>CM040118.1:232239223-232648699 GCA_022559845.1 Amorphophallus konjac | reverse complement strand
ATTACCTGCATATTTCAATAAGTATATAAGTTTTAACATTAGAAACAGAATGCATTCATACATACCCCTACTACCCTCATCTGGGGTCGACCAGCGTACGTCTTCTAGTAGCGCTGCAGGTATGCCGAGCTATCTGGTGCGTGAGAGACGACTGGGGTCCCGCCTCGCTGCCAGTCCGCGAATTGCTCTGGGAACCGAAGCCGCCAGTCGGTAGCAACGGTACGTCCTCGGGTCTTCCACCCGATCCCGCGAGGCTCTGCTACCTCGACCCACTCTTGGTGCAGGCCGAGCATCCTCATCGCTAGCCGTAGCCGTAACAGCTCGATCTTATTTAGGTAGTGAGCCCAGATGTCATGCCCAAAGCGAGGTCGACCCGATATGACCCAAGGCTGACCCTCGTCGGTCATCCCCTGGTACGGTCTTCACACCACCTGCATGCATATCATTATTCATCATATCTTCATAAAGCAGGAAATAAAAACATGATTGCATCATATTTATGTAAGTACTAGTGAGGCGGGGTAGTCGCGGAACTCCCACCTGAGTACTCATAGCTCGTAGGCATGAGGCGCCCCGGTCAAGTACGAAAGCCACCGTTGTGCCAGTGGGTAGGCATCCCCCTCTCCAGGTCGGGCGCTAACTCGGTCCATGGGCATGTAGAGGTAACTCTACACCTACATCCACAATCATTAGTAGCATTCACAAACATTCATCATAAGCATAATCACATTCATAATCATTTAGGCCCTGTTTGCTAACCGATTAGGGTTAGCTTACTCGACCCTAAAGGGTCGAGTAAGCCAATCGACCCCGGTTAGCATGCATGAGTGTGAGGAGGAGGTGGGTCCCGCCGTGACATTCTCTCTCATCTGTTTGCGTAACCACCCGACAACTCTGTTGTCAAAGCGGCCCTTAGATAATACAAAAAGAAAGGAAAAAGTGCATACCTGAAGAAAAGGTGAGAAGCCACTGACAGTCGTCTCACGACCTATCCCCGTGGACAGGTCGACTATCAAATGTGCTAGCAGGGCAGCCCCCCAGGCATACCACCCTACTCCGTCCAGGTCCTCCAGGATGTCCAGAAATCTATAGTTGATATCATCCCCCTTCATCCCCAACAACAACCTCCCGAGCATCAAGAATAGAAATCTCCTCAAGTCCATGTCCACTCTCTCCCTCTGAGCTGGGTCCTAGCAGTAGGCGGCTCGAATTCTCACGGTCAGTCTCTCTGCCAGATCTCTTAAAGAATCTCCCGACCTCTGCCGAGAGTCTTCTAATCCCATGATCCCCGCCAGCTCAGTGTGATACACTGTCCTACACACCCTATGGGTATCAGCTACTGTCTCTAAACCCAACAGCCTCTGAGCTAGCTCACCATAATCCGGGAGGGTCACTCCACTCACCGCCTCTCCATCTACCCTCAGCCTCGTGATCCTTGTCACATCCTCTAGGCTTGGCACCATGTGCCCCCAGGGCATCAAGAATGCCCGGCTAGCCCTGTCCTATCTCTCCCTCAACACCTGAATAAGGATCAGATCGGGACGTATCGGCTCAATGCTGAGGAAGGGTCCGAATCCCATCGCCTCCACCCTCTCCTTCTGGAAGTCGGGCAGCCCATGGTATGCAGCTCGCACCTGAACCCAGGAAATGTGAGTTCGTATCAACCCCTACAACAAAAAAACAAAAAAAATAAACATGTGTCAATAACCAACATATTTATTAACCAATAATTATAAATGAAAAAAAATCATCACTATTTTAATTTGCGACTATACAGTGGCCATTAATTTCTGATTAGGCGCCTAAGGCTCGGACGCCGATTCCCTGAGATTTTTACATTTGACGCCCTGAGGTCAGGCGCTATTTCTTGGGCAATTTTGTTTTATGTTTTATTTCTGTTTGAAAAAAAGAGAAAGAAAAAAATGGTTTTTGAAAAAAGAAAAAAAGAAAAAAAGTTTCAAAATGACGACCTTTCCTCTGACGCTATTTCTAAAATTATTTTCCTAAAAATAAATATTTAGGAAATGACGTCGTCCATTCCTACTGTCCCACAGTGTTTCCTTCCCCCTTCTGACCGCCATGGTTTTTGTGTTCAAAAAAAATGCGGTGGGATGAACGGACTCACCTTGCTGGGTTCGGGCTCCATTAGCCCCCCCATAGTGGCCGACGGCGAGGCCGGGGCTGCTCCGCCTCACCTCCTTCTTCCTCACCTTGTTCTTCTTCTTCGTCGCCGTCGCCGTTGCCCTCGTCGCCTCCTTCTTCTTCCTCTTCTTCATCGTCGCCATCATTGTTGACATGTTTTCCTTCTTTCACCCGGCTTGAAAATCTCTCCTATTCCCTCTACTAAATCAATGTGAGAACTAAATGATCTCGCAGCAAGAAGGAATAGAAGTATGTGAACCTGTGTGATCGCCACCAAGATGCCAAACGCGATGAACACGATGTACCTTGGAAAGAAGAGGGAGACACTCGCCTTGAAACCAGCACTGGAAGTATGCATGGCCCTGAAGGAACCGCCCTTAGGTTGTACGGCCGCACGACAGACCGCTCATCGGTGCTGGGTGGAACGCGGGATGAAGAAGCTGCGGAAGACGAACGGCTCTCAGATAACCACAGGAGGAAGTAGTACGGCTTGGCCTAAGCCGCACGTCCCAACGAGCGGTCAGGAGGAAGCCGCCCAACGCCGCCACGCCTTAGCTTGTAAGATTCAAACCTCCACCCTTTTCGGTCGGCCAGAAAGGATGGGCCTCGCGCTAGAAGGTTGCTGACCTGCAAAACACCGTGAAAAACACAAAAATGGACCCGATATTAGAACTAAAACATGTAGTAAATGCCGAAAGAGAAGGAAATGAACATAACTAAATGAAGTGGGGGATACCTGGAGGTTTTTAAACCCCTATGGGCGCCGAAAACATAGGAGGGTGTGTGTGAATGATGTATGGGAGTGAGAAACGTGGAAGAAATATAGAAAAAGTGATGCATGTAAACAAAAGAAGACAATGGGACTAAATGAGCTAATGACTCAAAACAAAACTACTTCCTGAACCGGAGGCCTGTGTGGACGTAGAAGGCCTCCCCCCTGGTGGTAGGTCGCTCAAAGATTCGGCAGGGCTTCACTATCGACCAAAATCTCTCCCCCCCTTTTCAAGCCCGGCCTCTAGGGTCTATTTATAGAGCACCTAAAGTCTTAGCTCGAAATTAGGGTTTCCAACTAGTTTCAGGTCAAGATTATCAAAGATAAGTTGTAGATAATCGAATTATCTCTCAACCAGAAGAAATGGCATCGAATTTAGTTCAGTATTCGCGGAGAAATGGTTGGAGGAAATTGGGGATAAATCCACGAGTGAAGAGAGAAAATCTGTTAAATCTTCAAAAAACGAGCAGTTAAACGGTCTCACGATAGACCACTCAACTATATGAGCGGCCAGTCCTGGGCCGTCCAACCCCGTCGGTGGAAATTCCATAATTCACAGAATAATCCAAATTATCTGTTGAACTGGCCGAAAACTTCGCCATTGGACTCTCATGAGTTTAGCGGCTACTTGTGAACCTTTTATCCATAAGAGTGGCAAATAGACAACCGTTCAATCCCTGTCGGTGGAAAATCAAAATAAATGACATAATTAGATAATTATCTGAACAATCAACCGAGCTTAGGACTCTGGGACAAGAACGGTTAATGTCAGCCCGCTCATCAAGTTGAACGGCTAATCATGGGCCGTATGAGATCATGTTGGTGATAATTCAGAAAATCAACTAAAATACCCCATAAATGTATGGACGGCCCAAATACGACCACACAAGTGTTGCGCGGCCAGGGATTGACCGTTCATGAATTGGACGCTTGAAATTTCATAAAAAAGATCAATTACCCAAAATCATGGCCCATTAAGTCCTGAATTGAAGCAGACCTAGCCAGGGAGGGAGGCTACGCATAAAATAGGCCCAAAGATGCTGTCTGAAAACTACCTAGCGAGTGATGGACAACTCGAGGCATCAATAAATGAGAGTAATAGAAATGACTCAACTTATTGGCAAAAATGGGTGTCAACAGATGCCCCTCCTTAACGCCGTCATTGCAGGGGAGCAAGCGAAGGTGAAGCGGAACCGAAATGGAACATGGAGATGAAGTGGAAATGAAGCAAAGCGGATCGAAAAGCGGGCGTTAAGGTAAAACGACACCCATTTTTCGAACAAGTGATAGGAATCTTCCAGAAAACTGTGAATCATTCACAAGGAGTGATTTGACCAAAAGCAACACCAATCTGGAGGAACTAAACATAAACGGAACACAAGATCAACCTCATGGGGGACACAATCCCTTGGACCAATGAGGAGACCAGAATAAGCAAAAGTAAAGAAAACAGACTAAGCTCTAGACGGGGACCTCCTAATCAACCAAACCGAGTGAACAAACCAGAGAGAACCTTCCAACTCAGAGTGGAATTGTCCCTGTCACTCAAACATGAACGCACAGCTATCCATCGTTGGTGGGACATTAGCAAGCAAATCATGGGTCATGAATGCTTAAAAGATGCGTATGATGCATGCTGGGCTAAAATAAAAGAAATCATTAAAATAAATGCAAAGAAAGGATAAAAATATAAAATACTCAAGAATAGTATTGCTAGACTGGGAGAAACAGAGTCAAGACACCATCCGCAACCACAGCGTGCAGGATAGAACCATCCTCCCCATGTCTTCCCAACCTAACGGCCTATCCGATGATTAAACGCGTGAACCTAGATCATCATCATTTTTGTTAAAGGGGAACATCAGATCTTGGAACATGCGAGCAACCAACTGGTTCTCGAGATAATATAGCATAGTACCATATAATATTGCAATAAGGGATAAGGGATAGAAAGCCATACCTGACTTACCTGTGCAGGCGAAACGGCAAGTGAAAGCTGATGCTGCACAGAAGATTATTAACAAGATTTGTAATAATATCATCAAATAACCACAATTATGGCCGCCTATCATTAGGAACGGCTGACTACAAGCCATGCGCAAACATTGAATTTAAAGGCGGTTTAAGAAAATGAACGGCTCAAATACGACCGCCAATGAGATGAACGGCGAGTACTCACCCATCTAAATAGAGCATACCGTTGAAGTAGAGCGGCTCAGGAACAACCGTCGAAAGGACAGACGGTCTATCGATCGACAGCCCAACCTCTAGGGTTTTAAAACGCTAAACTATTTGTCTCCCTCCTCCCAACCGTAACCCACGGTGGGAGGAAGGGAAAAACGAAGGCTCAACCGAGCCTTCCCCCCACCCCAACTCTGACATCCTCTCACACTCTCTCTCAATTTCTCCCCTCGTCCGCCCCCAGTTGATGCGAACTAAGCACCGAGCCCGTTGACCTTTGATGGCCGGAGAGGGAAGTGGGGTGCCACCGTCGCCGGAGATCGCCATGGAGGAGGCCGCCGTGGGACCGTTGCCGACGATCCGCGAGTAGGGTGAAACGCCACCGGTGATCGAAGGAGAGGCCGCCAATGTAGCCGCGGCCGGAGAAGAAGCAGGGGAGGAGGGAGACGCCACAGTGCCACCGGTGGCGGTGGCGAAGGAGAAACCGACCCGGGACCCTGAGGTAGGCCCCCCTAACCCTAGCCATTTTTAATGCATGTTAGCCCTAGGGTGACCACGGGGGGATTAGGATGTCTAGGAGCCGTTTTGAGGGGCCATGGGGCGCTCCGGCCGGTTGGGGAGGCCCTCACCGTCACCGGGGAAGACGACGGCTGAGTGGTTCTCTGGGAGCCACACAACCAGAAACATGCGGCCCAAATAAGGCCACCCATATCACATGCGGCCCAGGGGCGGCCGTTCGAACTCAGAAACAATAGGGCTAAAGGTGGAAATGAACGGTGGGAGGCCCACCGTATAACTGAGGAACGGTCTACAATGGGCCGTTCGAGACGTTAAAATATTCAGAACATGTGCGGCCCATATCGGACCGCTCAAACAACGTGCGGCCTAGGCATGGCCTCCCACACTCAGAAAATGACAGTGGAAGAAAATAGAAGAACGGTGAGGCTGTCACCGTATAAATGGATAAACGGGCTAGACTAGCCCGTTCGAATACAATATCGCTGAGAACTCGAACGGTCCTCATCAGGCCGCACATCAAGATGAGTGGTTCATGGGGAACCGCCCTTCTCACAGAAATGCATCTTTTTATTATTTCATTTTATTGGTGAAATGAAATGCTTAAATCTATTGTTAAATGCATGAAATTATTGATGAATGCAGGGAAAGCGCAGGACCCGCATCTCATAGTTGCAGGTCCGGGCAGTGTATCAGACACTTCCGGACTTCCAGCGGGAGCGGTTAGCTGCCATGGGGTTCGCCCCATTTCTGAGCATGGAGGTGTGTCGATTCGACACAGCTCTACTTTATGCACTGCACGACCGCTGGGATCCAGTGAGTCGTACGTTCCTCTTTCCGTGGGGGCATATGGTCCCCACGTTGGAGGACGTAGCCAAACTCACTGGCCTGCGGGTGCACGGGAGGCCGGTCAGCGGGAGTACATACCCCGACTACCGGGAGATGGCTCAGGAGCTGTTAGGCCTGGAGCTGCGACGCTCCGAGTGGCAGTCTACCCTCCTACCCCGAGCGAGTCTCTAGGACAGCTTGGGACTATGATGAGTCGGCATAGCAATAGGGGAGCAGCCAGAGCAGCACCTTCAGCTCTTGGTGGACCTGGCGAGACCGAGAGTTGCAACGGAGCCGGGAGCAGAGGCGGATCGGGTGTTGAGGAGATTCCTGATGCTGTTGTTTAGGTGACTCCTCTTTTCGACGTGCGCGGACGTGATGCATTGTCGCTTCCTTCCACTTCTCTAGGATCTTGACCACGTTGGCGACTACGCGTGGGGAGCAGCGGTCCTGGCCTTCTTGTTTGACACCTTGAGCTCGACGGGCAGGCGGACCATGCTCGAGGGCTTCTCTCCTTTACTCCAGGTATAACTTCTACCTTAGACTCGATTATGCAACTCTTACATGTTTCCTAGATGCTGACATGATTTGATGCAGGTCTGGGCCTACACGGGCCTACGCGGGCTAGGCAGAGGCGAGGAGACTCACCTTGAGCTCTTGCCGATCGCCCGGAGGTGGAGCACACCTCGAGAGACGCCAGCCCTCCGGAGACAGGTCCGGGAGCTGCAGGATGACATAGACGCCCTACCGTACACCTCGGTATGATTCTAAACTCAGACTCTTTAATTAAATGCAGTTCTATATGATGATGCTGATGCGACTCGCTATTTATGCAGGTACGGTGGACACCTTACACTGAGGAGGGACACGAGGACCAGCCCTGGGTGGCAGGGGCTCTCACCTTCTCAGGACGAGACGTGTGGCTTCACTGCATGAACGTGGTGGAGCCACTACACTTTCAACTGGTGATGAGGACCATTGGGGTCCCTCAGCCAGTGGTGGAGTTCTCGGCGGTAGAGAAGCCCGGGGAGCGCATTACATGGACGACATGAGGCCTAGTAGCGGCCTTTGACTGAACGGTGCGGAATGTAGCACAGATAGCAGACTGGACAGCACTCGGGCGGGTGGTGACCTCCCCAGACAGCGACTCGGCGTACTATACCGGGGTGCCCACCGACCGGTACGACCTCTAAATTTAAACTCTGTATTATGCTTATGATCTCTATATGATGACATACTGACATGTGGACTTCTAAATGCAGATCGACCCAGAGGGACGGCTCGCGGAGCTGCATGGGCTCCTTCACTCTATGATCAAGGAGCGAGACGAGGCTCGACAGGCCCTGGCCCTACTGGCGAGTTTTCTAAACCCTAAACTCTTTAAATTATGCAAATGCTTACGATTATGATTATGCATGTGACTGACCTGGAGTTTTGAATGCAGCGCGCCGAGGGAGTCCAGCGGCAGGGGGCCGACGCTCCTTCTTCTTCCTCCCAGACTCCCGCAGACCGAGCCGAGCAGGATGCTGACTTTACACGGATGGTGGCGCGGGCCAATGCGGCCGAGGTGGCGCTCACCGAGAGGGTACATGACTACTACACCTTCCCTTTAATGCTTATGATTATGAAATGTATGAAATGCTATTGACTAACCATGATAATGCATATGCAGACGACTGAGCTTACCCGACTGAGGGCCGAGCTTGAGCAGAGCCAGGCAGTGGGTCGGGAGGAGGTGGCCTGCTTACAAGAGGAGGTGGCGCAGAGCCGTCCGGTGGACGCACTGGAGATGGCCCTTCTTCGGGCGGAGCTGGAGCGACTTCGAGCTAGCGCGACCGAGGCGGAGCGCTACCGGACTGAGGTGGAGTAGGCCCGGATATAGGTGGCCAGATTAGAGGGTATGGTGGCGGGTATGAGAGAGGTGAGTCGGGAGCGCAGCCGAGCGACTCCGAGCGGCAGCCACAGTTCTCATGGCTCCGTGAGGAGTTATTTTACTAGTTCCTCCGGCCGCCGGAGGAATTAGGACGAGGAGCGGTGCCGACGACAGCGGGACGAGGCGACTTCAGTGATGCCTCCCCTAAAGAGGAATGAGGGCGGTGGAGATAGCGACGGGGGCCAGGGAGAGGGACAGGCCTGACTCTTTGTACTTGGGACTCAACTTTTGTACATGATATGATATGATATGATAGTGATATGCCTTTTTTTTGGTTTTCTGTGGATGAATGTATGAATGAATGCAAATGATAGACACTAACTAACTAACTACGACTGCTGACTCAACACGAGTGAGAAGGACATGTGTGAGAGAGAGGCGACACGAGTGAGAGAGAGAGATGCCAACTCAGAGTGAGAGAGAGACGTTGACTCGGAGTGAGAGAGAGACGCCGACTTGGAGTGAGAGAGAGAGACGCCGACTCGGAGTGAGAGAGAGACACCGACTCAGAGTGAGAGAGAGACTTCGACTCAGAGTGAGAGAGAGACGCCGACTCGGAGTGAGAGAGAGAGACGCCAACTCAAAGTGAGAGAGAGATGGGAGAGTAAGAGGTAGTGTGGCAGGTGGATGGGCGGTCGCCTACTGGCTATCCATATGACGAACGGCTAGAATGGGGCCGTACAAAGACTGCTTGACTTCGCTCAGAATAGACAGACAGACGGCTTAATATTGACCGTTCGTGTTGAAGAATGGTTTGGTGTAGACCGTTCTGTAGCTCTGACTCGTGTTGCTTAGAAGAGGTTGAACGGCCCTCTGTTGACCGCTATAAGGAAAGGGCGATCTATCGAGAGACCGTCCATCCCTACGTACTGGGAGTCCGATCGGGACTCCCTTGGAGAGTCCCAAACCGGGGGATAGCATCCTAAACCCACCCAAACACTAGCCTATCCTCATCTAGATGTATCTTACCTCAATCCTAATGGGTTTAGGCTTCTATACAAGCTCTATAAGAAGAGGGGGGATCCTAAATTCGCAACTCACACCTGACCCCTCTTACTAGGCCTCAAACTTTTGCTATTCTTCATCAAATCATCATGAAAAGGTTCTTTAAGGGGAGTTCCATGGAGGGGGCAACTTATGAAGGGCCAAAGCTGGCCAGAAAAGAGCGCGAGGTGCTCCAACGGCTGACTACAATCCCTCGTCATCTCAGCTCGAGTCCCTTGAGAGAGGTATGTTAGCGTGATTTCATTTAAGTCAAATCTTTCATTCATTCACTTACACGTTCTTCCTCTCTTTCTCCCTCCATCTCAGCTTCTCCCTGGCTGCAGGCGCTATTCTACCTTGAAGTGGATGGCTCCCATGATCCGTGCGTTGCCCCTAGGAGTGACATCCATCCTGAGATCTTGACACCTACACCCACTCTTGGTACTAGGCTAAAATTACCCAAAGCTTTCTCTTGACTGGCACAGCATCTCAGCCTTGGTAGAACTCTGGCACCCTCAGACCCATACAGTCATCTTCCCATCATTTGAGGCCACTATCCTACTAGAGGAGGTAGAGACCTACTTCTCTTTTCCTAGGTCTAAGGTGGGTGAGGAGGACCTAGTGTGTCACACCGTGGCCCCTATAGACCCTAGGCTTATTTTGGGAGGGTTTATATCAGACAGCAGGGACATCCATACCTTCGTAGGCCCACGCCAGATCCACCTTCTTCCTCTTAGCCAATGGGTAGTTGAACATTGCAGGAACAGGTGTGGGTGGGATGAGGCCATAGCCAAGGCCGCGTCTATTTGCTTATGCGGTGCTATCTTGTTCCCCTCAGTTGACCATGTGCTAGAGACTCCCCTCCTTAGTACCATCAGTGGCCTGTGGCAGGGTCTTTCTATCTCCCAGGCCGTCCTTGCTTACTTGTACGAGGGCCTTACCTCAGTAGTCTTGGGAGGACCTCTTTTGGTTCCATGATACTCTTAGAGTGCTGGATGGGTGTCAGGATGAAATTCACTCATAAGGAGGATGTCACTTCAGCCAGTAGGATCTTCGGGAGCCACCCCCTCTTCTTCATAGGCAGCGCCTTCGGGTTCTCTCCACAGGTAGAGTGTAGGACAGCAGAAAAGAAGACCAGGGACGAGTGGCGACTGCACATCAACAGGCTGCCCCTGGATTGGTTCGTGATGCGCCCTGACTTCCTCCGCGACACCACCGTCAGGGTACCTAGGAGGCCAGGCTTGGATATAGGCTTGTGAGCGATACTGCACTGGCGATGTATAGCCCGCACCGGTGCTACCTACAGGTTGGACTGCCCAGGACTGTTCTACCAGCACTACCCCACCTTCTTGCACTACAGGCGAGGAGGATCGATACAGAGGAGGACGAGCAGGCGGTCAGGAGTGCCCTGATCATGTGGGAGGTGAGCATGGTGCTTACCCTTCCAGCGGAGGTTGTAGAGATTCCGGCGACACGCCAGGCTTACGTTAGAGAGCTAAGAGAGATACGTCCCCGCGGGGATGCCCAGCGGAGGACTGAGTGATTTTCCTTTTCTTTCAAGATGTGGATGTAGAGACTTATGCTTAGAGAGTTTGGCATGTGAATGAAATAAATTTGGTGATTTGATTGATTTGAGCTTGGTTTTTCCTTATGCGAAATTGAATGAGCTTGGGATATGACTTCAAAATGCACACGGTTACGGACTGACTGAACCTTCAACTTCAACCTGCCCCTGTACACACACAAACAAAGAAAACAGATTAAATTTATTTGTAGGCTTAACCCCTTGCCTGTAGCAAGTTAGGAAATGACCAGTTCTTGATTTTTGGTCAAGGGGGTAAGCCTTATTAAATAGGCAAACAACAAATGACAGATGAATGCAATGCATGCCATGAATGCAAATCATGATAATGAAAATCTTTTTGTGAATTTGAAAATGTTCAGAATTTTTTGGGTTTTAAAATATTTTAGTTTTTTTGGATTTTGAAATATTTGATTTTTTAGATTTTGAAATATTTGATTTTTTTAGATGTTAAAATATTTGATTTTTGGGTATTGATTTTTTTTAGATTTTGAAATATTTGATTTTTTGGGGTTTTAATTTTTTGGATTTCAAAATATTTGATTTTTTAGATTTTGAAATATTTGATTTTTTTTTGGATTTTGAAGCCAGCTCAAACTTGACGACGGAAAACCTCATATCTCACCAGGGGTCTCCTGGGTTCAACGTGCATCATAAAGGACCGCCCGTGGCTGGGGCCAATTTCGCTTAACGGTGCCTCTACCGGGGCCATACCCGGGGTGGGATCCATTCCTTGGAAAATAAAAGAGAATTTGATAAAAAAGCTGGCGATAGGTATAGAGATTTTTAGGGCTTGAGTTCCTCTCACGATACCCCTTTTCAAAGAATTTTTGATCTGTTGCGTCGGGGCTTTGTGTCCATCATCAAACCTACATCCGCTCTAGGCACGCATACGACCGGGCTCATAACGTCCCGCGGGGAAACTGTATTGCCACTCTTGCCATGCCTAGCTTCATTATTGTGGGGTCTTTTAGACTTTTGAGCTTCGAGCTTTGGATGAGCTTCTAGCTTTGTCTTTGATTTTGCCCCTTGTCTCCGTATATTTTTCTTCTTCTTTTTTTCTTCTTTTCTTTTGCTCTTACAATTGCGGAATAAGGTCATAACGGATTGCCCCTATTTGAGACCTCTTTTATCGAGGGGGTCTAGATCAGTTCTCGCCCCCTTATTCACCACTTGCCCCTATTTTCAGTCGAGAGAGGAGAAAAAATAAAGATTTTCACTTTCCCCAAAGCATGGCCAAGGGAGAAACGGTGTTGCGTAAAAGAAGAGAACCGAACCACAGGGGGTCGTGTAGTGTGTGAGTGTTGAACCGGGGGTCTCCCTTCGTGATCAAGTAGAGGCACACCCCGCTACCGGGCCGTTGCTGGCTTGACTCTATGGATAAAAACATTTTAAATACAACCCATTCCACGATTTGGCAATTCTTCACCTTCAGCGTTAATTAAACGGTACGCGTTACCCGGATAGACTTCCTTAACTACAAACGGCCCTTCCAGTTGGGTTGCAGCTTAGACCTAGGACCTGCTGATCTAATAAATTTACATTTCAAAACCATGTTACCCACTTGGAATTTTCTTTCAATAACCTTCTTTTGAAAATACCGCGAGACACGTTTTGATAAACCGAGACATGATTGGCCGCATTTAGCCTCTTCTCGTCTAGAGTTCCAGTTGGACTAGCAACGCCTCTCGACGCTCGTCGAGATTAAGTTCTTTGTCTAGCTGCACTCTTAGGGAAGGGATCAAGATCTCGTACGGGAGTACCACCTCCATCCCATAGGTGAGAGCAAAAGGAGTTTGCCCTGTGGGAGTACGGACGGAGGTGCGATAAGCCCATAGAGCTTCTATCAGTTTGTCGGCCCAATCAGCAAATTTGTGCGACTCGCATGTTTTCTTAATGATTTTAAGAAGGGTTTTGTTCGTGGCCTCAGCTTGGCCATTACCTTGAGGTAGTATGGTGATGAATGATGCAATGAAATATTAAATTTCTTACAGAGGTCCCGAAGTTCTTGAGAAACGAATTAAGGCCCATTGTCGGTGACGATATCACTTGGCACTCCAAACCGCGAGATGATGTTCTTGAGTATGAAGCGGCATACTGTGGTGGCTTTGATTTCTACATAAGCTTCAGCTTCAGCCCACTTGGTGAAGTACTCTGTAGCCGTCAGAATGAAGGATTTCTGTTTAACCTGAGCATTAGGGTCACCAAGTGGTCCAACGATATCAAAGGCCCACATCGAGAATGGCCAAGGAGCAGAAAGAGGATGAAGAGAAGAAGCCGGAGCATGGATTTTGTCGGAATGAAGCTGGCATTGAAGACACCTACGGACATAGGTGGAACAGTCTTCTTCTAGGGTTGGCCAGTAATAGCCCTGCCTAAGAATCTTCTTCGCCAATGCCTGCCCATTTACGTGCCCTCCACACTCACTGGAGTGAGCTGCTTCTACTACCTTCCAAGCCTCATCGTCATCCAAACACCTCATTAGAACTCCATTGAGAGCCCGCCTATACAATTCTCCAGCAATAATCGTGTATCTGGAGGTGACTCTTCTAATGGCCTTGCCTGCTCGGCATTTGCCGTCTCGGGAAAGGAACCATCCCGGTAATACTGCTCTATCTCGTGATACCACAGCAATTCCTCTTCTTCTATAATCTCCTCAAGCTCAGTTAATGAAACTTCTTTCAAATCTTCCTTCTCCACAGCCTTCCTAAGGGTATCGAACCAAGGATCCTAGAGAGATGGGGCGTCCATCCGCTGAACCACAATGGTCTCGGTGGAACGACTAAGTGGGAAGAAAGGGAAGAAGCAAGCGATGCAAGTGCATCGGCCAGAATGTTCTGAGAACGAGGAGTATGAATGTAGATGAGCTTCCGAAATTGCCTAGCCAAGAGCGTGACCAAATCTTGATAAGGCTTGAGTTTGGGGTCACGAGTGCGGTAAGTTGTCAAAACTTGACGCATCACCAATTGAGAATCTCCTATGATGTTAAGGAATCGCGCGCCCATAAGGTAGGCGTGCTTCAGACCGGCAAGGAGAGCCTCATACTCGGCTATGTTATTTGTGGCAGGAAAAGAGAGTTGATAAGCGATAGGGATGGTCACTCCTTCCGGAGTGAGGAGAACAACGCCGATTCCACGGCCTTGAGAATTGAGAGCACCGTCGAAATGAAGAGACCAAAAAGGAAGATGAGTGATTACAGCCAAGTGTTCATCGGAAACTCATCCTGGATTGAATCAGAGCGAGGGATAGGAGAATGAGCGAGGTGTTCAGCAATCGCGTATCCCTTGATCGCTTTCTGAACAATGAAGGTGATATCAAATTGGGAGAGAAAGCTCTGCCAGTGAGCTAATCGGCTAGAAAGGACAGGCTTTTCTAAGAGGTAACGAATTGGGTCCATTCTAGAGATCAGCTTAACCTCGTGGGCAAGGAAATAGTGTTTAAGTTTCTGAGCTACCCACACTAATGCTGCGCAGGTCTTCTCCATGGCAGTATACTAGATTCAGCAGGGTTGAACAACCTTGAAAGGTAGTATGCCGCCCTTTCCCTTCCTTCATCATCCACCTGAGCCAGAACAGCTCCTAGGGAGTCCTCAATAACAGAAATGTATAGGATCAGGGGTTTCCCAGGGACGGGTGGTTGCAGAACGGGGGGATTAGAAAGATATACCTTAAGATCCTCATAGGCCTTCTGACATTGTTCATTCCATTCAAACTTAGCTCCCGCCTTCAACAATTCATAGAATGGGCGGCATCTTTGCGAATGTTGAGATATGAACCTTCTAATGAATTGCAAGCGCCCAATCAAACCCCTGAGTTCAGTGATGTTCTTAGGCGGCGGCATCTCCGTAACGGCCTTTGCTTTATTTGGATCAATCTGAATCCCCCGTTTACTAACTATAAACCCAAGCAATTTCCCTGATGCGACTCCAAATACACATTTCTTTGGATTCATCTTCAATTTGTACTCCCTAGCCCTTTGCAACACCTTGGCTAAAATGGCGGGGTGTTCTTCTTTGGACCTCGACTTTACTAGGATATCATCCACGTAGGCTTCATAGTACACATGCATCATGTCGTGGAAGATAGCCATCATTGACCGCTGGTACGTGGCACCTACATTCTTTAATCCAAACGGCATAACGACATAGCAGTACGTGCCCCAGGGCGTGGTGAAAGAGGTCTTCTCTTGATCCTCGAGAGTAAGACGGATTTGATTGTAACCAGAATATCCATCCATGAATGAGAGGGCCTCATACCCATCCGTGTTACCCACCAACACGTCAATGTGAGGAAGCGGGAAATCATCCTTCAGACATGCTTTATTTAAGTCCCTGAAATCAATACAGATCCGAATTTTTCCATCTTTCTTCATTACCGGGACTATGTTCACCACCCATTGCGGATATAGAACAACTCTGATAAACCTGGCCTTATGTAACTTATCAACTTCTTCCTTTATCCTCAAGGCCATTTGCGGGTGGAACCTTCTTGCCTTTTGTTTAACGGGTGTTGCCCCTGGTTTAAGAATAAGTCGGTGTTCAACCAACGTGGGGTCAAGACACGGCATGTCCTCATAGGACCAGGCAAATGAATTGTTGTACTCCCTCAAAACCTTGATCAGCTCCTCTTCGACCTGAGGAGGGAGATTGGCAGAAACAATTATGGGCCTGGGGTCCTCTTCCGTTCCAAGGTTGATCTCTTTAGTGGGCTCATCCACTGCCGTCGACGGTTCATCAAATCTCTTTAATCCTTGTGCATACAGATCGGCAGTGTCATCCACATCACCTTCCTCATCATCGACTGGGTCCTTCTTATCTATGACTTCATATACACCTAACCCGTCATTGCTCCACACCCCTTCTAATTCCTCATCATCTTCTAAAACAATTGCGATCTCTACAAACTCAGGGCATTTAAGAAGGGTATGACATCTCTGGGCTAAATCTTGGAGGAACCTATCCGGGACGGATGTAGAATGACGCACCACAGGGTGCGCCGTAGATGTGGCTGGGCTGACTAAACTAGAACTAGATTCTACCCCAACTAATTCTACCAACCTAGGAGACTCTGCAGAATGTACATTTAACCTAGGAGACAAGAGATCTACTGGGAAAGGAGCAGGGTCTCGTCCCCCTTGGAAGACGGGCAGAACATAGCGTAATCCTCCATTGACACCTCCGTTCTAAAATTGGCATTTTTTTGAGGTTGGAGGTGATCATGCAACAGGAAGAAGAAGACGGGGGTGGAGGGAGTTGCATGGGAAACAAATCGGGGAAGATGCAATCGAAGAATGGGTCGGAAGATGAAAACCACATTTCGTGGAGTTGGGCAGTGGGGGAAGGAGGAGTAAACATGGTTGATAAATCAATGGGTGGGCAGCGCCCACATGCACATGGCACAAATAGAATTTCAGGTGGTCTTTTCGTGAAGTACGGGTCGACCATAATCGGAGGGGAACGGGGAACAAGCCCCAATTGTTGAAACAAGGAGGCAAGACGGGACGGGGACAAAGAAAAGGTAGTGATGGAGCTCCCCACTTCCCGTGGCCCCCGGTGGACTAGCTCAATCGGAGAATGCTTCACCAGCTGCATCTCTATCTTCTGCGGGCAGTCTTCTTCTTCTTGGAACAACTTCTCAAAGCAACTGCAAAAGTCTTCCATGTCACCCACCAGCCCCCTCGGTGGCGGCGGTGGGTCAGCAACAACATGGGCGGCATTAGTCTTCACGTCAGAACAGGACGACGTCTTCTTCAAAGTACCTGGTTGTAACGGGCCTTTCACAAAGTGTTGACGGTAGTCCCACGTCAGTGGCCCGGAGTCTCCCAGTATGGATAGTGCTGACTCCCGGTAGCCAAGGCCTCTCCGGCCCATCTTTCTACCTTTAGGGACGGGCTTAGTCCGCCCCTGCAATTGTACACAGAGGCCCAAGCCCGACTGATAGCCCAACTTTAAAATCATATGCCATCCTTTTGAATCTCTGATCTTGGACTTAATTTTGACATTCACTGGCACTGTAGCGGGCTTGCGTGACGCATATGCCCATGGGTAGTTTAAGTCCATAACTGAAAGGACTGGCCTGTTGCCCGGCCACAAAGTGGGAAGAATCTTATCTGCAATTGCATCAACTGACTGGACGGTGGAGATACTTTTCACCTTAACTACCCGACCTTGGAATGGGAACTTGAGGCATTGGTGGGCGGTTGAAGGCACAACATTCAAACTATCTATCCATGGACGACCCAGAATTGCCTTGAACATTGGGTCTATGTCCAGTACATAAAACTCCACATCCATCACTAAAGGCCCTAGCTCGGCCTGAACTGTCACGACCCCATGGCAAGCTTGTCTGGAGTTATCATATGCCGCAATCGTGGTCGGCGTTGGTCTAAGCATATCTTCTGGAATGTTGCAGGCACGCAGTGTACTTAGTGGACACACATTTATCGATGCCCCCGTGTCCACTAGGGCTGACTCAACTGCCACTTTGTTCAAGGAAATAGTAATGCAGAGTGGCATCTACCGTGCCTCTGGGGGTGCCAGTTCTGACTCAGAGAATGAAATGGAAGGCCCCCTCGTGATAGTTGCCAACACTGACGGCAAACTATCTACCACCACGTCCTCGCTAACCATAACCTTCTGTAGAAAAGCCCTGAGGGTGTCCTGATGTAGCGTAGACCTTTTAATCAACTCCAGAACTGATATCTTGGCCGGCAACTGGTCCAAGTGCTGTAGCAAGTCATACTTATGCCTGGCACGGATCTACTTCTTCTGCTTCGACTGTTGAGGAAGGAACTTGAGGGTTGGGTGCAGATGCACTGGGGAAAGGGTAACTTCTGTGGAATGGACGCCCACTCCGGAGGGCGCATTGTCGTGCCGGCACGGCATCAGATGGACTCCCGATTGGCCCGGCAGGGTAAGGGGAAGGGGTGGAAATGGGGGTGAGGATGGCGGAGGCTGGCCTAGCGGGCCCTGGTGGCCCTGGCGGAATGATGATCGGCGAAGGGTTAAATGGAGGGGTAATGATGGAGGGTATGGCGGGTGATGGTGGAAGGGTTGGCGGAATGGTGAGGAATGTGGTGGGTGCAATAGGTGATTGGGAGAGGACAAGGGGTGGAGCGGTGGCCATGGTGGTGGGTCGGAGAATGGAAGGAACAGAAGTTGCGGGGAAGTTGGTGTGGTGGAAGGCCAAGAGGTGAGCGGGGGTCTCATCATCAAAAGACCACCCAGCATTAGGGGCTGGGCGGTGGACTACATTCACTTGAGTCGGTGTCGATGGCTGTTGTTGCTGTTGCTACTTAGGAGCGGGCGGATGTTCTGGCATGGGATTCTGATGAATCCCGAGGTCTTGGTGTTGTTGTTGCTGCTGTGGAGGTTGTTGTTGTTGGAGAGGTTGCTGGAACTGTTGCTGCTGAGGCGCCGTCTGCTGCGGCCTGGCTTGTCTTCTTCTTTCTTTTATGTCTTCAATTAATTTATGCATTTGGGCCCAATCAATCCTCTGGCCCTCATGTAGATCATACACCAAATCTCTGAACCGGTAGCATCTCTCTATGGTGTGCCCGGGCTGCCGATGGTATATGCAATACCTTGACTGGTCGACTGTCAGATTCCAATTCTGATGCTCCGGAGGCAATTGAATGTCACCAGTGTACATCAAGGCCGAAAATATGTCAGGGAGTGTTTCTGGAAGTGGCGGGTAATTGACTCTCTTGGGTCCCGGCCGAGCAGGCCCATAACCAGCAGGAGGAGGGACGTTATGGTACTGGGGTGGCTGTTGAGGCTATGGTGGTGGAGGTGGTTGTTGTGGGTGCTGAGGAGCTTGGAAAGTGGGTCGGGGAGCTTGTGGAGAGGAGAACTGGGGGTTGCGTGGGGGTTGCTGGAAACGGGGTGAAGCGGGCTGGTTAGGGAATTGAACAGCATGGACCTGCTCATTAGTTTGTACTCCCTCAATAACTGGGCCTTGGGACTTTCGGGGGTTTTCGATTTCTGGGCGTCGAACAGTGAATGAATGGGGGAGTCCTTGAACTGGGTTTGTATGAACCGGGCCCGACTGTACAACTGGTGCATGTTAGATATATCGTTCATTGCCAAGATATTCCGGAACATCGGAGTGGCATTAGAGATTAACAACTTGACTTTTTCTTCTTCCGGGATCTGCCCGGGCACACGTGAGGCCATCTGTCTCCATCGATCTGCATATGCCGCAAAGTCCTCATCTGGCTTCATTTTTTCAGCAACTAAGTCTGTAAAAGAATACTCGGGACCAACCCGATCCTGAAATCTCTGGATAAACTTCTCCTTCACGGTCTTGAAACTCTCTGCCTCCTCCAGAGGCAAGGTGTAGAACCATTCAAGGGTGACCCCGTCCATGGATCGGGGGAACAAATATGGCATCAAGCAGTCATCGTGTTGGAACTGCGCCGATTCATAGAGGAACTCCCTGACATGAATAAATGGGTTGCCATTCCCGTCATACTTCCGGTACACGGGGAGCTCAGACTGGAGAGGAAAGTGAATGTCCCTGAAGTTAGGAATGGGGACATCGGCTAGAGACTGCGGGCCAACCCGCTTGTGGAGGAGGTCAATCTGCTGCTGCATGGCAGCCCATTTGTCAAGAAGTTCCCGTTCCGAGAAGGAGGAGATACGGTAGGAAAGGTAGATCCAGAGTATGGAGCCGAGGATAAACTGACTGAGGGGGCAGCCCATAAGATGGATAATGGGCTAGGGAAGGGCCCATATCCGCACGAGCCAATTGGGCGGCCCTTGGTTGCAGACGGACGAAATCAGTCGGGGCCACAAGGGCTTGCGGCGCTAGAGAGATGGTGGTGTAAGGATCAACATAAGGACTAGAGGGGATCTGAGTCTTCCCCTTATCAAGTGGCTGATGGGCCGAGGTGGAAGCCTTGCCCGCTTCTGCAGTGGGGAACCGGAGAACCTGAGGATGGATCGGAGTGAGATCAATGGGGGCCGAAGAGGTGGCCCCTAATCCGGCAGCCAGAAATGTAGTGGCGGTAGTAGTCACACCATGAGAAGGAACTGAAGATGGAGCATCCGCCCCCTGCAGAGCTTGTCGAATAAGGTGAAGCTGGGTCGGATCAAGCTGAGCCATCATGTTAAGAATCTGATTGGCCGAATTCTGTGAAGAGGAACCAAAAAGGGAGGGCTGAGAGCCCTCGATGACAATGGTCGGGAGAGGAGGGGCAGTCCCCTCTCCCCCCTGCACATGGGTGACCCTAGGCGGGTCCTCGAGAGTCCTGAGGAAGAGAATCCTCATGGGAATGGGAGAAGTTGTAGGATGACATGGTGGGTGATGAGTCGAGCAGGGGATTAAGATAGGAATGGAAATGCGAGCTGCCCCTAGGAGATGATCCTGAGGGTGTGAGACAACTCCACATACACTGGAGCACCTAGGAAAAAGAAGCAAACAATCCTAACCTAGATCTAAACAACAATCAAGTAATGCACACGAGAGAGGGAAGGGATGAGAAGAGAGATAACCTAGTAAACACCCAAGTTACGAATGATGCGCGATAGATTTTATGAATCTTTCCTCTTAGGACCTTAGTGGATTGATTAAGATGTGAGTTCACTCAACCACGAGGTACCTAACCAGGGTGAGAAATGGGGAACTGGCTGACTCTAAGGGACTCTCTCTCTCCCTGATGCAAACCCTAGACTGGGGGTGCTAGGGTACAACCTGCCCGGCGTCCGTGTGGGAATCCACGGCTCACGGGGACTTACGGAGGTCCTCAGCAAGGTCCCCTAGTCGGCTCCAAGAAATATGGAGACGAGAGAAAATCTTACCTCGGTAGGAATGCAACTACTAATGAAGAGTGTGTATGATCCTAGGTGCACCGGAGTGCATGCAAGAGTCTAGCCTAGAAACTAGCAAGCAATGGCAAACAAGTATGATGAATAGAACACACAATGACACAGCAACGAGGAACAGTCAAGGGAGACCAAAATCAGCACCAAATATCATGACAAAAATATGACATGGAAATGAAAATGAGGCTCGAGTGCACTGTAGCACGGGAAGAACGGTCTCTGGGAGACCGCACAGGGAGGGCGACGGTCCAGTGAGGACCGTTCAACAGCAGGGGGTAGTACGACTAGCAGAATGATGAAATGAAGTAAACGATGAAATGAACAGAGGTAGGGAGGTAGGACATACCTGGATGAATGGTCTAACACAGACCGTGGAATCTCTTGGACGGACCTGTAGAAATCGCAGAATGGCAATGAAACTAACGATGTCAAGACAGAGACGTACCTGAGCCGGGAACTGGAGTGGCCTGTAACAAACCGCAGGAGTGTTGTACAGGCAGTATAGAACCACTGGAAGTAGCAGGGCGGCAGAAGGGATGACGTTGTTTGCACCGAAGAGCGGTGCGCCTTCAGTCGCAGAATGGATGGACGGCTTTGGGGGAACCGCGCAAATTCCATAGGATAGAAACCAACAAAGGTTGACCTGAAACCACTCAAGAACAAGAACTAACAAAGTAAGAAGAGGGTAAGCAAGCTACTAACACAATAGGCACTAGGTGTCCCACCGTGATCGCCAAAAAAGAGTGTGTTGACATGTTTTCCTTCTTTCACCCGGCTTGAAAATCTCTCCTATCCCATCTACTAAATCAACGTGAAAACAAAATGATCTCGCAGCAGGAAGGAATAGAAGTACGTGAACCTGTGTGATCGCCACCAAGATGCCAAACGTGATGAACACGTTGTACCTTGGAAGGAAGAGGGAGACACTCGCCTTGAAACCAGCACTGGAAGTATGCGCGGCCCTGAAGTAACCACCCTTAGGTTGTACGGTCGCACGACAGACCACTCGTCGGTGCTGGGTGGAACACGGGATGAAGAAGCTGTGGAAGATGAACGGCTCTCAGATAACCGCAGGAGGAAGTAGTATGGCTTGGCCTAAGCCGCACATCCCAACGAGCGGTCAGGAGGAAGCCACCCAACACCGCCACGCCTTCGCTTGTAAGATCCAAACCTCCACCCTTTCCGGCCGGCCAGAAAGGATGGGCCTCGCGCTAGAAGGTTGCTGACCTGCAAAACACCGTGAAAAACACAAAAATGGACCCGATATTAGAACTAAAACGTGTAGTAAATGCCGAAAGAGAAGGAAACGAACATAACTAAATGAAGTGGGGGATACCTGGAGGTTTTTAAACCCCTAGGGGCGCCAAAAACATAGGAGGGTGTGTGTGAATGATGTATGGGAGTGAGAAACGTGGAAGAAATATAGAAAAAGTGATGCATATAAACAAAAGAAGACAATGGGACTAAATGAGCTAATGACTCTAAACAAAACTACTCCTTGAACCGGAGGCTTGTGTGGACGTAGAAGGCCTCCCCCCCTGGTGGTAGGTCACTCAAAGATTCGGTAGGGCTTCGCTGTCGACCAAAATCTCCCCCCCCCCCTTTTCAAGCCCGACCTCTAGGGTCTATTTATAGAGCACCTAAAGTCTTAGCTCGAAAGTAGGGTTTCCAACCAGTTTCAGGTCGAGATTATCAAAGATAAGTTGTAGATAATTGAATTATCTCTCAACCATAAGAAACGGCATCGAATTTGGTTCAGTATTCGCGGAGAAATGGTTGGAGGAAATTGGGGATAAATCCACGAGTGAAGAGAGAAAATCTATTAAATCTTCAGAAAATGAGCAGTTAAACGGTCTCACGATAGACCACTCATCTATATGAGCGGCCAGTCCTGGGCCGTCCAACCCCGTCGGTGGAAATTCCATAATTCACATAATAATCCAAATTATCCGTTGAACTGACCGAAAACTTCGCCATTGGACTCTCATGAGTTGAGCGGCTACTTGTGAACCTTTTATCCATAAGAGCGGCAAATAGACAACCGTTCAATCCCTGTCGGTGGAAAATCAAAATAAATGAGATAATTAGATAATTATCTGAACAATCAACTGAGCTTAGGACTCTGGGACAAGAATGGTTAATGTCAGCCCGCTCATCAAGTTGAACGGCTAATCATGGGCCGTATGAGATCATGTCGGTGATAATTCAGAAAATCAACTAAAATACCCCATAAATGTATGGACGGCTCAAATACGACCACACAGTGTTGCGCGGCCAGGGATTGACCGTTCATGAATTAGACGCTTGAAATTTCATAAAAAAGATCAATTACCCAAAATTAAGGTCCATTAAGTCCTGAATTGAAGCATACCTAGCCAGGGAGGGAGGCTACCCATAAAATAGGCCCAAAGATGCTGTCTGGAAATTGCCTAGCGAGTGATGGACAACTCGAGGCATCAATAAATGAGAGTAAGAGAAATGACTCAACTTATCGGCAAAAAAAGGGTGTCAACAATCATCATCTTCATCATCTTCGCCATCTTCACCTTCTTCATCCTCACCGTCTTCTTCTCCTTCACCTCCATCATCGTTGTCTTCATCTTCTCCTCCTTCGCTTTCTTCATGCTTCGCCGCCGGAGCTTCGACCTCCATGGGAGGGACCTACTCCTCGCTGACGTCGTCCTCCTCATCTATATGGACGACGACAGGCGCCATCACGTGCTGCTGTTTCCCGCTGTCGGAGCCACTCGCGTAAGCCATGGGGGAGAGGGAGATAGTGTGTGAGAGTTGAGAAAGTGGGAGAGATGGGTGGTTGCTGCCGCGGTGGTCGCCGGTGGAGGTTGCAGAATAGAAGGAAGAAAAGAGTAGCAGAGAAGGGTGAAGAGATTTGAAAGGACGAAGGAAATGGAAAAGGGCTTTCAAAGTAAGGAAAAGAAGTTTTAACGGAAGTCTTTGTGGCGGTGAATTCGAAAGAAATGACGCCCTAGAGAGTGTCGTCATTTTAAGAATCAGCGACCGCTTAAACATGCGTCATATCTTGGAATTTAAGGTTTTTTAGAAAATATTTATAATCAACGACCTTCTCATGGGCGTCATTTAAGGATTGAACGACCGGTCAAGGGGTCGCCATTTTGAAGTGTGCGTTGGAATCAGCGAAGGTGTCAGGCAATCGTGAAAGTGCATTAATATTTTTTGTTAATAATTTCTTTTTGATGGACGACTGCGTACACGGGCGTTATTTAAAGAATGGACGACTACGTAAGTGGGCGCTGTTTACAGGATTTTTTGGAATTTTGAGTTATCTTATAAAAGGGATCAGCGCCCGTGTACACAGGCGTTATTTAATGAATGAGCGGTTATCTAAAGGGGCACCAATTATGGAATTATTATTTTTATGGGAAAAGGATTTAAATGAATTGGCGACGGTGTGAAGGGCGCAGCTTCAAGAATTAGCGACCTCTGTTGTAGTCGTCATTTCTCACAGAGCTTCATTTTTTAGACAGAATTGAAGGATTTGGGAAGATTTGATCATTTTAAAACACTTTTATTGGCTCAATCAAGGAAAGATCTTTTATTCATTGAAGGAAATAGATCATTACATGCTCAATGAGCCACCTTGGGCCTCAAATTCCTAAGAGCTATTACATAAGTCTTCCATTGCTCTTTATTTTCTTCAATGCGCTCCATGGGCCGATGTAGCTTGCTGACCCGCCATAAAGCTTGTATTGTCTTGATCTCCTCTTCATCGCCCTTTGAGCCCAATTCCCTTTTCTTGATTGGTGGGAGATGAGAAGCTTCTTCAAAGAGATGGCGGGGAAGGCCAAGTTGTGAAAGGCATCGGTGGGAATTGTAGAGCACGAACTCGGTGGCGCCGATTAGACATAGCTCCACCCCGGAAGAGAGTTGTGCATGAAGGTCTTGTGTCTTGAGGAAACCCGGCACGCATGTGAAGGCATTTTGTGGCATTATCTTGAGGTGTTAACGCCAATCCACCCGTTTCTTGAGCTTGGGTACCCGGTTCGTAACTCTCTCATTCAATCCTAGTGTACCCGTCACATAGTGGAGTGGGCTCTTAGAGAAAATCCTAGAGGCTTGTTGGGACTCCTCACATGGATCAAATTTGAAGTGGAGGTCCACCCAACTTGTGAATAGAAGCATGGACCCATATAGGGGCCTCCCCATGAACACCGAGGTGAGCCCACTATAGAGATAGGCTAAGACCGCCGGCCCAATTCTCTTTCCTTCCCATAGTCCGCTTATGGCGCTCAATTGATCCTCCTCCAAGAAATTGTCCGCCGAAGGGAATAGCAATGCTCTCACAAGGAAAATCACCATGGCCTTCATGATCATCTCCATCTCCTCTTCTTTATTCTCTTTTTCTAAAGCTTTATACACCCACGCCGCAAGCTTCATCAAGTTGATTCCTCTTGTGGCCCTTATTTGGTCAATCATTTTTTGGCTTGGGATTAGGCTTGCTAACATCTCTATTGTGCTTATTGGTTCTCGCATAACCGCCATCTTTTCTTCCTCTCCTTGCTTCAAGATCCTCAATGCTAGTAGCATTTTCACCTCTTCTAGGAGGATAGTGGCTTCGAAGGTATGGAATAGGAAGGTATGGGTGTGTGGATGCCATATTTCTATGAGAGCTCCCATGGCGCCCAATCGAAGTGAATATCATTGTAATCTTTGGCATGGGTAACTAAGCCTAAGAGGTGCCATTTGGAGAGATGGGATCTCATATCAAGGGTGATTTTGGAGAGGAGTAAGGGGAGCCATTGAATTTTGGTGTATCTTCTAGCCCCCGGGATGAGTGGGTAATCCTGAAAGATAAAAGGAAGAGAAAAGAAGAAGGATAGAGTTAGAATTTGTGTAGAATTGAGTGAGAGGAAGAGAGATAAAACTAAGGTTTTCTTGAAAACTTACTTGGTTTGCTGTAATTCTTCCACTAATATCTTCTTCAATCTCCGTAATTCTTGCAAATCCCATATTGGTTCTCTTCAATGGACGTTGCATAATGTTCTCCATGATTAACCTTCAAAACTCTATTTTTTCCTCTATTTTTCTTGATTTTATGCACTCCAAGCTTGATTTGGGTCTTCCTTGGAGCCTTTGGATCTTCTATTTGATGAGAGGAAAGGCCTTGGCGGTCCTATTTATAAGGAGGGAGCTTCAATTCGCAGGTTTAGTTCAAATTTGAGCTTGAAAAGGATTAAAAGTTCAGTTTCCGATTAGAACACGGGTTTCTGGAAACATGAAGAATTAGCTACCGTTACAGTATCCGCTATTTCTTTAAATTGCGCCCATAAGCATGTTGCCATTTCTTGATTAAGCGCCCCCTCACGCGGTCGCCATTTCTTTGAATAGTGTTATTCATGTGGATTGTGATGACTTCGAGCTTACACCTGTTATGTTTACATGAATTCTTTGTCAAATCATTTCTTGCGGTGCTAATGATCTTTGAGCACAAGAAAGAATAAACTTTACGCAGGTTGCCAAGGCGCTCGGAGTTCTTTTGGGTGACATTTCTCTTCCTTTGTATCCCTTCATGTATGCATTTTTACTATGTGTTATCTACTCTACTAGAGCATATCAAGGACCGTGTGGTTCTGATGAACCTGAAATTTGAGTTCCCCTTCATCAAAAATAGTGATAATTCTAGGGGAGTCTCGATCGCACAGATAGGCCGTTGGCTTGGAACGACAGTTCCACTTTCTGAGTTGGTGCGTGGACAAATGGGCTTCAGCTTAGTGTCAGCTCAGAAGACTGGATTCATGACCTAGTCTAGATGGTTTAGCAATATTATCCTTGATTATTTTTTATTTTAGTTTGTTTTAATTTTTCTTTTAGCCCAGCATGCATCATGTAGGACTTTGAGCTTAATGTTGAAAAATCCTGATATTAAGTCAGTAATGAGGGCTGCTCGCTCGTGATTCGAGTTGACATGAGATATTCCATTCCAAATCAAGTACTAAGTTCTCCTTGAAGCCACTCAGGCTAGTTCCTTGAAAGCATCTTTCAACAGGATTCCTATCTCTTCCTTTTATTTTTCCTACAAATCCACCTTGGTTGTAGCACGTCCACATTGGCTGAAAAATGCTCTCCAATGGTGTCTCTCCTTTCGTGCCCTTGTGCACATTTTGTTAGCTAAGTTCTCATCTAGACAATTGTTGCTTTCTCGTAATCATCCGAGGTTGTTTCATTCAGAACCGTGAAAAGATTTCCAACACTTAGTGTCAGAGGCATGTCACATCACACCTTGGCATCTACTTTTCAGTCCATTCCCACTTCATTTCGCTTCGTTACACTTTCACTTTCGTTTCACTACACTTCATTCTGTCTCACTCCCCTACAAAGCAGACGCCAAGGCGGGGCAGCTGTAGACATGCCAAAATTGATACTATGTTGAGTAAATTTTATGTCACAATGTAATGCCCTAAAGTGGACTTCATTACAGGCTCAATATAAGGCTTTTTCTAATTTTTCTGGATGTTTTTGTAATTTGCAACTACCTTCTGGACGTTATTTAATGAATGACCCTATGGAGTGTCGCCATTTATCTTCACCATAGGACGACAGGGTCCTTTTGGTAGGTCGACTGACTTGAATGAACGACCGCTTGCGCGGGCGCCATTTCCTGGTTTTCTGATTTCCATTAGAAATTAAATTATTGAGAATTGACACCCTATTTAGCGGGCGCTCATTAATGGACGCCTTTGTAAGTAGGTGCTTTTCTTATTTTAAAATATGGAAAGTCCATTATTTTTATAATTTATCCAGGAATTGACAGTCGTTGCTCGGTCGCCCTTTTATTTGACGACAGCCTCTAGGTCGCCATTTCCATTCCGTGTCCTCTGCATCTGCAACCTTCTTTCCATGATGTCTTCATCGATCTTATCTCCATTATCCGTTTGTGGAAGGATATCCATGTCCAGGGATTATTTTGCTTGTTTTAATCCCATTAGAATAAGGTTTTATACCCTATAAATACTCCTTTCTTTTGCCTGTCGCGAGGATCTTTTTTTCAGAGAGTTCACAGAGAGCTTCTGATTTTGGAGAGTCTGTAGGCAGAGCTTCCTCGAGAGTTTGCTTTGTTCACTAATGCTTTGCAGGTTCTTCCTCTTGCGGCTAATCTCCTTCCTCCTGCGGTTGGGCTCTCGGCTCTCTCTCTCTCTTGATTCCTATCGCAGCAGTGTAGAAAGGGCCATCTTCCATATTATTTCCTTCAACCCCTTTTCATCTTAACTTATTTTTGTTCTTTGTTCTCTTAGTATATACATCCCTCATCTCTGGCTATCTCACTAGAGTATTTAGCATACTCTGCTGAAGATTAGGTCATCATATTTGCATTAGTTGCATTCATATTTCTCCCACCTTTTGCTCCTTCTTAAGGGGTTTTAAAAACAAACACACAAGGTCTGTTCATGCCCTTGTTATGTAGAATGATTTCCATAGAGCATTGATACTACATTCACTTTTGGCTAATTCAATGTTCTTGTCTTTGCTTGTTTTCTTTCAAGGGTAATCAAGATAAAAACCCCCTTCATCGACCGACCGGTAGAAGACGGAAGTTGAACTCACATCTACACCCACTTGCAAGGTATTCTCCGCGATCACTCTTCCTTTTTGAGGTAACCCCTCTGGCGATCACACTCCTAGAGTAGCATCACATGCTCCTTCCCCTACCTTTTGTCTTTATCATCTTTATTATCATCATCCTCATCTTTATTTTAATGTTAATTTTTCTTTCTTTTTAAATGTCTATGTGACACGTTCACAATCCTGACTGCTGGATCAAATCCAGAGTCAGATCGCTCCAGTGGAGCTACATTTTTCTCAATTCTGTCATCGTTTCTTTTGTTTCTTAGTCTTTCATCTTAACTCTTTGTAAGGTGTGTATCAGCAGAGCAAGTTGTGGTGCTCAGCAGGCGAGGTGTGATCCTCAGACAGTAAGTTGTATTGCTCTGCGGGAAAGCAAGATGTGAGCCTTAGCGGGTTGTAGGGATTTTATCCCCAAAGCTGTGGATCAGCAGATTCAAGCTGTATGGTAGCGGAATCCTTACTCAGTTGAGTAAGGGGTGGACGTAGATCTCAAGCTCGAGATTGAACCACCTAAAAATTGAATTGTCTTCTATCTGATTGCATATCTCTTCTGCTCTACGATTAGATGAATGCATAAGATTGCTTATTGCTAGCATACGTTTAATTTGGCTAATACATTCGTCTGTTATATGTGCCTAAGTCTTTCATCCAGTAGGTATATAAAAAGTTGTGGCTGGAAAGATAGGGTAAGCCTATCTGGAACGCCACCCCTTGCGTGAGGAGATCTCTGATCAAACCTCTACCGAGTACCACACCTGGATGTCTGATCAATTCCTGAATTTGAATTGTGACACTCTTTATATATTGTTGTTACTGAGAATTGTTTTGAAATTCTTTCATTATTGCGTGCATTGTGATCAATCGTTCAATGGTATATAAAATTGTTCAGTCAGAAGGATATATCACTTCTATCTGGAAAACTGACTTTGCATGAGGAGATTTCCTAATCAACCCTCTGCCTAGTACTATACTGAGTTGATTGATTTTCTTTTAATGCTCACAGTGATTAAACAACTATTTCATATCTGATTCTTCTATTGATAATCCTGATTGATGTTGGTGTTTTTATTCACAGTACAATTTAATTCCGCACTATCATTTTTAACTACTGTAGAATCTTGCAATTGGGTTAGATCTATTCACCCCCCTCTAGATCTGTAGTTCATCCCTTTTCTTTCACAGTAAACGACCGCTATTTCCAATAAACGGTCCAGTCATGACCGCAATTGTCTTCAATATTTTTAACCCGGGGTTTGACCCAAAGGGTTGATTTTCCTATGTTCTTAGATGGTCTATTGAATATCAAGAACCTAACACCTTGTTCAATAAGCTATCTAATGAATTATGAAAGTTAAAGATTATGCCGTTATACTGTCGAATTCTTTCCGCGGCATGACCTTGTTTTAAATCATCTTTGAACTCTCATGTTCCTAATTGAAGCATTCTTACCTTGACATTGTTATTCTAAGCTTATTATTTGAATTGAGACATTATTGGCCTACATTATTGATATTTCTCATGGAAGTAGCTTGATTTATTACTTGAAGATGCGGTTCGGGCACTGATCATATCCAAGGGCTCAACACTAGCCCCCTCGACTGATTGTCGAAAACATGCTATAAACCATGGGGTATGATGAACATTGGTGTCGCATTGTGACGGGAGTACTTTTTTTATAGACGAGTGAAAATCACGAGGCTCTACATGATATATACATTCTTGATTACATGACTTTCTAGTGCATGACCTTCATGATTATGAATAGTACATTCTCGATACATGCTAGTACATTCTTGTTGCATGAAAGGCCACTAAATATTCTTGATTCATTATTCTCTCAAACTTTATATAAAATCTCATATCTTCATAGTCATGTCTTTCTACTTGTAGTTTTATACGCATGTTTTATCACATTCCTTTTTATCTTGTTCTCTAGAGCTAAAATGCTAATTACTTAAACGTTGCCTTCATGTTGATACGAAGATACCTACTAGGCTAGTGTGCTCATTCCCTACTTTTCCAATCTTTTCAGGACATTCTAGCGGGTCGGATTCAGACTACTCAAGTGATGGATCCGAGAGTGATTGATGGTTTGAGAGAAGCCGTAGCTAGTCTAGTCAAGAGTCAATTATGTAATTTTAATTTTTATTGAGTCTAGTTAGTCAAAGAGTCAATATCATGTACTTGATTATCATTATCAATAAAAGTTAGATTTTTGATCAAGTATTATGTCCATTCATCTTATGTGTGAATGATTTGCGCTCTGATTGTTATTCACTTGAGACTTCTCTTGCCGACTGTTCCCGTTCTCGAGTAGTTCCGCTGCATAATCTCGGGGCGTCACCGTTAAAGTGGTATCAGAGCCTAGGTCTCAGGACTTACTTATTCCAAGGAAGATGTCATGTCATAGGGTAAGTCCAAGGATTAAGGACCCACACCTATGAACTAAGGAAAAAGAAAATATAAACCCACGTGAGATTGGGTAGAACCCGGTATGAGATAGTTCATTAATAAATTATCTTTAGGTTAATTTCTATTGGTCCCATCGCAATTAATTACTTATTTGCTTTCTCAGGCACTCCACTTTTTCAACGGCCGCTGAATGTGCCGCAAATCATGCTAACTGGGAAGCGATGCATCAAACAGTTGCGGGTCTTACCCAGGCCCTACAGACTGTGGCCCAAGCTGGCGCACAGGCTGGCGCGGGTAATCTGCACGAAAAATTTTGAAGCATGAACCCTCCAAGATTCTCTGGATCCTCCAACCCCGATGAGGCGAAAAATTGGATTGACGAAATGAACAGAATATTCAATGTTATGCAATGCACAGATCAAGAAAAGGTATGTCTCGCCACCTTCTAGTTGAACAAGGATGCGCGTACCTGGTGGAAATCTATTCCGACACCGCCTCCAAACGCACCACATACTTGGCAGGGATTTCTCACACTCTTCCAAGCAAAGTATTGCTCTGAGCATGTTAAGGTGAAAAAGGCCACAGAATTTGCCGCGCTTCGCCAAGGCTTGATGTCCGTGGGCACGGATCTCAATTCTCTCGTCTAGCTCCTTATGCCCCACATCTGGTGGGCACGGATCTCTTAAAGGCAAATCATTTTATGGATGGTTTAAGGCCGGGCTTCAGTCAATAACTCGGACCCCAGAATATCCGCACTTATACGGAGATGGTCCAACGAGCTCATTTATGTCAATGGACCTTGGAAAAGGTCGAAAGGTATAAAGGCAAGAGCAAGGAGTCGAGTCGTAAGTTCGAGAAGCGAGGATGAAAAGAAGAAAAGTTCAACATCACTTACAACTCCCGGGATAACAAGAAGAGGTCCCGCAATGGGAACGGATGGAATTACCACAAGAACAAGAAGGTAAAGGAGGAGGAAACGCATGTCGCAACGGCTTGCTCATTCTGTGAAAAATTTGGCCACTCGACCGAGGAATGCTGGAAGCACCTTGGCGCTTTTGCGTTGTGGAAGTCGGGAGCATCGTATGCCCGATTGCCCTTTTATGAAGAAACAACCCGCTAACGGTGGACGCAAGCGGCAAGCGCATCTTAATGCTGTTCTAGACGATGATGAAGCGCCCAAGGATGATGGGCTGATGGAAGGTACCATTCAAATTTATTCGCATCCTGCATTTGTACTATTCGATACTGGTGCCTCTCATTCTTTTATATCTACAGTCTTTGCAAGAACTTTACCAATTTCACCTGTTCCTCTACCATTGGACCTAGCAATCAGAACGCTTTGAGGTCCCGGAACAAAACTTACAACCTACTACCCTGATAGTGAGGTAATTGTAGAAGGTCATAGTCTTCCGGCAAACCTCGTATGCCTTGATATGGAAGGCTACGATGTCATTCTAGGTGTAGACTGGCTTGTTGGCCATGACGCTTACATAAATTGTCGTAATAGGAGATTTTCTTTTCAAAAACCAGGACTCCCACATTTCTTTTTCCTTGGCATCAAGTATAAGAAGCTCCCTATCATTATTTCTTCTCTGCACGCTTGCAAACTAATTTCCCATGGATGTGAAGCTTTTCTTGCTTCCGTAATGGTCACCAAGTCCAAGGAAGTTCACATAGAAGAAATCCCTATTGTCAAAGAATTCCCTGATGTCTTTTCATCGGACTTACCTGGGTTACAGCCCGAAAGGGAAGTAAACTTCTCCATTGAACTCATTCTCGGAGCAGCACCTATTTCAATAGCTCCCTACAGGATATCCCCCACAGAACTCAAGAAACTGAAGAGGCAACTTCAGGAGTTACTAGATAAGGGCTTCATTCGACCCAGTACATCCTCTAGGGGTGCGCCAGTTCTATTTGTCAAGAAGAAAGACGGATCTCTCAGGCTATGTATCGACTATCGGTGACTTAATCAACTCACCATCAAGAACAAATATCCGTTGCCGCGTATCGATGATCTATTTGATCAAATTTCTGGGGCAAAATATTTTTCCAAGATCGACCTTAGGTCAGGTTACCATCAACTAAGGATCAAAGATGAAGACATCTACAAGTCTGCTTTCCGAAGCAGATATGGGCATTATGAGTTCGTGGTAATGCCGTTTGGTTTGACCAACGCCCCTACAACATTTATGCAACTCATGAATAATATTTTTCGGCTGTATCTCGATCGATTTGTGGTCGTATTTATTGATGATATTCTCATCTATTCCAAAACAAAGGAAGAACATGAAGAACATTTAAGAATAGCTCTGCAAACTCTAAGAGAGTATCAACTCTACGCAAAGCTCAGTAAGTGCAAGTTCTGGCTAAAGGAGGTCTCTTTCCTTGGCCATATTATCTCAAAAGAAGGTATCGTTGTGGATCCTTCAAAGGTAGAAGTTGTTAGGAATTGGAGCTAACCAATGACCGTAACCGAAGTTAGAAGCTTTATCAGTTTGGATGGTTACTATCGGCAGTTCATTAAGAATTTCTCCAAAATCGCCGTTCCTTTAACTAGGCTCACAAGAAAGGAAAATCCCTTCATATGGTCAAAAGACTGCGAGGAGAGTTTCTTAACTCTTTAAAGAACATCTCACCACTGCTCCTGTCTTGGCACTACCTATTGAAGGTGGTGAATTTGAAGTCTACACGGATGCATCTGGCATTGGCCTCGGGTGCATCCTTATGCAACATGGCAAGGTGATCTGTTATGCTTCGAGGCAATTGAAACGTCATGAAGAAAACTACCCTGTCCATGATGTAGAATTGGCTGTTGTTATTTTTACCTTAAAGATATGTTGACGCTATCTTTATGGGGAGAAGTTCATTGTATTTTCAGACCATAAAAGTCTGAAATACCTTTTCACCCAGAAGGAACTTAACATGAGACAAAGAAGATGGCAAGAATACCTTAAGGACTTCAACTTCTCTATTTAGTACATCCAGGCAAAGCAAATGCCGTAGCTGATGCTCTTAGCAGAAGACCAATGGCAACTCTAGCAAGCCTCCGGAAAGGGATGACTTGTCTTATCAAGGATTTTACTCATTTGAATCTAGATTTGGATGTAGAAGAAGAAAAGGGTATTATTGCCAATATCCGGTCACAACCTACACCGATTGAAGATCTAGTCAAATTACAGGAAATTGACCCCACACTAATGGAAATCAAGATTAATATTGATCAAAGGCCAGAATTCTCTATCTCAAATGATGGAAGGTTTTTATTCAAAGATCGAATATGTGTGATGGATCATGCCGACACTAAGAAGCTGATCATGGAGGAAGCTCATAAGACAAAATACCCTATTCACCCTGGCGCTACCAAAATGTACCAAGACCTGAAAAGGAATTTTTGGTGGCCCAACATGAAAAGAGAGATAGCGGATTTTGTATCTTGCTGCCTCACTTGTCAACAAGTTAAGGCGGAGCATCAAAAGCCCGCTGGTAAGCTACATCCCTTAGATATTCCCGAATGGAAGTGGGAAAGCATAGGGATGGATTTCATCATTGGTCTACCAAAGACAAGAGGTGGACATGATGGTATATGGGTGATCATTGACCATTTGACAAAATCGGCTCATTTTCTACCTATTAAAAGCTGATGGTCCGTTGATATCCTAGCAGCCTTATACATGAAAGAGATTGTCAAGCTACACGGTGTCCCTGTAACCATTATCTCTGATCGAGACCCTCGATTCACATCTCAATTCTGGAAGGGTCTACAACATTCATTAGGAACTCAACTTAATTTCAGCACTACTTTCCATCCACAAATGGATGGGCAAATTGAAAGGACAAATCAGGTAGTGGAAGATATGCTCAAGGCTTGTGTTATCGATTTCAGTGGGAGTTGGCACGATCATCTACCTTTAGTGGAATTTGCCTACAAAAATAGCTACCAAGCTAGCATTCAAATGGTGCCATTCGAGGCACTATATGGAAGAAATTTCTGCTCACCAATATGCTGGAATGAAGTTGAAGAAAGGCAACTTCTAGGCCCAGAAATCATTCGGGATACTACCGAAAAGATAAAGCTCATTCGAGAAAGACTCCATGTGGCACAAGATAGACAGAAATCATATGCTGATAATCGAAGGCATGATCTGGAGTTCCAAGTAGGAGACTATGTGTTTCTCAAGGTTTCTCCGGGTCGAGGTATTCAAAGATTTGGTATTAAAGGCAAGCTCACTCCAAGATTTATCGGCCCTTTTGAAATTCTTGAAAAGGTGGGCGAGGTCGCTTATCGACTAGCATTGCCTCCACAATTGTCTGGCATCCATGATGTATTTCATATATCCATGCTCAAGAGGTACGTTTATGACCCTTTTCATACTATAAGTCATGAAGATCTGGCGAAACAGTAGGATTTGACGTACGAACAAAAGCCAATCAAAATAACTGAGCAAGAAGTACGTCAACTTCGAAATAAAACTATTCCTATGGTCAAAGTCCAATGAAACAAATCTTTGCCACACGAAGCGACATTTGAAACAAAAGAAGTAATGCGCAAACGATTCCCGGAACTATTTAATTGTAAGTACACTCTCCTTAACAATCACACATATTGATATTTGGGATCAAACTCTTTTAAGTGGGGGAGGGTGTAACGCCCGAGAATTTTTTGAGATTAAATATAATTACTAAGCAATTAAAAAGGCTTAATGGGCTATTAAGAAGGAATTAGGGATTTATTTTAATCCATTTAAAGGCCCTATATTAATCAAAGGGTTAAGCTCAAGTCAAATAGGCCCAAAGACCCAATTCCAAGACCTTTAGACCGAAGCCCATTAATAGAAACGTAAATTGAGTAATTTATAGATTTAAAATGGGATATATACACCAATTAGGGGATAAATAGGAAATATTAGGAAACTCCAAAAATTTTGGAATAATGGCCAATTGGCGATCAATCGCAAGACCGCTAAACCATCCTAGCGGTCCTTTCATGACCGCTAAACCCTTCTGATTCCGTGAATGGGAGAAATATGAAAAAGCTTTGATCTTTGACATCCAAATCCCCATGGATTGAAGTGGGTAGACATATAAACATGTATAGGACTCTTGAGGATCGATCCTACCCATAATTAGGACTCTAAGTTCAATCAAATCCTTAGCCTTAACTCAAAACCCTATAAATAGACCCTAACATCGACCTATGCGAACCCTAATGTTGGATCACATTTTTCAAGGGTAAGGAGGCTTTGACTCAGGTTAGACCTTTTAAGGATTTTGTTTGTAGTAACCCTAATAAATGAATAATTGAAATGAATTAAAACATATATATTACAGAAGTAAAATATATAAAAGGAATAGGGTTAATTGGACGAAATAAGACAAATTAAAAATAACGCCTCTTATTAGGGCGTTAATTCAAAAAGAAACGCCTCTATCAAAGGCGTGACTAAAGAAAGGACGCCCACACGTGCGGTCGTCAACTCTCACGACCAAATAGGCAAGTGAAAGAAACGCCCTCTGCCTGGGCGTGTTTTAAATAAATCACGACGTACCTAACGGCGTTACATGTAACGGGACGGAACTTATAAAAGTCAGGCCAAAGAAGCGCCCTCTACAAGGGCGTGTTTTAAACAAGGAACGCCTCTCCCTTAGGCGCTTTTTAAGAATATACGCCCTTACCTAAGGCGTTAATTCAGTTCGTGAACCGTTCGAACCCAGAACTTATTCAGAGTAAGTGATAAGCATTAGAAAGAGTTCAAACGTGGTAATGACTCTATCATAGAAGTATTACTTCCACTAGAACACTAACCCTAACAGGACGTCCAAAATCCTATAAATAGTCTTGATCGAACAAACCCTAAACCTATTTGATTCAAGCCTCTGCGACAGTAAGTGAAGAACATAACTGTTCTTCTTATTCCTTTCTTTCTGTTTCTAGTGTATGAAGAACTAACGTTCTTCATCTCCTTTCTTCCCCTACAGGCTGAGTGAAGATCATCGTCGCCATCATCTTCATCAAATTAATTTTTCTTCTTATCAAGTCATTCACGTGTTCCATCTCCAGATATCAACAAAGGTAGGTTTTCTCAAGCTACTGTAGCCCAAATGAAATTAATGCAAGATATATATATATATAAGCATGTCATGCATATGATTATTATAGTTCTCGTACGTTTTCTGAAATATTTTGAAAGAAACGCCCTTGATTAGGGCGCTAATTTAAAAGAAACGACCATACCAGTGGTCGTCAATTTAATATTTGACGCCCTCTACGCAGGCGTTAATTTTATAAGAATCGCATGTGATTAATAATTGATCTGTTTAAAAATTACAATACATATGAAATATTGATTTTTAATATCTTGCATGACTCTGTGAATTCCTGTTAAATTTTACTGCCATGACATGTCTCTTGTCTCTCGAAATATTATTTATTAAAAATCCCTTGAAATTCACGACTTGGACAAAGTCGTTTTCCATCTGGTAACGCTCCATCACAGGGCGTGAATTAAAAATAAACGCCCCTTACTAGGGCGCGTATCTGTTAAAATCCTGGAATATATATTCTGTGAAAATAAGAATTTAATGATTAACGCCCCTGCCAAGGGCGCGGTTTTTGATAATTTCTGAAAATAAATATGTTCTGATAAATATTGTAAATAAAAGGACGCCTGCTACTGTAGTCGTCAACTCTTGAATAAACGCCCTTGCCAAAGGCGCGGTTTAGATAAATTATTGAAATAATGAAATTCTGCGAAACGGAACATATATAAACGCCCTGATACTAGGCGTTAGTTACTTGAAAAACGCCCCAGACAAGGGCGTGTTTTTCATAAATTAATGAGATTATTGAAAATTCTGCAAAACGGACCATATGTAAACGCCCTTCTGTTAGGCGTTAATTACTTAAGAAACGACTTTACCTAAGTCGTTATTTTACTGTAAACTGATTTTTCCTCTGGTTTGCTGACCGATGGTTTTATATATCATAATATATATATATCGGCACTATTCTCCACTCCGTGAGTATAGTCCCACGTTTCATGATGATTTATCGATCACACTCAACTCTCATTGACATACAAGCTCTCCATTGGACATTCCGTTCCTTTGGACTAGCGAGTTAGTCATAGAGACCTCCGTAAGACTCCTCGTAGCCTTGGATTCCCTCAAGGCCGACTGAGCTGGTTGTACCCTAAAAACCCATTACACAGTTTTTGCCATGTCAATCTAAAGAAAACATGGTATACCGGCCCTTATGATTATACAAAGAGTATATCATAAGAAATTCTTGATGGGATGATGATATCATGCCATATCGTGTCATTCTTGTAAACCCCAATTCTATGATAAGAATGAGGGTATCTTGCTTGATCTAATGTTCATGTGGACCTCAATTCTATATAAAGAATGTCCATATTGATTTGTCATGGTACCTAAGTTAAGGGAACCATATTCTACCTAGTTTTATCGAACTCGTGATTATACCGTTATTATCGCCATTCTATGTCCTTTGTCATATTTTGGACTCTTTTCTATCAAAGTTGTCATACGTATCTACAAGCTTGATTATTGAAATTCTATATTGGCTATATAAACAAGAGTGGATGTCAAAACACATGATAAATGCCTGCGCATATAGGGCCCGATCTGGTCCTGGGAGGAGCACCCGAAAGTACTTGTGCCCATGGGAGTTAAAATGATAAGGTATCTGGCATTATACCGAGTACTTGACTTGCTTGATTGGACATTCCACACACATCTTGTACTTGACTCGTACTTGACATGAAATGATATGCGTGGCCCGAAAAAAGGGTAATTTACTTGCTTGATACATGATAGCCAAAGTTCTTGACATGACTCGATAATGGTACTTGCTTGAATATCTTGAATAACTTGTATCTTGTTCATGAAAGTTCATCTTATTTCTTTGATATTACATTCTCTCTTTCTTGTCGTTTTATGCGAGCATGCATAGCTTTATTGCATTCATGAAAGATGTAATTACTTAAACCCCTTGCTAGTACTTGAGATATAATTTCCTACTGAGCGTTCGCTCATTCCGTTTGTCCCTTTGTACTTTTCAGGTAAGTCCGACGACGATGGAAGTCAATCGGATGGGAATTGTCAAGAGTGAAGAGATAGAGATTCTCCAAGTGTCATCTAGTCTTTTCTATAGTTTCTTGAGTCAAATATGTATTCTTTTCCTTTTTATTAAACAGAGTATTGGATTTGTAATAGTCTATCCATTATGAAATAAAGGATTGGGTTATCTTGCTATTTTGCGCATCTCTGTCTTTGTGTCGAATACACGACCACTCTGATTGACATGATTGATATAGACACGTCGCGCATCTCCGGGTATCTTCCGCGCTCGGGGCGTGACAGTCTTTGTGGTATCAGAGCCTAAGGTATTCAATTCCTAGGAAACCCAAGTCCAAGGATAGGTTTCAAAACCTTTAACCAAGTGAGAGTGGGTAGAACCAAAGGTTAAATGATCAATGAGTCCTTTATAAGATCATAGTGATATAATACTAACATAGCTATTGTAATTGTAGGATAATGGCTGCCGAACGTACTCAACTGGCGCCTATGGATATTCAAGTTTATACTGAAATAGTGCGCCGAGCTCAGTTGCTTGAAGATGCCACGGAACTATCTGATAGGATCCGTGGGAAAGACAAAAAGGAGCAAGTCACAAGTTCGGGTTCTTTTAAACCCAACTTTAAGAAGAGGCCCAATAATGGAGGTTCTTCCTCTCAAGATCAGAAGTTCAAGAAATCCAAGCCTTTCTCTATCACCACTACACCTTCAAACGTAGTATGCAGGCATTGTGACAAGGCTGGTCACAAAACAGAAGAATGCTGGAGGAAATTAGGAGCATGTCTCCGTTGTGGGAGTCGTGAACATCGGATTCCCGATTGTCCATTAATGAATGACCAAGACGGTGAGGGTAAACGCCCAGTGACAAGGAACGCGCGTCTTCATGCGATCCAAGAGACCGAACCAGAAGAAGAAGGCGGATTGGTGGAAGGTACATTAAAAATTTGTTCCAAATATGCACATGTCTTATTTGATACAGGTGCATCGCATTCCATTATTTTCAAGAAGTTTGCTGACCCATTACCTCTAGAACCAGAATGGATGAAGTTAATATTGTCTACTCCTCTCGGAAACGAGACGGATATCACACATCATTACCAAAATTGTGAGGTATTGGTTCGAGGAAAGAATTTTCCTATTGATCTTATCTGCTTAGATCTAAAAGAATATGATGTTATACTAGGAGCAGATTGGTTATCCAAATACCAGGCAACGGTTGATTGCCGTGATAGCAAGATTGTTTTCAAGGAATTTCCGGAACTGACTTATACTAGTCCTAAGAGTCGAAGCAAATCCCCTCTTATTTCGGCTCTTCGAGCAAGCAAGCTCGTCAAGAAAGGATGTGTATCCTTCCTTGCTTTTGTCACTATTAAAGAAGCTAAGGAAACCAAGATAGAAGACGTTCAAGTAGTACGAGAATTCCCAGACGTATTTCCAGAAGATTTGCCGGGATTACCCCCTCAAAGAGAAGTGGCCTTCACCATTGACTTAGTCCCTGGTGCTGGTCCTGTTTCAAAGGCACCATATAGAATGTCCCCTGCTGAACTCAAGGAGTTGAAGGAGCAGTTGATGGAACTAATCCGAAAAGGGTTTATTAGACCAAGTACTTCCCCGTGGGGAGCACCAGTCTTATTTGTAAAGAAGAAGGATGGATCCATGAGATTGTGTATCGACTATCGACAGTTGAATCATCTTACTATCAAGAACAAGTATCCACTGCCGAGAATCGATGAGTTATTTGATCAGATTTCAGGATCCAAATATTTCTCCAAGATTGATCTCAGGTCGGGATATCATCAATTAAGAATCAAGGATGATGACATTCACAAGACCGCATTCAGAAGCAGGTATGGCCATTACGAATTTGTTGTTATGCCTTTTGGACTAACAAATGCCCCTGCTGCCTTTATGCAGTTAATGAATAGCATATTCAGGCCTTACTTGGATCAATTCATAGTAGTCTTCATTGATGATATATTGATATATTCTAAGACTAAGGAAGAACATGAAGAGCATTTGAGGATTGCATTGCAAGTCTTGAGGACAAATCAATTATATGCTAAACTCAGCAAATGCGAGTTCTGGCTTGAAGAAGTGGCTTTTCTCGGACATGTCATATCCAAGGACGGTTTATCTGTGGATCCGTCAAAAGTTGAAGCTGTGAGAAACTGGGAGAGACCCACTAATGCAAGCGAGATCAGAAGTTTCTTAGGTCTTGCAGGCTATTATCGGCGATTTATCAAAGATTTCTCTAAGATCGCCGTACCACTTACAAGATTAACTCGTAAGGAGATCCGATATGAATGGAGCGAGGAATGTGAAAGCAGTTTCCAAACTCTCAAGGATCATCTCACCACAGCTCCAGTCTTAGCCCTACCAATTGAAGGAGAGAAATTCGAGGTCTACACTGATGCTTCTGGCATTGGCCTCGGATGTGTTCTAATGCAACATGGGAAGGTCATAGCGTACTCTTCTCGTCAACTAAAGAAGCATGAGGAGAATTACCCCGTCCATGACTTAGAACTGGCCGCGGTAGTATTTGCCCTAAAGGTATGGAGACACTACTTATATGGAGCACAGTTTACTGTATACTCCGATCACAAAAGTCTCAAATATCTATTTTCACAAAAAGAGCTAAACATGAGACAAAGACGCTGGCTAGAATATCTCAAGGACTTCGACTTCAATATACAATACCATCCCGAAAGGGTAATTATGTTGCTGACGCCCTTAGTCGAAAGCCGAGAGCAATGATAGCAAATTGTATGATGCAAGAATGGAGGTTACTTGAACAATTCTCCGAGCTCAATATAAGCTTGGACACGGAATCCAAATTTGTCACACTATCTCATGTAAGCATACAGTCAGATTTGTTATCTGAGATACAAACACTTCAGGATGATGATCCTATATTAGTAGAAATCAAAGGCAGATTAGAAGGACAATCTGATTTTCAACTAACTTCTGATGGAAGATTATCGTTCAAAGATAGAACTTGTATACCCGATTGTCCGGAATTAAAGAAGAAGATCTTAGATGAAGCTCACCGATCAAGATACACTATTCATCCTGGATCAACTAAAATGTACCAAGATGTAAAGAGGAACTTTTGGTGGCCTAATATGAAAAGAGAAATAGCGGACTATGTATCACGCTGTCTCACATGCCAACAGGTCAAGGCGGAACATCAAAAGCCTGCGGGAAAACTACATCCTCTAGATATTCCTAAGTGGAAATGGGAGGATATTGGTATGGACTTCATCATGGGTTTGTCTAAATCTAAAGGAGGACATGATGGAATCTGGGTTATCATTGACCGATTGACTAAATCGGCACATTTCTTGCCAATCAAAAGCCGATGGTCAATTGATGTGCTAGCTGCACTATACATCAAAGAAATAGTCAGGATACATGGAATTCCTGTCTCAATCGTGTCTGATAGGGATCCCCGTTTTACTTCTCATTTTTGGAAGGGATTACAACATTCGTTGGGGACAAGGCTCAACTTTAGTACTGCTTTCCACCCACAAACGGATGGTCAGACCGAGCGAACTAATCAAGTTGTTGAAGATATGCTGAGAGCATGCATTATTGACTTTGAAGGAAGCTGGCATGACCACTTACCTTTAGTTGAATTTGCATATAATAATAGCTACCAAGCTAGTATCCAAATGGCACCTTTCGAAGCCTTATACGGAAGGAGTTGCCGATCTCCCATATGTTGGAACGAAGTTGGAGAAAAACAACTATTAGGTCCAGACATGGTAAGGGATACAACCGAGAAGATACAAGTAATCAGAGAAAGATTACAAGTTGCTCAGACAAGGCAAAAGGCTTATGCTGATACCAGGAGAAGAGATCTTGAATTCCAGGTTGGAGATCATGTATTTCTTAAAATATCCCCTGGACGTGGCATACGAAGATTTGGTGTTAAGGGCAAGCTTACGCCAAGATTCATCGGACCATTTGAGGTACTCGAAAGAGTTGGCGAGGTTGCTTATCGCATCGCGTTGCCTCCTCAGTTGTCCGAGGTACACAATGTATTTCACATATCTATGTTGAAGAAGTATGTGCACGATCCGTCACATATTATTGAGCATGGAGATCTGGTGATCCAGAAAGATCTCACATATGAACAAAGGCCCTTGAAGATATTAGATCGAGAAATACGAGCTCTAAGGAATAAGGTTATTCCCATGATCAAGGTGCAATGGAATAAGAATCCTGAACGCGAAGCGACATGGGAGACCGAGGAATCTATGAAGAAACGATTTCCCGAGTTATTCTAAGAGGTATATGTCCTACACTCTCCGCGTGTATAATTATATATATATTGAATTTGGGGACCAAATTCTTTTTAAGTGGGGGAGGGTGTAGCAACCCTAATAAATGAATAATTGAAATGAATTAAAACATATATATTACAGAAGTAAAATATATAAAAGGAATAGGGTTAATTGGACGAAATAAGACAAATTAAAAATAACGCCTCTTATTAGGGCGTTAATTCAAAAAGAAACGCCTCTATCAAAGGCGTGACTAAAGAAAGGACGCCCACACGTGCGGTCGTCAACTCTCACGACCAAATAGGCAAGTGAAAGAAACGCCCTCTGCCTGGGCGTGTTTTAAATAAATCACGACGTACCTAACGGCGTTACATGTAACGGGACGGAACTTATAAAAGTCAGGCCAAAGAAGCGCCCTCTACAAGGGCGTGTTTTAAACAAGGAACGCCTCTCCCTTAGGCGCTTTTTAAGAATATACGCCCTTACCTAAGGCGTTAATTCAGTTCGTGAACCGTTCGAACCCAGAACTTATTCAGAGTAAGTGATAAGCATTAGAAAGAGTTCAAACGTGGTAATGACTCTATCATAGAAGTATTACTTCCACTAGAACACTAACCCTAACAGGACGTCCAAAATCCTATAAATAGTCTTGATCGAACAAACCCTAAACCTATTTGATTCAAGCCTCTGCGACAGTAAGTGAAGAACATAACTGTTCTTCTTATTCCTTTCTTTCTGTTTCTAGTGTATGAAGAACTAACGTTCTTCATCTCCTTTCTTCCCCTACAGGCTGAGTGAAGATCATCGTCGCCATCATCTTCATCAAATTAATTTTTCTTCTTATCAAGTCATTCACGTGTTCCATCTCCAGATATCAACAAAGGTAGGTTTTCTCAAGCTACTGTAGCCCAAATGAAATTAATGCAAGATATATATATATATAAGCATGTCATGCATATGATTATTATAGTTCTCGTACGTTTTCTGAAATATTTTGAAAGAAACGCCCTTGATTAGGGCGCTAATTTAAAAGAAACGACCATACCAGTGGTCGTCAATTTAATATTTGACGCCCTCTACGCAGGCGTTAATTTTATAAGAATCGCATGTGATTAATAATTGATCTGTTTAAAAATTACAATACATATGAAATATTGATTTTTAATATCTTGCATGACTCTGTGAATTCCTGTTAAATTTTACTGCCATGACATGTCTCTTGTCTCTCGAAATATTATTTATTAAAAATCCCTTGAAATTCACGACTTGGACAAAGTCGTTTTCCATCTGGTAACGCCCCATCACAGGGCGTGAATTAAAAATAAACGCCCCTTACTAGGGCGCGTATCTGTTAAAATCCTGGAATATATATTCTGTGAAAATAAGAATTTAATGATTAACGCCCCTGCCAAGGGCGCGGTTTTTGATAATTTCTGAAAATAAATATGTTCTGATAAATATTGTAAATAAAAGGACGCCTGCTACTGTAGTCGTCAACTCTTGAATAAACGCCCTTGCCAAAGGCGCGGTTTAGATAAATTATTGAAATAATGAAATTCTGCGAAACGGAACATATATAAACGCCCTGATACTAGGCGTTAGTTACTTGAAAAACGCCCCAGACAAGGGCGTGTTTTTCATAAATTAATGAGATTATTGAAAATTCTGCAAAACGGACCATATGTAAACGCCCTTCTGTTAGGCGTTAATTACTTAAGAAACGACTTTACCTAAGTCGTTATTTTACTGTAAACTGATTTTTCCTCTGGTTTGCTGACCGATGGTTTTATATATCATAATATATATATATCGGCACTATTCTCCACTCCGTGAGTATAGTCCCACGTTTCATGATGATTTATCGATCACACTCAACTCTCATTGACATACAAGCTCTCCATTGGACATTCCGTTCCTTTGGACTAGCGAGTTAGTCATAGAGACCTCCGTAAGACTCCTCGTAGCCTTGGATTCCCTCAAGGCCGACTGAGCTGGTTGTACCCTAAAAACCCATTACACAGTTTTTGCCATGTCAATCTAAAGAAAACATGGTATACCGGCCCTTATGATTATACAAAGAGTATATCATAAGAAATTCTTGATGGGATGATGATATCATGCCATATCGTGTCATTCTTGTAAACCCCAATTCTATGATAAGAATGAGGGTATCTTGCTTGATCTAATGTTCATGTGGACCTCAATTCTATATAAAGAATGTCCATATTGATTTGTCATGGTACCTAAGTTAAGGGAACCATATTCTACCTAGTTTTATCGAACTCGTGATTATACCGTTATTATCGCCATTCTATGTCCTTTGTCATATTTTGGACTCTTTTCTATCAAAGTTGTCATACGTATCTACAAGCTTGATTATTGAAATTCTATATTGGCTATATAAACAAGAGTGGATGTCAAAACACATGATAAATGCCTGCGCATATAGGGCCCGATCTGGTCCTGGGAGGAGCACCCGAAAGTACTTGTGCCCATGGGAGTTAAAATGATAAGGTATCTGGCATTATACCGAGTACTTGACTTGCTTGATTGGACATTCCACACACATCTTGTACTTGACTCGTACTTGACATGAAATGATATGCGTGGCCCGAAAAAAGGGTAATTTACTTGCTTGATACATGATAGCCAAAGTTCTTGACATGACTCGATAATGGTACTTGCTTGAATATCTTGAATAACTTGTATCTTGTTCATGAAAGTTCATCTTATTTCTTTGATATTACATTCTCTCTTTCTTGTCGTTTTATGCGAGCATGCATAGCTTTATTGCATTCATGAAAGATGTAATTACTTAAACCCCTTGCTAGTACTTGAGATATAATTTCCTACTGAGCGTTCGCTCATTCCGTTTGTCCCTTTGTACTTTTCAGGTAAGTCCGACGACGATGGAAGTCAATCGGATGGGAATTGTCAAGAGTGAAGAGATAGAGATTCTCCAAGTGTCATCTAGTCTTTTCTATAGTTTCTTGAGTCAAATATGTATTCTTTTCCTTTTTATTAAACAGAGTATTGGATTTGTAATAGTCTATCCATTATGAAATAAAGGATTGGGTTATCTTGCTATTTTGCGCATCTCTGTCTTTGTGTCGAACACACGACCACTCTGATTGACATGATTGATATAGACACGTCGCGCATCTCCGGGTATCTTCCGCGCTCGGGGCGTGACATTGTTCCTCTTACTATGGTCTAACTTTACTCAAATTTTTGTGCTTGGAGGTCAAGTCTTTGAGGAGATAGAAGCCCCTAAAGTTGCTATTTCGCTGCAAGCTGTGTAGGAACCAGTGTACCGGTCTAGTGAAGAATAGGAGAGTAGAAGCCCTAAACGAGGTTAGTTTAAGTTGTGGCTTTAGAACTTTTTGTTCCCCTTTCTATCTTCTACATACCCTCTAATTTTCATGTATTTAGGTCAAGCAAATCAAAAGATAGAGGAGCGGGAAGTTGCTAGTTTGGCACAGGATGTGCAGGAACTAGGGTCTACTTCCAGTCAAAAATTTGAAGTCTAGGGATTAAATCAAAGGTAGGTTATCTCATGAAAAGGCTAAAGCAACATGTTAGGAATAAAAGCCCTAAGGTTTCATTCCGTTTCATGCTTTCTACTGGTGGTATTTCATGTCTTTCTATGACTGCGCATGCATGATCTTTACAGCATGTTATCCTTATACCCCTTAACCAAAGATGATAATTATTGCTTAATTCATGTCTAATCATGCATCCTAGTCATTAAAAATATGTTAGCATGCTTTACCCTTCTAGTCCTCGTAAGTTTCATGCATAAATTCTACTAGAAATTAGCCCTATACTTCGGGTTTTACTACTGTTTGCTACAGACAGGAAGAAATGGTCTTTCTGTGATCGCCAGAGGTGTATAGCGGCCTTGCGACACTGCTAAGCTCTGGTAGGCAGTCCTCACCTGACTGCTAAATTGGTTCCCGTGGTCTGCGCTTTGTTAACTCTAAACGGATGGCAGATTGACCCTATTAACTATATATTAAGCCTAGTTAACGAGGTCTTATTCCTAGTTTTGACTTCATATTCGTAACATTGGCTATATTATGCATCATCCCTGATAGATTGCATGTCTTACATGGTTTAAATACTTATTGTTAGCTTATGCTACTTTCATGCCAAAACTTATATTCTTGTACTAATGATCATATTTTACATACTTCATGTACTTGTTTAAGTTTTGATTTGATCATTGTTTTATCACGATCCTTCTCATCCATAGCCTTTTCTTAAGTACATGGTACGTACCCTGGTGCGTGGCCATTAGATACACTTTGCACTTATAAGCACATAATCTTGGACTTGTGATCCTCTCCGTTGGATATTTCTTCCACCGTACTAGGTGATCTTGTTTCAAGGTCTCCGTAAGTCTCCGTGAGCCTGGGATTCCCACTAAGACGCCGAGCTGGTTGTACCCTCAAAACCCAATTGTCTAGAAAGCACTTTTACCAGTGTTTCTTGTGTTCTGGTCACTAGCGGCCCTCTGGAGACCACAAGAGTCTAGTAGCGGGCATTTACTTGACCGCCAAAGACGCCTAGCGGCCTGCCATGATCGCAAGGTTCCAGAAATTTCACTGCATCGACACTTTCTTTCTTCATGCATCGACTCTGTCAATAAACGGTCAAGCACTGACCGCTACTATATAGAAACGGTCCAGTAAACGACCACTATTTTCAATAAACGGTCCAGTCATGATCGTAATTATCTTCAATATTTTTAACCGGGGGTTTGACCCAAAAGGTTGATTTTCCTATGTTCTTAGATGGTCTATTGATTACCGAGAACCTAACACCTTGTTCAATAAGCTATCTTATGAATTATGAATGTTAAAGATTATGACGTTATGTTGCCGAATTCTATCCGTGGCATGACCTTGTTTTAAATCATCTTTGAACTCTCATGTTCCTAATTGAAGCATTCTTACCTTGACATTGTTATTCTAAGCTTATTATTTGAATTGAGATATTATTGGCCTACATTATTGATATTTCTAGTGGAAGTAGCTTGATTTATAACTTGAAAATGGGGTTCAGGCACTGATTGTGTCCTAGCGCTCGACACTAGCCCCCTTGGCTGATTGTTGGAAACATGTTATAAACCATGGGGTATGATGAACACTGACGTCACATTACGTCGGGAGTACTTTTTTTATAAACGAGTGAAAATCACGAGGCTCTACATGAAATATACATTCTTGATTACATGACTTTCTAGTGCATGACATTCATGGTTATGAATAGTACATTCTCGATACATGCTAGTATATTCTTGTTGCATGAAAGGCCACTAAACATTCTTGATTCATTATTCTCTCAAACTTTATATAAAATCTCATATCTTCATAGTCATGTCTTGCTACTTGTAGTTTTATACGCATGTTTTATCGCATTCCTTTTTATCTTGTTCTCTAGAGCTAAAATACTAATTACTTAAACGTTGCCTTCATGTTGATACGAAGATACCTACTGGGCAAGTGTGTTCATTCCCTACTTTTCCAATCTTTTCAGGACATTTCTAGCAGGTCGGATTCAGACTACTCAAGTGATGGATCTGAGAGTGATTGATGGTTCGAGAGAAGCCGTAGCTAGTCTAGTCAAGAGTCAATTATGTAATTTTCATTTTTATTGAGTCTAGTTAGTCAAAGAGTCAATATCATGTACTAGATTATCATTATCAATAAAAGTTAGATTTTTGATCAAGTATTGTGTCCATTCATCTTATGTGTGAATGATTTACGCTCTGATTGTTATTCACTTGAGACTTCTCTTGCCGGCTGTTCACGTTCTTGATTAGTTCCGCTGCATAATCTCGGGGTGTGACAAATGTCAGGATGTGATTCCCCTTGATTTAGTTGGATTTTTCTTGCGATTTGAGGCCGGGATGAGGCTGAATGCGTTTTGTGGAGCAATGTGGGTGTGTGTGGGGCAATTAAAGAAATCACCCATTTCTTTGATCATTTTTAACATTTTTTCGAGTCCTTCCAGTGTGTGGAAGGCAAAGGAGCCGATTTCACGTGTTTCCCCTTCGTATGAGACGAATGGGGTGTGGAACGGGCGATTTCGCGTTGGTCCACGGAAGTCCAGATCGGAAACGAGAACGCGGTCGTCTCCCCAACCGCATTCAACTTCTAGATAATGAACGTGGCGTGAACATGCACCGCATTCATTTAAGAAGCCCCTGGAGAGGCGGTCATAGATGCGGTCGGGCGACCAACCACGTCTATGGTGGTCGCAGTCCTCAGGCCGATCGCGATCACCTTAATGTGGTCAACCCCCCAATCGCATTCTCAGCTAGTTGACCGACTGGGATGGCTTGTTGACCGACCCAAGCTTGGCAGGTCGACCGAGTTGTGGTCCAGGTCGACCGACCAAGGGTCTGGGTCAACTTGGATAATGGCTTTTCATCCCGTTTGAGTCCCCGTAAATGGGTTTTCACCCTGAAACATAGAAATTAATAATATATTCATGAACACATGGAAATTGGGCCATTTCGGCCTTATGAGGGTGGCGGTCGCCCGAGAATAGATTCACGTAGTATGAGGTTTATGGATTTCCCTATGGTGGGTTTAGCTGTATTCACTTAGCTTAGTCTCCACGTGGCTTGTGTGCCCGTGGTGGGTTATATACCACGTGAGTCCTGTGATAGTGGAGGGTCATATCCGCGTGAGTTTTATGATAGCGGTGGGTAGTCCTTGTGTAAGTTTAGTGGGCCGGTACACACTAGTTTCTGTCATCCAGTCGTGGGTAGTTTTCTTAGCACCCCGTGCTATCATACCATGATTTACGGTGGTTTGCATTCATGTGTACGCCATTCTTGAGATTCCTGCGAGGCCGCGGATGATAGTGTTATATGGTGGATTCCCGCGAGACCGCGGAAGATCGTGCTTTGTGGTTACACTGCCTTGAGGGCATTTTGTGTTGGAACGGGCAAGACCACCTAGTGTGTATGACGCTCCTTGTTCAAAGTTGAGACCGCCTGAGCGTATGTACCTTGGTTAGGACAAGAGTATGTTGCTGTTGGGTGTAGTGGCACGTACCCCGTGTTAAGTAGCTGGACATGGCCGTGCTGTGGGACTCAGTGGCACAGATGCTGAATTTGCAGTAGGGGAAATGCCACCAGGGCACAACACGTGGGCACAGATGTCAGGCGACACATGGATAGGATGAGGTTCCATCGGTTCGAGTGAGGCGATTTGGGGATCTCATGTACAAGACGTCTTTCCCCATTGGTCGCAAGCAATCGGTGTTTGTTTTACATCAGATTGAATTTGGAAACCTTTGTTTCTACTGCTGAAAGAGGACCAGGGTATTCTGAAAGCCGTGATGTTGGGAAGGCATAGCTCACGCTGCTGCCAGATTGCAACCGTTGAGCCTAGCAGACTGGGTTAGAGATATTGGTTTCTAGATTGGCTGGGAGAGACATGGGCTTGGGAGGAGGGCTGCAAACACTGGCTCGGGAAAGAGCTGGCAGGTACTGGCTCAAGAACTAGGCAAGACAGGGGGCTGGCAGGCGAGGCCCGAAGGTGTGTCCGAAGAAGTGAGAGATGAGATTTTCCGAGTACACTTCATTAGAGGGTGCCGTAAAAGACATTACAGTGGGGCATTAACAGCCCAAGTACAATGGGGGAAAGTCACGGGACAATTACATCTTAAGTAACGGTTCCTGGGTCATTGCACAATAGAGCGGGTTTTTTGCTATTTTACAGAGTGTCTCCTGAGGGACTACAAACAGTGCAGAGCGATCATGACCGGATTAGACAAAGGGGTGTTGTTGCTAACTGGCGTGAATGTAGGCCAAGCGTGGCTAGGGATGAGCAGTCAGGTGTCGGTTCAAGGCTAAACATTAGCCTATTCAAGAGTTAGGACCGAACCCCAAAAATGTTACTTCTGGGGTATGGTCAGGCTAGTTAATAGGCGGGACAGTTGATTGTTGGCTCAGGAAGAGCGGTCGGCGACCGACCCCATGATGTTGGTGGCTCTGGCATGAGGACGTTGATGCTGTTACCATGACTCACCATACGTAGGTGAACCCGGTGTGCGGGTGTTTCTGCTGTTACATGGCGCCCCATACGCAGCAAGGGAGGCTCGTGTGAACTGGCTAGATGCCATATGAGGGGTGTTAATGGGACATACCCTTGGCTTGTGTTAAGTTGGACAAGCCAAACAACACCACGCGCTAAGTCCTTATGCTGGATGCCTGCCTAGGTGTATGCTGCCCTTGCGTCTCTGTGTGTGTGCCTATCTATCTGGGTGTATGCCTATGCCCCTTGGGATTCCTAAGGGAGGGATTTATAGAAAAAACTAGAGGGGAAGGGTCAGGGTGGTCCGTGTAAAGGGGGAAGGGATGTTTACGGGGACCGGGTTGATGGGGGTCATCCTGGTCAATGTAAACCCCCTTTAGGGGGTTTACCCGGGCTAGGAGGGGCCAGCCTAGTCCGTGTAAACTTCCCCTCAGGGGGTTTATACAGACTGGGTTGGGGCTGGAAAAAAGGAAATTTTCTCTTTCCTTTTGTTTTTGGGTGAGAGAGTGAGGGTTTTATGCGGACCAGGCTGGGAGGGGCCAGCATGGTCTGCGTAAGCCCCCCCCCCCCCCTTTCAGGGGTTAATACAGACCAGGGTGGGGGGAGACAGCCCGGTCTACGTAAACCATGGGGGTTTATGTGGGGAGAGAAAAATTATCTCTCTCTTTATTTTTCTCTTTTTATTTTGACTGGGTTTACACATACCAAACTGGGGGGGTCAGGGGGGTTTACGCGGACCACCTTAGTGGTCCAAGAGAGAGGGTGATGAGGACAACAAAGTGGGAACTTAGTGGACCTGCCACGCCCCGACGCAGAATATCGGGACCGGCAGTAGAAAGAGATAATAACAATATGTTGATTTCCAGACATGCTATGACCTGCGCTAGAGAATCGGACATTCATCACAACAACCAAAAGATTCTACCAATCTAATAATTACGAATTTATCAAAACCAAGTCTTGCATCAAACCCAATCAAAGAAATTAAGAAAAACTACAACATTTGACTTCATCAAAGTTACATTCACCGACTTATTACAACATCACTAGACAACACTCTAAACCACAACTTGACTAAAGACTCTCCGAACGACTCCACATAGTCCTCTAACTGGTTCACTCCAGGGCTTCACTCTTGCCTATCCCCATCAGTTTGCGAGTCCTCACTTGAGCTACCTAAAAAAGGGGGAAACCACTGGGTGAGCGAACACTCAGTAGGTAATAGCAGGCAAGTTTAAGTAACTAACCAATTTGCATTTATGTTGAACGAGAAAGAAAAAAAAGAATAGACGATATAAATAATCGAAATAAGGATAGTAAGAGAATATGAACAAATTATAACTGGAATTGGCTAATCAAGCATGAAATAACCAAGTCATGTAACTAATTCAGAAGGAATTCAGCAAATAGAATACAAGAGAGAGATCATGTTCAAGAATATGTCATAGACATCACGCTAGTCATGCACTCGGTGCAATGCCTCACCATGTCATTACAACTCCCCGGGGCACAAGTACTTTTCGGGCGCTCTTCCCAGGACCAGACCAAGCCCTTATGATGCGTTGGCATTGATTTGGTGGATCCAAGATCCCAAGTTATGTCTAGACATTAATCAAGTTAAATGGCCAATAATTTTAAGGTATAGAACTTGCCTCGGAAAAATTCCAAGGGTAAGTGAAGTAGATATTTGACCAGAAAGTTTAAATTATCAAGAACCAACAGGTCCTCTCATTCAAACACGAAGAATCACGGAAAACATTCTTGGAAGATACACGGTCCGTACTGGGCCGCTCAGACAATGGACGGTCGGTATCTAGGCCGCTCCAAAGGATCGGGCTGAAGAACAACCTACTAGGAGCCAACAATGAACGGTCTATTATGGACCGCTCCCGTTATAGAACGGTCAAAAATGGGCTTTTTAAAAGATATAAACGGTCCACTATGGGCCGTTCACGACAGGAATGATCTGAAGCCCAAGACGATAGTAAGCGGTCTGAAATGGGCCGCTCAGGAACTAAACGGTCCAATTTGATCCGCTTAACCAACTGAACGGGGCTATTCTGTCCGTTCAGTACTGGCCTAACTAGCCAAGAGAAGTCCATCCAAATGGGCTCCTGGGTTGCCATAGGCGGGGTGAAACTGAACCAGGGTCCAGCCCACTATCCGTTGGTTAGCCCAGAGGCTTTTTGGGTCGACTATAACATAACCGGGTCGAAGATAGAATAAGGATAATCGACCAATCAAGATAGGGCATTCTGCCAGAATTGCACGGTTCATATTGGGCCGTCCCACATGTTACACGGTCCAGCTACGGCCGCGCAATAACTCGGACAGTCTAACGTGAATCGTGGCTCAAACCAGGGTAATCCAAGCGATTCAATCGAGTCAACAGGTGCAGGACTTGTGGTACAACCTGCCCGGCGTCCTAGTGGGAATCCCAGGCTCGCGGGGGCTTACGGAGGTCCCATAATGGAGGTCCTAATCCGACGGAAGGAGTATCTGGCGGAGAGTTCCAACAATTACAAGAATTGAAGGCTAGAGATCATCCGAAAATAAGTGTATGGCGGTCAGTCAATTCTACCAGAGTAGAGTGACTGTCAAACAATCCTAGTATCATTAGTTCATTCACCATACTACATGTTTGAGATTAACTTTATTGGAATGAAGAATAGGGACATGAGAGAGTAACTAAGCAAGAAAATTAAAATTTCTAACTTTGATACATTCCAATTTAATATGTGGGTTACTAATTACTGTTATCATTAGTTAACTAAGATGAATCATGCTAGAACAAGAATAAAACATTCGGCAGAACGGCACAATTCGTATAGAACCATTCAGAGGGCTCAGCGGTCGGTCGACAGTCCGATCAATCCCTAGAGCCAGGGGGTCAGACGGGGTTGAGCGGTCTGTCGAGGGGCCACGGGGATCTCTACACGGTCTGAACATAGCCGTCCTGACTACGGCGATTGGAACGTCAAGACAATTAAATGGTAATTAAACGGTCAATAAATGGCCATCACCTTAGACCATACGGTCTATCGCGGGGCCGTTCAAGACAGAGCGGATCCTGTTAGGACCGTGCCAAGGACGCTATGCCCGAACCCTAATGGGCTAGAATAGGGGTAATGAAAATGACTAATACACAACATATAAAGCATAAAATTTGAGCAAAAAGCTTCCATTGGAACGAGAATAGGAATATGCACATGATAGCAAGATCAATTTAATCTTAACGCCTGCTAATCCCTACCTTAAGCAAGGATCATCAAGAAACCCTAAAATCTGACATGCTTCCATTATAACCTAGAATTCTCGCAGGATACTACATCGATTTCAGGGCTTTTTAGATCAATGGGAATAAAACTGAGAGACAAATCTAACAATGTATAATACTTAAGGTTTGGTCTGCTAGAACCTACCTTAATCAAAAGAAGAAGAGGGATGAAGGTCGTCGGTCGCGCACGGGACACCTCTCCGATGATCGCTAGAATTCGCCCTCGTCCACGCTCCTCGTCGGCCGCCACATCATCCAATCCTGTCTAGGTCAGCTAGGGTTTGATTATATAGAGTCAATTGAGTCTAGAAGGATCGATTAGGGAGGATAGAGTCCTCCGAAACGTGGGGTGCGCGAATCACGCTAGATCGGGTTGCCGCCGGTAAAACTCCTCCAAATATTCTCACTAGGGTTAGGGTTTCGATGGGGATCGAGAGGGGAAACGTTAAGCTAATCTAGGCCATTCATTTGGGTCCAATTTGGGCTTAAAAGATCGAGAATTGGGCTCTAATTTCGTGAATTAAGGTCCGGTTAGATTAAGTGTTGATTTGGGCCAAAATCTTCTAATTTGGCTTACTTAAAATTTTATTTTGGGCTGACTGCAGAAGACAAACTTGCTAAGCTGTTAGTCCTTTACATGAATATTATTTTTTGGGATTTTTATAAATTGGTTGGAATTTTGACCTATTGTATTTTTCAAGAAATTTCTTTATAATTTCCTTTATTTTATTCAATAATATACCGGGGTGCTACACCCTCCCCACTTTAAGGAATTTGGTCCTCCAAATTCACTGCACGTATTGGAATGGGGAGTAAGGTAACTAACCTTGGAATGAGTCAAGATATTGCTTCCGAATAACGTCCTCCGATTCTCAAGTAGCTTCTTCTGTTCCTCGCCGACTCCACTGAACCTTAACCATAGATATAGATCGGCTTCTGAGTTGCTGTTGCTTGCGGTCTAAAATCTTGATGGGTCTTTCTTCATAAGTCAAATATTCCTTCAATTCCAAACCCACATGCTGGATGATATGAGTGGGGTCATACACATACTTCCGCAGCATCGATACATGAAAGACATTATGAACTCCAGATAACTGGGGTGGTAAAGCTAAACGATATGCAACTTCTCCAATTCTTTCCAGAATCTCGAATGGACCAACATATCTTGGACTTTGCTTGCCGCGAACACCAAACCTTTGGATTCCTCTTGTTGGTGAAACTTTCAAGAACACATGCTCGCCAACTTGAAATTCTAAGGCTCTCCTCCTATTATCAGCATAACTCTTCTGTCTTGATTGTGCCACTTGCAAACGGTCTCTAATAATACGAAAGTTCTTAGATGATTCTGAAATGAGATCTGGTCCCAACCATTGTTTCTCACCTACCTCGTCCCAACATAATGGGGATCGACAACTTCTTCCATACAGAGCTTCAAACGGGGCCATCTGGATACTTGACTGGTAACTATTGTTGTAGGCGAATTCAATCAGAGCCAAATGCTCCTGCCAACAGCCTCCAAAATCCATCACACACGCTCTAAGCATATCTTCCACAATCTGGTTGGTTCTTTCAGTCTGTCCGTCCGTTTGTGGGTGAAAAGCCGTGCTGAAATTCAGATGAGTACCCAGGGATTCTTGTAATCCTTTCCAGAAATGCGAAATGAACCTGGGGTCTCTATCAGACACAATACTGACTGGTTTGCCATGAAGCCTTACAATTTCCTTCATATACAAAGTAGCCAAAACATCAACTGTCCATCTGGACTTAATAGATAGAAAATGGGCAGACTTAGTCAATCTATCAACAATAACCCATATCGCGTCAAATCCTCCACGAGTCTTAGGTAGACCCATGATAAAATCCATGCCAATGCTCTCCCACTTCCATTGAAGTATATCAAGTGGTTTTAATTTCCCTGCAGGTCTGAAATGCTCTGCCTTGACTTGTTGACACATCAAACATCTGCTTACAAATTCTGCAACTTCCTTTTTCATACTTGGCCACCAAAAGGTCCTCTTCAAATCTCGATACATCTTAGTACCTCCAGGATGAATAGTATACCTGGACCTATGAGCTTCTTCTAAAATCTTGCTCTTTATCTCGGCTACGTCTGGCACACAGGTCCTTCCTTGAAATAGTAACTTGCCGTCATCGGCTAACATGAAATCAGGTCTATTGCTCAGACTTTCCCTGATCTCTACCAATACCGGATCAGTGTCTTATTAGGACTGAATTTCCATTAATAATTCTGGGCGAAGTTGAATTTGTGCAATCATAACCAGATCTTCACTGACATTAATGTCTAAATTAGCCAACCGTTCTAATAATTTCTACTCTTGTAACATGAGACTTGATAATTTTGCTATCGGCTTGCGGCTTAAGGCATCTGCCACCACATTGCCCTTTCCAGGATGATACACTATAGAAAAATCAAAGTCCTTCAAGTACTCAAGCCATATCCTCTGCCTCATATTAAGCTCCTTTTGAGAGAACAAATACTTCAAGCTCTTGTGATCTGAAAACACCGTGAAGGTCCCTCCATACAAATAGTGCCTCCAAATCTTCAAGGTAAAAACTACTGCTGCAAGTTCCAAATCATGAACAGGGTAATTTTCTTCATGCTTCCTTAATTGCCTAGAGGAATAAGCTATCACCTTCTCGTGTTGCATAAGCACACAACCTAGGCCAATACCTGATGCATCCGTGTACACTACAAAACCTCCTTCTCCAGAGGGTAAAGTCAAAACAGGGGCAGTAGTCAAACACTCCTTCAAAGTCTGGAAACTCTGTTCGCACTCTTCTGACCAATAGAATTGCTTCTCCTTGCGGGTTAGTCTTGTCAGAGGTACCGCAATTCTGGAGAAATCTTTAATAAACCTTCGATAATAGCCTGCCAGGCCTAGAAAACTTCTTACTTTGGTTACATTAGTAGGTCTATCCCAATTCTTTACTGCCTCAACTTTCGAAGGATCAATAAATATACCTTCCTTAGTGATAATGTGTCCTAGAAAAGACACTTCTTGCAGCCAGAAATCACACTTACTAAACTTGACATAGAACTGATGGTCTCTCAATAACTGCAATGCCATCCTCAAATGTTCAGCATGCTCCTCCTCACTCTTAGAGTATATCAAGATGTCATCAATAAACACCACAACCCATTGATCAAGATAGGGCCGGAACACGCTGTTCATCAACTGCATGAAAGCTGCAGGTGCATTGGTTAGTCCAAAAGGCATTACTACGAATTCAAAATGCCCATACCTGCTACGAAAAGCCGTCTTATAAATATCCTCATCCTTGATCCGTAACTGATGGTATCCAGATCGGAGATCGATCTTAGAAAAATATTGAGCTCCTGCTATCTGATCAAACAGCCCATCAATCCTCGACAATGGGTACTTGTTCTTGATAGTAAGCTGGTTCAATTGTCGATAATCGATACATAGTCTCATCGAGCCATCCTTCTTCCGGACAAACAACGTTGGAGCTCCACACGGGGATGTACTTGGACGAATCAACCCTTTCTCAAGCAATTCCATCAATTGTTGCTTCAGTTCCCTCAGCTCCGCGGGAGACATACGATACGGAGCCTTCAAAACAGGAGATGCGCTAGGAGTTAAATCAATCGAGAAGACAACCTCTCTCTCAGGCGGTAGTCCTGGCAAATCCTCCGGAAAGACATCTTGAAAATCTCGGACAACAAGAATGATTTTTACCTCAATCTTCCCTTCAGGGGTTAAAGAAACAAAGCCTAGAAAAGCCTGACATCCTTTCCTTAACAACTTCTCAGCACGAAGCGCCGAAATAAGCGGCACAAACTTAGAGTGCCTAACCTCAACAAAAGAAAGTCTAGGGTGTCCAGAAAAAGACACCGAACTAGTGCTACAGTGAACATTGGCATCATACTTAGCCAACCAATCAGCTCCTAGAATTACATCATAATCCTTCATATCTATACAAACTAAATCTACTGGTATATTCTGTTCACTAATCATGACCTTACTAGAGGGATAGAAAGTTTTAATAGCAGATCCAGAGCCAACAGGGGTTGAAATTCTAATGGAGAATTCATCAACACAGGCTTCACAGCTAAGGACTTAGCAAACTTCCAAGAAACGAAGGAATGAGTCGCTCCAGTATCAAACAGAACAAATGCCGGCCTATCATGTATAGTAAGTGTACCTTCAACAAGTCCACCCTCCTCGGTGGTTCCTGCATCATCTTCTTGTAGGGCTTGAAGCTTGCCCTGCTACTTCCTATTTCCTTGTGGCTTGGTCGGTGTAGCTTGATCTGACAAGAGGGGACACTCTGGAATACGATGGTCCCTGCTTCCACAACGCAGACAGACGCCCAACTTGCGCCAGCATTCCTCCATCCTGTGACCTGGATGATCACAATACTTGCATTGACCTTTGAATGGTACAATCGGGCCAGGTTTCTTATCTTCATTCTTCGGCACCTTGCCCTTCCACGAACTTGACCCACCATTGGGCCTTTTCTTGCCATTGCCGGGTTTAAAATTCCCGGAACCAGTAGTCTGTTCTTTCTTAGGATTCTTCCCACGAATCTTCTCCGTCATCTCTAAAGTATCCTTCAGAACTTGAGCTTTCCTCACCATCTCGGTGTAAGTCTGGATTTCCATCGGGGCCAACTGGTTGATGTAAAGTAGCTTCAATCCATTAAGAAATCTCTTGGCCTTCATCTTCTCTATGGACACCAAATGCGTTGCATAGCGGGACAACCGAGAAAACTGAGCTTCATACTCGACGACTAAGAGGTTCCGCTGTTTCAGAGCAGCAAATTCTGTCGCCTTCTTCTCTTGCACTCTATCGAAAAAATACTTATCGTTAAAGAGCTCCTCGAACTCCTTCCACGTCACTTGCTTGTCTCCCAAGGTGGCTTTTATGGCATCCCACCATGATCTCGCATCTCGTTCTAGCTGAAAGGTCGTCAGAAGGACACGTTCTTGCTCACTACATTGCATGACCTCAAAGATTCTCTCCATCTCTTTCAGCCAATGCTCGACTTCGTCAGGATCTGTCGAGCCACCAAATCGTGGGGGATTCATCCCACGAAAGTTTCGATGAAGATCTCCCGCTCCTTGGTGCGCCGCTCCTCCTTGGGCCACTTGCTGCAGAGCCCGAGTCAACCCTTGCACTGTTCGCTGCATATCCCTCCATTGCGCTCATTCTGCTGCCATTGGAGATACCTGTTGGCACTCAAAATATCACTCGCGGTGACCAAGCCTCGAAGACAAATGACACGGCCAACTGAAGCACATAAGCCGATAAATATCAACATATTGAAGACTTTTCAAGCTGCCAGAGCCTCGAGTCACCCCATATGAACATGGGGACTTCACCTCAGGAGAATCGAGATGAACTCACAACCAACCGGCAGTGCGACCAAGCCTGCCCAATGAACCGGCATCGACTCCGTCCTGTCGCATACACTACACCCGTTGTCCGACCAAGGACGACGGTCTACCCGGTGGCCACCCACCTCATGAAAGATTCTCCTGAGATGAAAGAATGCCCTTGGCTCTTCAAAATGGAGGACCAAAGGCTCTGTCGGCAGAAGATCATGGCTACCCGGCACGGGTACGACTTCTTACCAAGTGGGACCCGTTAGCGGCCGAATGATCGCTCGAAGTGGGCAGAACTATCCCGGGTGCTATCCCACCCTCCAAGAAGCTTCGAGCACAAAACAGACTGAGACGACAGCACATATCATAGTGCCGAGAGCCATGTTAGCGGAAAACTCGCGTGATCAAACCAAAGTCATCCGAAGTTCCGAGAATGGCCGTACATCGGCCTGAGAGCTTCGACAAGGCATATCGTCGAGGTTTCAAAGAGCAGTGGCGAGATAAATGTTCACGGTGACTCCCGGAACCATCCCCGGACTCATCGGCTGACTCGCGACGTGCGAAAGGTGCTAATACGGCGCGCCCTAAACCGGCGTGCCCCCATCCGGCGCCCTGCTATTCCGGCGCACAAAAGGGCAATGGAGCTCCTTCCCCGGTGTGCCATTCTTCACACCGGATGAGGCTTCGAGCTTGCTTCTATTTATAGGTGGCTGCCCGAAAATAGGCAGAAAAAGGGGGGAGGTGGAAAGAAAAAGAGAAGGAGAAAGAGGGGGGATAACAGAATAGAAAGGGTTCGGAGAGGCGAATTAGAGAGAGTCAATCGCCTTCTGTTGGGTTCGGTGCAGTATTCAGAGGGGGGGTGAATGAATATAACCCTTTAAAAAAACTTTCGCCCAGTTAAAATATGATGCTCACTAGAATTACTAGTTCGCAAACTAGATAAGCTTAAAAGCTAATAATCAGTTGCAGAACCAAACAAGCATACAGTGAGATCACTAGGATGCTAACTAGGCTGAATTTGACAAGGAGTCGCTCAACAAGAATTTCGCTCTCTTGACAAATTAAAACATTCTAAGAAGACTAATTAACTCTTCTTCTCAACCCGAAGCCAAACGCATGGAGCACCCCTATGCATTCATCTAGCGGAAGCAAATCATAAGCAATCAAACCACAATGCAAGAGGGGTTTTTAGGTGGTTCGGTCCTCCAGACCTACATCCACCCCACACTCAAACCGAGTGTGGCTTCCACTAGCTCACGCTAGAAACAGCAGACTCAGTCTGCAACAGGTGCTGCCATACAGCTTGACCAGGGTAACAGCCTCCCCTCTTCCTCCCAACCGGAGGGAACCACTAGTGACACCAGTCACTAGCAAACCAGAAACACACACGGTCTCTCTTCCTCCAGACCCGGAGGGAACCCCTGGACTTGAATCCACAAGCCCAGAATCGGAGATCAGATCTCCCTTCCTCCAAACCGGAGGGAACCCACAAGTAGCACCCAGCTACTTGCAACCAGAGATAGCAATCTCCCTTCTCCTGAACTAACAGGAGGAACCTCGACCTCACTACTGAGGATCGGAAGAACACAGATAACCAAATGAAACAGGAAAAATAAGAAAAGAAAAATACACAGCGATCAGAAAGCTGTAAAGATAAATAACACAAATGTGGCTCGCATGGAGCTGACTAGCCTGGATTTGATCCACGGTCCAGTAGACAGATCTTCAGGTAACTTCTTCCTTGTTCTCCACGAGCTCTCTCGCTCACTTTCTATCTCTCTTTTCTTTCCCTTCTACTCTCCTAGGAGCTTCTTCTGCTACTTCTCTTCTTCTTCTTCTTCTTCTTCTCAACTCTCTTCTCTCTCTTTTTCTTCTTCTGCTCTTACTCTCACTCTCTTCTCTGCTCTCTTCTTTTCCTTTTTCTCTTCCTTTTTCTGGATCGGGGCTCTCTGTATGAGCTTTTCTTCTTGCCAACTCGATCACCCTCATCTGAGGACGAAGGGTTCTATTTATATATAGTAGCAGCAGCAGCATCATCAGCCCCGACGTGTGACCTCCACATTTCCAGCCCTAAGTATTCGGACCACGTGGCAGTCTCTCAGCAGGCTTCATTCCAGCCTCGGATCACGTGCTGCCAGTCACTGGGGAATATTTCTTCCTCGGACCTGCAAGGAGATGAAAACCATTAAAACTGAGGGCCACAATAACTAAATCTGCACGAAGTATGTAGTAGCAATTCTAGATGCACTGAGAACGACACGAGATACACACTGTAACAGAGATAACACTACAAAGAGAACGACACGAAGAAGATGAAAACAACACGAGGTAATAAGAAGAACGACACGAGAACAACATGGAGACAAAACAGTAACCGACACGAGTTGAAAACAACACGAGGTAAAAAGAAGAACGACACGAAGTGGTTGCAACAACAAGCAAGACATAAAAGATGACACAAGATGCAACTAGAGGACAGAGAGAAGCGACACGAGGTTCACACAGAAACGACACGAGGTGGCACAGAAAGCAACACGAGGTGCTGCAATGTTCTGCACGCAGTGGAACAAAAATGACACGAAGACACAAAGACAAAAACAACACGGAGACACGAACATAAAAACAACACAACATAACACACAGCAAAGAGAACGACACGAGCTGACCACAACACGAAGATGAAAAAATAAAGAACCGACTCGAACTAAGGACGACACGTGCTGACAACAGAAACCGACACGAAGTGGTTGCAAGCAAGCAAGACACGAGGTCTACGTAAAGCAACACGAAGTGTGGTCAAGACGAGACAGACACAAAGATGAAAAACAAGATTCGACACGAAGTGAGAACAACACGAAGTGAAAACAACACTAAGACGAAAACAGAAGTTGACACCAAGTGAAAATAACACGAAGTGAAAACAACACTAAGATGAAAACAGAAGTTGACACCAAGTGAAAACAACACGAAGTGAAAACAACACTAAGACGAAAACAGAAGTTGACACCAAGTGAGAACAACACGAAGTGAAAACAACACTAAGACGAAGTTGACACCAAGTGAAAACAACACGAAGTGAAAACAACACTAAGACGAAAACAGAAGTTGACACCAAGTGAGAACAACACGAAGTGAAAACAACACTAAGACGAAAACAGAAGTTGACACCAAGTGAAAACAACACGAAGTGAAAACAAGACTAAGATGATGAGAACAGCATGAGGTGAAGCGACACGGGGTTCACTGGGAAACGACTCGAAGTTCATCAGAACAAATCGAGCTGCTACAGTAAACAACACGAAGACAATGGATGCTACAGTGCAATGTCTAGACTTGAAGTTCAGTTGAGTGTACAGACTTCACCAATGAATCACTCACTGTACAGACTTACTATAGCAGTCTGATGTACAGACTTTGATGAACAGTCCAATGTATGGACTTGTACTGCAAGCAACAATGTATAGACTTCATGTAAAAGCCCAATGTATTGGACATTGAAATCGAAGACCAATGTGTAGACTTGACAGTGAAGACTAGTGTGCAGACTTCAAGTTTAACTGTGGATGTACAGACTTGAAGAATAGGCCAGTGTATAGACTTTGCTATCCAGACATGATATATGCTGAGACATGATATCTGACAGAATGCAATGCACATATATAAAGAGCAAATGCCATCAATGCTAGACATCATCATTCATGTTGTTATCAATATGCAGAATGCTCAAGAATAATAATGCATAGAAATACACTTTGTTTATTGCAATCATCAAAACATAATAACATTGCTATCATCAAAATACAATATCAAATGCACTCAAATCCACTCACTGTCTTGCTATCATCAAAACCAAATAGCATTTCTATCATCAAGGCGACATAACACATGCTTGTGCCTACGAGGCACAACATTCTCCCCCTTTTTGATGATGGCAACACAATGTGACAGTGAGTCTCACACAAGATTTTCTCCCCCTTTGACATGATCAAAAAGAGAAAAATAGTAAAAATATGAGTGCAAAGTGCAATATGCATGCAAATTCCTCTAGAACATTCTTTCCTTGAAAGTAAGACTCCCCTGAATTATTTCTCCCCCTAAATAGAAGCTCCCCCTTTGAGAAGGAATATGAACAGATAAACAAGGTAGAGAAAGTAGGAGGGTCACTTGACAACAGCTGAATCATAGGTTCAGAAAGGAAGCATGATTATAAACAACTGCTAAAGTTTAAAAATCAGCAACATACAATTTTGACAAAGATTCAGGTTTAACAGTTATAATTCTAGAGTAAAACACCTGACCCCTGAAAAAGAGTTTTAGATTCCATTTATAGCAATGAATCTAGGGCACATGGTATTAATAGATAAGTCAGACATAATACCCTTTTGTGATTAAACAAGGAAATTCAAGAGAGGCAACTTGAATATGTATTAATAAAAACAATTTCCACTCATAGACTTTTGATTTTCAAAGGGTTACAGCAGTTTGATTTTCATTTTTCAATTTCTGAACCTGAACTGAGTAAATAGATCAGTGGCAGTTATGCTGTTGACATTAGGTGTACACCTTGATCAGAGGCAAGTACCCCCAGTTACTAGGCATAAACTACTAGACCTATTTCAGATCAAAACCCACAAAGAATAGTCTTCACTTTTGACATTAAGGGTACACCTTGATTAGAGGCCAGTACCCTCAGTTACTTAGTGAGAACTCCCTCTATAGATTTGACCTTTTGAACAGAGATATTCTGAAGCACTTCATGACTATGAGTTCTCCTACTTCATTGGAGGAGATCACAATTTCTCAGTGCAATTCAGCAATTGCTCTGTCACTATGTTCAGTTCATAGCATTATGATCTTATTTACTGCTGCCCTTACTTCTTTTAGAGTGATTGTTTAAAAAATCAGTACACACTCTTATTAGCCTTTTCTAGAAATTTCCAGATCAACACATTTGGCATTACAAAACCTTTTTCTAATCTTACCATGAGATAAAGATTAAGAGCTATAAAGGTTTTCTTTTATCTCAAGTTCTGAAGTGCACACACTTAACTCTCTAATTTATAAAGGTTAAACCTTTAGTTCCTTTCAATTTGTGAGTGTGATTCTTATAGAAAAATAGTTGCAATAATCACCATTCAATGTACTAAACCAGATGCAAAGCTGTTGTTTAGTGAAAATGATGGGGAAAGGATAGCAATTGGCAAAATGGTCCAATGGCATCTGATGTCAAAAGATATGAGTCAAATGAATGGGGACAATGAGGAGTAAATAGGGTTCAATGAATTGAATAGAATCTCTCAGCTCCCCCTGACACCATGATGCAAAAATATGCTATGCAGTAGACTGTTCTACATGCAGACTATGCAACATTAGTCAAACTCCCCCTGACAAAGTGCATGAAATAGAATTAATGAACTGCTCATAATTTTAGAATATACTCAAGAAGAATTCATGCTTTGTTCAATCAGAGAGAGAATTTATCAAATGCATCATCTTCCTTTTAAATTTTCAGAATTTTTTTTTTTTTAACATATGATGCAGTACACTGTTCTTCATGAAAACTAGACCCATGGTACTAGGCGGAGGACCTGGTCTCAAAGACCATCTCACACATGGTAGGAACCTCCGGGCAGATTTCCCTGCCTTTTAGTAACATACCATTTGATATACCAGGGTTAACAAGGACAATGCAACATAAGGCAGTCCTTCATGCATTGAACAACATCATTGACACATGCAATGACAATCAGTCTATACACAATCAGTCCAAGTATGCATTAAATAACAAGCATGCAATGCATTAACACAAAACACATGCATGGACACAGAGTCTATATAGTGCATCAACTGTATACACTAAAGAAGCATTCAAATTCAGTTCAACATATAGCAAGAGAAGAGCATCAGATATGCAGAATTGAATTCAATAGCTGAGTCTGGAATGCAGACTGATCAGCTAGACATGAAGAGTTAAAAAAAAAAATCAACCAAGCAAATCAACATGAAACTCACAATTTTCATGCTCACAATTTCAGACAATGGAATTTAAAACAGATTTCAGAACTGACCTGAGTTGAATCATGGGATTTTCTTTTTGAGTGCCTTGGTTGACCCCTCTTATTCATTTCCAAGGCACACCTGTAGCATGTCATTCAATGTGATTTTGCAGGAACCCAAGAAGTCTTGGGTCCTGAATTACCCCTATCAGGTGTTCTAAATAATTTCTTAGCAATATTGTCATCAAATTCCATTAGAGAGCAATCAGACATAGAATGTCTAAAATTTCCACAATAATGATATGAACTAACAGATTTTCTGGTCCTATGATGCATATCTACAGCAACATGAGACCTATGAAACTGAGCATGAATTTTTCTGTTGTAAGCATTAATTTTTGATTTACCATTGCCTGCCCACCAGCATTCAGAAGCTCGGTGGCCAGGTTTTCCACATTCATAACAAACAAGAGTCTTTTCCTTAAGACCAGCTTTATTTCTGCCCAAGAAATTTTTGTTTGGAGGGAATCTTATAAATTTGGAATTAAAATGATTTCCCTGAACAAACCAGCAGTCCTTGACTGCATGCCCATACCTACCACATTCAAAGCATCTAAGATGCTTGTTGTTTGATTCATTTTTGCCCCTGTGATTTCCTGACCAGCATTCATTTGCCTTGTGTCCAGGCTTGTTGCAATTGAAACAGATGATATGCTGACCTGAAGTAGATTCATATCTATGTGGGCCATGAGCATGTGTAAAAAATCTAGAGTTCAAATTATTGTCTTCTTTCATTTTAAAACATGCATTCATTAGATGACCACGCCTACCACAGTAGTAACAATAAGCAACAGATTTCTTAATGGCATGATTTCTGTCGGATGAATTCCTAGAATGCATTGCTTCACTAGCATGCTCATCTTCAATCAACAATCTACAGTCATCCATTACATGTCCTATCTTGCCACAATAGTAACATGACACTTGTGATTTCCTGATGACATGATTACTAACAGATTGACTAGATGCATGTGAATGAGTACGTGAAGCATGAGCATTTTGCATTGACCCATTACATTCAACAGAGCTAACAAATTTCAGAGTACAACCAGAAATATTCTTAGCCTTCTTTGTTTGACTCTTTCTTTTCAATTTCTGATTATTCTCAACAAGCTTTGTTTGTTTTTCAATTTTCTGAGCTTTAAACTGAAAGACAGATTTCAAGGATGATTTCTCATTTTTATTTTGTTTTGGGGATTGCCTTGAAGTACCAGCTACATCAGAGCTTTGGACAAAAGTGGTATATAGCTGGTCTTTAGTGATTTTCTCAATATCAAAACAGCAATTTGTTCCCCCTTCAGAGTTATCATCCTTCCTCTTCCCAACAGTTTTCATTTTTCCTTTAATCTTGGCAGACTCAATAGCTGAATTTTCCAGATTATGAATTTTATCTTCCAAGCTGGCAATGTGAAGTTCATAACTGGCTATTTCCTGTTCACTGCAATTAACACATTCGCTTAGAACATGGTTTGCAGTTTTATACTTTTCAATTTCCTGTTCTAGACTGTTCAAAATTTCTGAATTTTCATCATGGACAGCTTTCCCTTTTTCTATAGTGAGAAGTCTTTCAGACAAGTCAGTGTTCAACCACTTTAGTTTTTCAACTTCAGCTTTTAATTCAGTGTTTTCTTCCTCAAGATTTTTATCCTGAATTTCATTATTAGCACATCTCTCTCTTCCAGACATTAGCTCCAGTTTTTCAATTAATTCCTCTTCTCTTTCCTCCACTTTAATTTTCTCAGCGAGCAGACTTTTGTGATCATCTTTAAGTGAGGCAATTTGTTTATTTAGCCGTTCATTCTCACTAAAGAGATCTTCATTTCGTTCTCTTAAAGCAGAGCATATTTTACAATCTGATTTAGCAGAAGAGGACTGTGAAACCTCATTGATTTCATTCATTCTGATAATAAGAGTTTTATTCTTCTTTTGAAGATCCTCATTCTCCAATTTCATTTTGTCCAATTCAGAATTAACTTCAGTTAGTTCTTGCATGCCTTTTAGATACTCTTTTTTCTTATCATTCAGTTGATTCTCAAGTTCAGACATTTTATCTAAGCATGTTTGTTTTTCAATTTTTAGAGAATCATTTTGTTTCTTAAGATTCTGAACATCTAGCATGCATGCATCATAAGACTTTTTCATATTTGGACAGTTTTCACAGGAATCTTTCAGATTTATTCTATCACATTTCTTTTTCAACTTTTTATTTTCAGATTTCAATTTCTTGGATACTTCTAACAAATTTTCATACATCTCTATTAATTCATCGAAAGAGTATCCTTCTGATTCAGAACTTACCTGAGATGAGATCTCATCTTCATCATCCCAGTTGGCCATCAAGCAGCTATCACCTTGCTGATTATGCGCAGAGACGACTCTGTCATATATCTCCTTTCCAGATGTGCACCTGAGAGCAAAAGAATATACATCAGTATTAACAGCAGCTCTCAAGATATTAAGAATTATGACATTATCACGGTTCTTAAACGTGTCCTCACTAGACCACTTGGTCTGGTCTTTGGGTAGTCGATGTGGGCCTTTGGATAGTAAACTCCATAGTTTGGGATCAATGGAATCTACATACACAACTAGGTCTCCTACCCAATTTTCAAAGTTAGAACCATCATAAATTGGAGGACGATCCATTTGGACAGATGGCAAACAGAATCAACTTACTAAAACAACCGACAGGAAATGCAGCAAAACCAAATGGGTAAGGTAAAGCACTAAACCGGTGAAACAAGACAACGAGCACAATGCATCCACTCTGAAAACGCACTAAACAGTTAGCAGGATCCTCTGCAGATTATTAGATCTGTTAGATCAGAGACCCGCTCTGATACCAATTGTTGGGTTCGGTGCAGTATTCAGAGGGGGGGTGAATGAATATAACCCTTTAAAAAAACTTTCGCCCAGTTAAAATATGATGCTCACTAGAATTACTAGTTCGCAAACTAGATAAGCTTAAAAGCTAATAATCAGTTGCAGAACCAAACAAGCATACAGTGAGATCACTAGGATGCTAACTAGGCTAAATTTGACAAGGAGTCGCTCAACAAGAATTTCGCTCTCTTGACAAATTAAAACATTCTAAGAAGACTAATTAACTCTTCTTCTCAACCCGAAGCCAAACGCATGGAGCACCCCTATGCATTCATCTAGCGGAAGCAAATCATAAGCAATCAAACCACAATGCAAGAGGGGTTTTTAGGTGGTTCGGTCCTCCAGACCTACATCCACCCCACACTCAAACCGAGTGTGGCTTCCACTAGCTCACGCTAGAAACAGCAAACTCAGTCTGCAACAGGTGCTGCCACACAGCTTGACCAGGGGAACAGCCTCCCCTCTTCCTCCCAACCGGAGGGAACCACTAGTGACACCAGTCACTAGCAAACCAGAAACACACACGGTCTCTCTTCCTCCAGACCCGGAGGGAACCCCTGGACTTGAATCCACAAGCCCAGAATCGGAGATCAGATCTCCCTTCCTCCAAACTGGAGGGAACCCACAAGTAGCACCCGGCTACTTGCAACCAGAGATAGCAATCTCCCTTCTCCTGAACTAACAGGAGGAACCCCGACCTCACTACTGAGGATCGGAAGAACACAGATAACCAAATGAAACAGGAAAAATAAGAAAAGAAAAATACACAGCGATCAGAAAGCTGTAAAGACAAATAACACAAATGTGGCTCGCATGGAGCTGACTGGACTGGATTTGATCCACGGTCCAGTAGACAGATCTTCAGGTAACTTCTTCCTTGTTCTCCACGAGCTCTCTCGCTCACTTTCTATCTCTCTTTTCTTTCCCTTCTACTCTCCTAGGAGCTTCTTCTGCTACTTCTCTTCTTCTTCTTCTTCTTCTCAACTCTCTTCTCTCTCTTTTTCTTCTTCTGCTCTTACTCTCACTCTCTTCTCTGCTCTCTTCTTTTCCTTTTTCTCTTCCTTTTTCTGGATCGGGGCTCTCTGTATGAGCTTTTCTTCTTGCCAACTCGATCACCCTCATCTGAGGACGAAGGGTTCTATTTATATATAGTAGCAACAGCAGCATCATCAGCCCCGACGTATGACCTCCACATTTCCAGCCCTAAGTATTCGGACCACGTGGGAGTCTCTCAGCAGGCTTCATTCCAGCCTCGGATCACGTGCTGCCAGTCACTGGGGAATATTTCTTCCTCGGACCTGCAAGGAGATGAAAACCATTAAAACTGAGGGCCACAATAACTAAATCTGCACGAAGTATGTAGTAACAATTCTAGATGCACTGAGAACGACACGAGATACACACTGTAACAGAGATAACACTACAAAGAGAACGACACGAAGAAGATGAAAACAACACAAGGTAATAAGAAGAACGACACGAGAACAACATGGAGACAAAACAGTAACCGACACGAGTTGAAAACAACACGAGGTAAAAAGAAGAACGACACGAAGTGGTTGCAACAACAAGCAAGACATAAAAGATGACACGAGATGCAACTAGAGGACAGAGAGAAGCGACACGAGGTTCACACAGAAACGACACGAGGTGGCACAGAAAGCAACACGAGGTGCTGCAATGTTCTGCACGCAGTGGAACAAAAACGACACGAAGACACAAAGACAAAAACAACACGGAGACGTGAACATAAAAACAACACAACATAACACACAGCAAAGAGAACGACACGAGCTGACCACAACACGAAGATGAAAAAATAAAGAACCGACTCGAACTAAGGACGACACGTGCTGACAACAGAAACTGACACGAAGTGGTTGCAAGCAAGCAAGACACGAGGTCTACGTAAAGCAACACGAAGTGTGGTCAAGGCGAGACAGACACAAAGATGAAAAACAAGATTCGACACGAAGTGAGAACAACACGAAGTGAAAACAACACTAAGACGAAAACAGAAGTTGACATCAAGTGAAAACAACACGAAGTGAAAACAACACTAAGACGAAAACAGAAGTTGACACCAAGTGAAAACAACACGAAGTGAAAACAACACTAAGACGAAAACAGAAGTTGACACCAAGTGAGAACAACACGAAGTGAAAACAACACTAAGATGAAGTTGACACCAAGTGAAAATAACACGAAGTGAAAACAACACTAAGACGAAAACAGAAGTTGACACCAAGTGAGAACAACACGAAGTGAAAACAACACTAAGACGAAAACAGAAGTTGACACCAAGTGAAAACAACACGAAGTGAAAACAACACTAAGACGAAAACAGAAGTTGACACCAAGTGAAAACAACACGAAGTGAAAACAAGACTAAGATGATGAGAACAGCACGAGGTGAAGCGACACAGGGTTTACTGGGAAACGACTCGAAGTTCATCAGAACAAATCGAGCTGCTACAGTAAACAACACGAAGACAATCAAACAAAAACAACACGAAGACAATCAAACAAAAACAACACGAAGACAATGGATGCTACAGTGCAATGTCTAGACTTGAAGTTCAGTTGAGTGTACAGACTTCACCAATGAATCACTCACTGTACAGACTTACTATAGCAGTCTGATGTACAGACTTTGATGAACAGTCCAATGTATGGACTTGTACTGCAAGCAACAATGTATAGACTTCATGTAAAAGCCCAATGTATTGGACATTGAAATCGAAGACCAATGTGCAGACTTGACAGTGAAGACTAGTGTGCAGACTTCAAGTTTAACAGTGGATGTATAGACTTGAAGAATAGGCCAGTGTATAGACTTTGCTATCCAGACATGATATATGTAGAGACATGATATCTGACAGAATGCAGTGCACATATATAAAGAGCAAATGCCATCAATGCTAGACATCATCATTCATGTTGCTATCAATATGCAGAATGCTCAAGAATAATAATGCATAGAAATACACTTTTTTTATTGCAATCATCAAAATATAATAACATTGCTATCATCAAAATACAATATCAAATGCACTCAAATCCACTCACTGTCTTGCTATCATCAAAACCAAATAGCATTGCTATCATCAAGGTGACATAGCACATGCTTGTGCCTACGAGGCACAACACCTTCAAGGAGGAGAGGGTTTTTCCTTGCGAAAGAAGCAGGGTCTCACCGAGGGTTCCTCCGGCCGCCATCTTCCATCCCCGTCTGAAGCCCTCCGGAGTCGGCGAAGAAAGAGGCATCCCAATACTCTGTTCTGAGGGTAGGTGGGTCGTTTGCTTTCTTCCCGCTGTCTGCCGATTGTTTCCCATTAACCGAATGTAAATGAGAAAGGGGGGGATGGCAATGATATGAGCCAATCTCTTTTCCCCCCATCCTCATCGTCTCTTCGCCTCGCTCTCCCTCTGTAAATGTTTATCTGCAAACAGTAAATGACGTCCATGCCACAACGCCGGCATCAGATTTGTAATGAACGTATTGGCTCCCTCCCATCTATGGGGTAGTGGTATGCGTATATGAATCTTTTGGTGGACTGAATGTTCGACGCCCTATCTCTTTCCCCCACTGCTATCTCAGTCGGTGTACACGTCGGTGTCCTCCTGCGTATGGTTTTCGATTCCGATTTCTCCGACTCCGAATATGCCCTGAGATATCATTAGGCTATAGAGATGACCCCTCCCCGGGTCCTTCCCGTCGACGCCGCGTCTGTGTCTCATTTGATGGTCTTTGCATCCTCTGGGGATAGAGCTGTGCCTGTGCATACACCTCTTCCCGCTTTGATATGAGGGCCGACCTCCATTCCCTCTCCTCTTTGCATTGCTATATTGTCAGGAGAGTTGGAAGCCACCTCCAGGACGGCAAGGCCCATCTTGTGATTACTGCGTTCTAATCATTCATGCCTATGTAGTTAGATTATCTTATCTACGTACCCATTATCCCTCTGTGTGACTGTTAATCATCTGTTCCTCTGGGAATGTTAGCCCGTTCTCGTAAGCATTGATGTCTCAACCCTGTGTCTGGTAATCCGTCTATACCGAATGCCCTTATTCCGCTTGTTTGTGGTTTGTAGCCATTGAGCCATTTGAGTTCTGTCGGTTTTATCTCAGTCATCCGGGGAGGGGGACATTCTACATTGTTTCACGGAGCTGCTAATTGGTCGGGGGGGTCCTACCTCTCAGTGGTAGATGCTCCCCAAAGGCCACAGAGCGGATAGTGACAGGGGCTTTAGCCCAACAGTCCTAAACTCAGTAATTTGGGATCTGATGGTGACCAGGGGATGCGTGCTCCTAGTAGGCTAGTCCTCGGAGCTTCTCTCCCTAACGGTCTATCCCTCTAAGGGATGCAGTGCAAGTTGTGGGTGGCCCACCCCTCGTAGGCCCGTCCTCGGGGTGTTGCTCCTGCTATAAGCTGCCTCATCTCTGTGTCTTCACCCACGGAGGTTCGGTGCCCCTCGCAGGCTTGTCCTCGGGGTATCCTGTCCGCTGGGAATTTGCTAGCTGCTATTACGCAGACCGAGAGTTTAGGGGCTTACTCCACAAGTGAGTATGACCCCGTTTCTCCCCTGCAACCTTTCAGGGACAGGGGAGATGCACCCAATTTTTGGCAGGTTTTAGACAACCAAAGTCGTTTATGTGGACTGGCCATAATAAAACATTCATTCCGAGTCAAGGAACCTCCGTGCTCGAGTATGAACCTCGCACTGGCTCATGACTCTGCTCCTGGAGAGCCCCAGACTTCAATTCAACAGGCAATAAACCCAATTAAATCTTTAAACCTTCAAAACATCTTAATAAGTTTAAATGGTTTCAAAATTCTCAAGAAAATCAGCTAAACTGGCGCGGTCTTAATCCGGCGCGCCCTAATCCGGCGTGATTCCCCCCCCTGCGCCGTATTAACATTAGACTCATGTCTTTTATGAATTATCTGGCTCCTTCCCGACGCGCCCTAAATCGGCGCGCCCCTAGGCCATTGCGCCGTATTAACCTTGGCCATGGGCGTGCCGGATAAGCCATTCTACCTACGTTTGGCCGCGCCGGGTCAAGCCCTTCTACCTACGTTTGGCAGCGCCGGGAAACCTATCCCTACGCGCGGTCCCGCCGGTTTCGAATAGGTTGCACTGTTCTGATCACTTGCTCACCTCCGGAGCGATCCTCGTCTCCCGTGGTCGAGACTAATAAACCCTAATTAGTAATAAACCAAGTAAGGAAGAAGTTCCTCAAGCCCCGGACGAGCTTATTATCATGCTTTTAATACCATGTGTGTTCGCATTTTGCTTTCGTCATCATGCATATGTTGCCACCTTCATCATTTTGGCGGAGTCTATTAAACTTGATTGGTCATTGTTCATTTTCATAACTCTATTGCCATGCTTAACGTCGTCATAAGTATCGTGCGTGCATGCCTGCATAGGCCTTCGGGTATATCAAGTGGCACTGACAGAAGACCGGGTTACGCCCGATCGAAAGTCTCCGCTATGCGCGATGGTGGTCTTCGGACCTACGTCCTCTGCCTTGTACCAAGGGTCTCTAATTTAACAAACCATGCCTCTCATGCATGATAGATAGACGCATCTAATGTGATCTTGTCATGTTCATAACATCGCATCTTTATTCCGGCCTTAACAGCCCACTATCTCGGTAATTAATCAAATGTTTTCCTTCCTCGTGGGGGATGTAATTAACGCCATAGCCTTTATGGTATGGCGGACTGCTGGTCCCGACCAAATCTCTCTCTCGCCCGACACGGGTCAGAATGAGCGCATAATCAACTCGTCACTCACGTGACTGGCACGCCCACGCAGTCAATCAGTCAGTTAAACTACTAGTTAGTTAATTGGTTGATCGACACGTGAAATAAACCAAATAAACCTAAATAAAGAAATAAAAAAAAAATAAGAGCAAGATTTCTCCCATCGCAAACAGTCTGGCACGCCCGGTGGGACCAGCGTCACCTTTCATCTCTTTGCCGAGATACCTGGGCTTCGAGGCCCTCCCAAAGGTTGCTGATCGTTGGTTTGTTTATTTTTGAGGGTGAACTATGACGACAACTGGGTTGACTGGCGTCGGCTTTGGCCCATCAATGTTGATGATCATGCGCAAGGGTACCTGGCGGTGCCCATGGTGTTCGGCAGCTTCCCTGCCGCCTTTGGCTTCCCCAACTTCTTGGGGTTAGCCTTCGTGGACATGCTGGAGGTGGAACCCTCGGAGCCTGTCGAGGGAGCTACAAAGAACATGGAGCCTCTGAAGGCCCGATGCCACCACGACTCGCTCAAGAGTCCAACCTTGGTCGCCAGCTGCCTGGTGCACCATGCTGTCCATGGGGTCCGCCCCGATGATGTGAACAGGAGCTCCGGAGGACGTCAGCGCAGGCAAATCCGGAAGAGTACTGCTGTGGTTACCGGAACCCTCTCTCAATCCGATAAATCTATGATGGTTGGGGGCATGCGCGTCTTCCTCAACGGACGCGACGCGCGGATAGTCCCGGATCGGGTTGTCCCTTCCATCCCCGTTCGCAACTCATATCAAGCCCTCGCTGGAAGGAGGGCAGAAAGAGAAGAAGCCGGCCATTTCAGCCAAGAGAAGTTGGCCCCCAAGCTAAGGAAATTTAAACATGCATGGGTCCCTAAGAGGGTCCAACCTGTTCACCAAGCTGCACCCGTCCGCCGCCGCCCTGCTCACGACGGAGCGGAAGGGAGGAGAGAAAGGGGCCTGGTCCTGAAAGAAGAAGAAGTGGTTGCAGACCCTCCGCGCCACGAAAGTTTTCGGGCCTGCGCCCACCAAACCAACGTCCCAGCTGTGGGACGAAGGTTCCAGCAACCTGCCGACAGAGCTCGGCTAGCTTATACCCCTCCTGTGGGAGGTCGGCAACTGTCCCCCGTGCTGCATCAAGAGCGGGGTCGAGAAGAGATGACCAACTTGGTCAGGAACTATTTTCGAGGGCTAGGCAACCCCTCGCTTGGGCAGCAGCGGTTGATGCAAGCAGCCGCCGCCAATGAAGACTACTGCCCATCAATGGCAGTTGAAGGAAATGAAAGAGAAGGGATGATGCTGTTGTCAGTTGACGACAACGGCTATGATGATGGCTTCGAGATTGAAGCCAGTGAAGCCGCCCCTAGGCGGGAAGGAACAAGAAGAACTTCTGTGTTCGAGAGGCTGACCTTCCCAGATCGAGCTAAGAGAAGGGTCCATCGACAGAGAAGAAGGATGCAGGTCTTCGCCTGCAACATGGCCGGCATATTCAACCGATACGAGGGACTTCCTGAAGATCCCCGCGAGTTGGCTAAATTGGCCACACGGCCAGGGCCGAATACTCGAAGAGCAGAAGCCGCAAGGGAGCTCCTGGCGACAACTAAAGGGGAGCAACCCCGAGCCTACCACCAGTGGGATGACAAGGCTCTTGTCTTGACCGCCAATGTGGTAACGGCAGAGGAAGAAGATGACGTTCTCCTTGACATCCTGCCCGAGGGTGCGTCCGGGGAAACAACGGAAGCTATCACCGCAACAGCAACTATGGACCCGTCGGTCTTAATGCTACTTCAAAAATATCGGCAAGAGATAGACTTGCTGAAGAAGCAGCTGATGGAGAAAACTAAACAGTCATCAGCTTCCAAACCGCCCGAAGTCCAGGGTGAATCATCTCGGGGAGCGGGTCGTTATGTTGACCCTCCACCGCTCTACACCTTGCCTCAGTCGTCAGAACCAAGCCCGGCAACAGCACAACAGCGGCCACCACAGTCGCAGTCGCTGATGCCACCGGTGCTCCCCAAGGTGCACCAGACACCCCCGCTGCTGCGTCCTCCACAGGCGACCACTCTGGTCACCCCGTACCTGCAGCCGGCACACTTCTACCTGGAGCCAGTTGACCCCGCAGTCATGAACCAGATGATGGTGGAAAGAATGATCAAGCTGAAGCTCGCAGAAAGGAGTGAAGGCGACTACGTCGCGTTTGATGCCTACCGGGTGCCATACCCGCAACACCATGCTGCTAAGCGGCTTCCCCCAGGAATCAACAAGCCGCCCAAGTTCGACAAGTTCAACGGGAAGGGATCCCCGAAATAACATATTGCCTATTATATGACTGTCATGGGTGACCTGGCCACCGATGAGTCATACTTGTTGAAGTTTTTCGAGTCCTCGCTGACGGGGCTCGCATTTGAATGGTACTCTAGCCTCCCTGCCGAGTCAATCAGCGACTGGCCAGATATGCAGAGGAAGTTCAGAGAAAGATTCCATGTTACAGAGAGGGAGGTCACAGTGGCTGAACTCTACTCAACAAAGCAGAGGGCTGATGAGACAGCCCTCGATTATATCAAGAGGTGGAGGAACCTTGGAATGAGGTGCAAGTGGCCCCTGCATCAGGAAGACGCTGTACAAATATGCAAACAGAACCTCAGGAGGGAGGTTCTGGAAAAGATGATCGGAATGGAAATATGATCGTTTGATCGATTGAACAATGTCGTGGCCGAGGTGGAAGCTTTTCTGGCCAGACCTGTCCCTACATCTGCTGCCAGCACGACCCAGAAGGGCAAGGCGGTGGAGCGGCGCTCGTCGCCTAAAGAAGCGAACACTCTTGACATAAAGGCGTTCGAACAACAGAAGGGTGAAGGCAAGAAGGCAGTCACCCCACAGCCTGCAGAAGCCCCAGACGGCAAAGAAGGTCCCTCGCTGAGGGACAAGATGAAGAAGGCCTATTCATTTCCGAAGGACAAGACCCGGGTTCTGTTCGACTGGGTGACGAAATATGGCATGGTCACCCTGCTAGAGCCAAAGAGGCCGGAGGACCTAAAGAGAAAAGACAGCCCAAGATTCTACCCCTACCACCAGATGTTGGGGCATCCAATCGAAGACTACTATGTTTTCAAGGACATCGTCGAAGGGATGGTAAAGAAAAATGAAATCGAGTTGGGAGAGTACAAAGTGGACCCTCCTCAACCGCATGAAGCCCCTCGGAAGAGGGCAGCAGTCAACATGATCTCCCTATACCAGGCACTGCCCGAAGAGATCTCTGAAGCAAGTACGTGGAGCACTTATGAAACTCATTTCTTGGAGCCCGCAAAGGAACAGCAGGGGTGGTAGCAGATCCCTGCGAAGCACAAGAGGAAGAAGACACCCTGCCCGAAAGTGGGGGCATATATCCGTGGTGTTACACCCCGACCTGCTCCGCCGGTGGCAGCACCTGTATGGATCACTCCACATGCAACTATCAGGATACCTACACATAATCGGAGGAGGCAAACTCCGCTGCCAGTGATCAAGGAAACTAATCCTGGGGTCCGCCGATTACAAAATCTCATTGAAGGGCTAGACGAGTACGTGCAGCCCGAATTGAAGCCTCTACTGGTGCGGGACCATGTCCCATGGCAAGAACTGGAGTAGCTCTCACTCGAGCGAAAGGAGGAAGCTGAAGTAGCATCCGATAGGGAGGGCCGACTATTCTGGGGGCAGGCACCTGCTGAAGCAAAGAAGAAGAAGAAACAAAAGAAGAAGAGAAGGACCGCTAAGGCCGATAAAGCACATGTTGTCTCCTGCAATACTCTATCAGCGCTCTTCAGCCTGCCCGGAGAAGAGGAAGAAGAGGAAATTTGCTTCACACCCCTTGCTGGGGGAGGCAAGGCCGAGGCCGCGACTGCCGCACATGCCACCCGGTCAGGCCGAAAATGGGGGCGCCAGTCGCCACCCAACCACAACATCATATTCTGGGGAGAACAGCCCTAGAAAACACCTCTGACGGAGATCAAGGGAGTCCAGATCCCTCCTCCGCCAGGATTATATAATAAGAGTGGGGGCAAGGCAGTCCCTTCATTTCTTGAATTTATGAAGATGTCTAAAGGAAAGCAGCCTTGTCAGGAGGCTGACCCTGCATCCGGGGATGTTCACCCGCAGCCAGCATAGTTTGCCGAAGATCCAAATACTGTTGAAGCCTACCCTGCAGCAGCTAATGAAGAGCGTCGAGGATCCGGTACCAGCCAGAAGGGTGCCGAATCTGAGGCAGATGAAGCAGGTCCGTCGGGGCCCGCAACCCAAGACTACCCCAACCCCAGGTGGGCTGGAGAGATGAAGCTCTCCAATGTCTGAGCTGGGAGCCGAATAATGAAGCTACTCAAGAAGCTCCCTGCTCGATTTACAATTTGGAAGATCCTTTCTTTGAGTGAAGAGACTCATCAGGCGATCATTACTGCTCTCCAGACGAATGCTCATTTTGAGATATGTTTGGCTGAAGCAATGCCGGAGGCTAGCATGACCTTCACTCCAGATGATATCCTGCTGCCTACCATCAGCCACAACAGGCCGCTGTATATGAAGGGGCACCTGAATGGTAAGAGCTGAACAAGATTCTGGATGATCCCGGTGCGGCGGTCAACATCCTGCCTTATAGAATCTACGAGAGGCACCACTTCAACGTGCATCTTGAGAAAGTCGGGGATATGCGTATCGCCAGCTTCAATAAAAAATGTGAAGTGTCAATGGGGGTGGCAGTGTTCACCCTTACCCAAGCGGATTTCACTGCGACGGTGCAGTTCCATGTCATTGACTCCCGCACCTCGTACAAAGCACTGCTCGGCCGCCCATGGCTACATGAAAATATGGTGGTGCCATCTACGCTCCACCAATGTATCAAATACAGTCTTCAAGGGAAGGAGGAGAGGATCTTTGCAGACCTCCACCCGTTTGAGGTATTTGAATGTCATTTAGCAGACGCCAACCTATATACAGGGCCTTCCCGGAAGACCTCTGAAGCTAAGCCCCGCAGCGCATCCGGTGGCAATTGGTATCCACCACCGCCGTACGGATATGTCAAGCCCAAGGTGGTCTCCCATATCACAGCATCCGGGAACGTGGGCAGAATAACACCCCCAACATTATACCCTGAAGCTAATGAAGTGCGGGTCGCTCGGCGGCACAATCATATTGAAATCCCGGACGGCCTCAGCAAGCCAACTCCCGACCTTGATAACCCTACTGTCGAGCCTTTCAAAACTTGGGAGGTGACACAAGAAGATGGACCTAACAGCTTGTTCTATACGGCTGAAGAGCACCCTACTCGGGAAGACACAGACTGTAGCCTCCCCGAAGACATAAGCAACCCGTCAATTCCCGTCAAGTGTCTGGCATTGACAACTAATCGGATGGCCAGGTTGTTTCATAAGCAACACATCCCCTCTGATCAGTCTCAAAAGCGCAAGGAAGCTTTCCAGAAAATGTGGTATCCCGCAAATCTGGATAAGGAAATGAGACGCATCTCTCAGCACCCAGGGTTGGGCTTCACCCTGGAAGAATATTATCACAGTGGCCGATATGAGGTGGACACCCTCTCCGCCTTCTACCCTGCTGAAGACAGCTCGCTGGGAGCAACCTTCGATGAATACCCAGCGGAAGTTGAACATACTGACCCGGGGCAACCCGGAAATCCAGAAGCAGAGACCGTGATTCCTTGCCGATGTTGGGAGCAGGTCTATCCCGAAGAGGCGGCCATGCAAGCCGAATTTGATATGGCTAGCAGCAGCGAAGCCGAAAGTGTTGAAGAAGCAGGGACCTCCCCCTCCTTTGGAGTCCTTCCAACAACGACCTCCGCACCCCTTGTGCCAATCGGGGAAGCCTTGGCCAGCCCCGACCAGGAGGTGTGTGCTGCCGACGATAGGACTGTCACTCCTATTGAAGATGCAACTACCCCAAAAGGCGAGATCTCCTCCCCTTTTGCTACGAGACTGGGTTACTGTTCCAACCCAACAACAACAAGCAGTCACCAGTCTGGCACGACTGCAACCCCATCCGCAAGGATTGAAGCTACTCTCTTATCTTGGGAGACTGCGATGGTAGCAGATTTGCTGAAAGAGCAATACGCGCGGCCACTATCAGATGAAACAGAGGACTTCCGAGAAGCTCTGATGGTGTCAGATGAGGGAGTCGAAGTACTCAACCCTCAAGATGGTATTCCAGACCTCGTCGACCTCCAGCCGGCACCTCCGGAAATAGAAGACGGAGGCCAAGCCACAGTCGACGAACTAATAGAAGTCAACTTGGGAAGTAAGGAGGACCCTAGGCCTACCTTCCTCAGTGCCCAATTGTCCCCAGAGGAACGGGAGCTGTACACCCAGCTGCTGCAAGAATACCGAGATTGCTTCACTTGGACTTACAAAGAGATGCCAGGTCTGAATCCTGTAGTTTCATAGCATGAGTTGGCAATCAGCCCTGAAGTCGAGCCGGTGAAGCAACCGCCGCGACGCATGAGACCATAACTCATCACTAAAATTTGTGCTGAAGTCGACAAGCTTATTGACGTGGGATTTGTCGAAGAAAACCAGTACACCACATGGTTGGCGAATATCGTCCCCGTGAAAAAAGAAAAATGGACAGATCCAGATATGTGTTGACTTCCGAGATCTAAATAAAGCCTGTCCCAAGGATGACTTTCCGGTGCCAATAACGGAAGTCATGATTGATGCTACAACCGGTCATGAGGCCCTGTCATTCATGGACGGGTCATCCGGCTAAAACCAGATTTGGATCGCGGAGCATGATCGGGTTCACACTGCCTTCCGAACCCCTAAAGGCATCTATCACTATAAGAGGATGCCGTTCGGACTAAAGAATGCTGGCGCAACTTATCAGCGCGCAATGACCAGAATCTTTGATGAGTTGCTCTATCACAAGGTCGAGTGCTACATTGATGATCTGGTGGTCATGACCAGAAGAAAATAATATCATATGTAGGACCTCCGGATTATCTTTCAGAGGCTGAGACAGCATGAGCTAAAGATGAACCCTATGAAATGTGCGTTCGGAGTGTCGAGCGAAAAGTTCTTGGGCTTCATTGTCCGATATCGGGGAATCGAGATAGACCCCGTAAAGATCAAAGCAATTCAGGAGCTACCTGCACCAAGAAATCTCTCCGAGCTAAGATCACTACAGGGCCGCTTGGCCTATATTCGGAGGTTCATTTTCAATTTGTCAGGGCGATGTCAGCCTTTCCACAAACTGATGATGAAGGATGTTCCCTTTTATTGGGATGAAGATTGCCAGACAGCCTTTGACAAGTTGAAAGACTATTTGAAGACTCCTCCAGTGCTGGGCGCACCGGTGAAAGGATGGCCGTTGATACTATATATAGCAGCCACATATAATTCCCTGGGGGCAATGTTGGCCCAGAATAATGAAGAAGGGAAAGAGCAAGCCCTCTATTACCTCAGTCAGAGACTGACCAGAACTGAGGAGAAGTATACCTATATTGAGAAAATCTGTCTGGCGCTGGTCTTCGCAGTTAAGAAGCTTCGACACTACATGTTGTCGCATGAAATCAGCTTGGTATCCAAAGAGGACCCGCTAAAATACATTATGTCCCAGCCGGTACTCAAAGGTCGCCTGGGCAAATGGGCAGTAATCCTTATGGAGTTCGACATCTCCTATGTGCCGCACAAGGCCGTCAAGTGCCAAGCTATTGCAGACTTCTTCGCTGAGCACCCAGTACCCGGGGACTGCCCGCTGGAACCGGAGCTTCCTGAAGATGAAACCCTGTAAGCCGCTCAGGTGCGGCCCTCCTTATGGTAGCTACATTTCGATGGCGCTTCCAGAATTGACACCTCTGCCACCGGATCAGCCAGGGTCAGGGCAGGAGCAGGCATAGTCCTGAAATCTCCAGAAGGGGAAGTGGTGCACACATCTTGCTCGATAAACAAGCATTGCACAAATAATAAAGCAGAGTATGAAGCCCTGATAATCAGGTTGCAAATTGCTCTATCCATGGGAATTCAGATGCTAGAAGCATTCGGGGACTCCATGCTAGTTATAAAACAACTGGAAGGAGAGTTCGATGTGCAAAAGCGAGAGCTTCTCCCCTACCATCAGCTGGAAACCCGCCTGATGTCAAGATTCTACTTCATCAGCATCAAGCATATCAACCGAGGCCAGAATGCTCAGGCAGACGCCCTCGCTAAGCTGGCCAGTTCTTTTGCGGTCCCGCCAGACGCGAGCCAGAATATAACAGTGATCAACCGCCGGCAAGTCCCCAGTGTAACAAAGGTCTTAGCCGACGAACAAGAGATTGAGGTGGTAGCCGTCGAAGAGGTTCAGCAGCCCGATTGGCGAGAACATCTCCTGTGGTGGTTCCAACACCAGCAGCTCCCAAAAGAAAAAGAATAGAGAATGAAACTCCTGATGGTCAAAGACTCTTACGAGATGAGGAACGGAACCTTGTTCCGAATAATGGCAGATGCCCGAAGAAAAGTCCTACTTTGTTGCTTGTCCTCAGCAGAAGCGGGGCAGGTGATGCAAGAAATCCATGCAGGATCAGCTGGAGCGCATCAGGCCGGCCCAAAGATGAAAATTAAGATAAAGAAATTGGGTTACTATTGGCCCACTATGTTTGATGACTGCTGCAAGTTCGCCAGGGCTTGTCAAAAGTGTCAAGAACACACCAATGTGTCAAGAAGGCCTCCAGTGCCACTACATCCTACCTTACCAAGCTGGCCGTTTGCTCAATGGGGCACGGACGTGGTAGGGCCACTACCAGCGTCTTCATCAGGGTGCAAATACATCTTAGCAGCTACAGACTACTTCTCCAGATGGGCAGAAGCGGACGCGTTAAGAGATGTAACGGGGGAACTGGTCGCAAGATTCTTCCGGCAGAACATAATATTCCGGTTCGAGATTCCCAGCCGAATTATCTCTGACAATGGCAGCCATTTCAGAAATCAGAAGGTTTACCGGCTAGCCGAGAAATACAAGATTGACTGGAGGACATCGTTCCCCTACAACCCTCAAGCCAATGGACTTGCAGAAGCCTTCAACAAGACACTATGCACGTTGCTGGCAAAGACTGTTAAGTCTAATAAAAAGGACTGGGAAGAAAGGATGTACGAGGCGCTCTGGGCCTATCGTACCGTCTATAAAACCCCAACCGGCTGTTTGCCATTCTCCCTCGTGTATGGGTCAGAGGCTGTGGTGCCGATTGAATTAGAAGTTCCTTCGCTGCGAGTCGCCATCCAGCATGGACTAGTCAGCGGTGAACAAACCAATGCAGAAAGAAGATTGGAAGAGCTCACCGAGCTCAAAGGAAAGCGCCTCCGGGCGCAATAAAACATCCAACTCTACCAAGCTCGCATGGCCCGTGCTTTCAATAAGCTGGTCAAAGGTCGAGAATTCAAGAAAGGAGACCTGGTGATGGTCAAGAGAAGAGAAGTGATGGCCTCCAATCCCAAAGGGAAGTTGGTCGAAAACTGGGTCGGACCGTACATCGTCCACCGAGTATATGAAGGAGGTGCTTACATCCTGGTGGACCGCAAAGGAGTCATCCAGTTCTCCCCACTTAATAGGAAGCATATGAAGCTGTATCATACGGCACAACCCATATTCCCCGAGTGATCGGAATACCTTTCCTTGGTTCAGTGGCATTCCGCCCTAACCGAGCTACCCTCACCTTGGTTCAATGGCATTCCGCCCTAACCGACCTACCCCCACCTTGGTTCAGTGGCATTCCGCCCTAACCGAGCTACCCTCACCTTGGTTTAGTGGCACTCTGCCCTGACCGAGCTACCTTCACCTTGGTCTGGTGGCACTCCTCCTTGACCGAGCTACCCTCACCTTGGTTCAGTGGCATTCCGCCCTAACTGAGCTACCCCCACCTTGGTTCAGTGGCATTCCGCCCTAACCGAGCTACCCTTTCCTTGGTTCAGTGGCACTCCGCCTTGACTGAGCTACCCTCACCTTGGTTCAGTGGCATTCCGCCCTAACCGAGCTACCCTCACCTTGGTTCAGTGGCACTCCGCCCTGACCGAGCTACCTTCACCTTGGTCTAGTGACACTCTGCCCTGACCGAGCTACCCGCATCTCGGTCCAGTGATGGTCGGCCCCGACCAGACTCGCATAGTGTCTACGATATTGCCATTGCGGGCCTTACGCCCGAATCTGCATAAATCTACCCCTTTGCTTCAGCATTGCCTTCTTGCTGACGAATACACTCTTTTCTCGGCGCAAGACTTCATGTCCTAGCCGACCTTTATACAGCATTGCCATTGTGGGCCTTACGCCCGAATCGACACAAATCTACCCCTTTGCGTCAGCATTGCCTTCTTGCTGACGAATAAACTCTTTTCTCGGCGCAAGACTTCATGTCCTAGCCGACCTTTATACAGGATTGCCATTGCGGGCCTTACACCCGAATCGGCACAAATCTACCCCTTTGCGTCAGCATTACCTTCTTGCTGATGAATAAACCCTTTTCTCGACGCAAGACTTCATGTTCTAGCCTTCCTTTATACAACATTGCCATTACGGGCCTTACGCTCGGATCGGCCCAAATCTAGCCTTTGCATCAGCATTGCCTTCGTGCTGACGAGTAAACCCTCTTTCTCGGCGCAAGACTTCATGTCCTAGCCGGCTCTCTTAACATCTTTATGTTACGTGAACAAAAAAAAAAGAGACAAAATGGGGTTAAAAATAGAGATACCCCGCCGGTCTTGTTCCTAAATCAGGACAAGGGCAAAAATGGCTATAACCCGGCTGTAGCGAAAACCCGAAAGGGCGTTACAGGCAAAATCGGGTACCCCGCCACGTGAAAACCCGAAAGGGCGTGTGGGCAAAAGCAAGAGGGGGTTGACCTCGGTGAAAACCCAAAAGGGCGCTCAGGTCAGTAAAGTGGTAATCCAGAAAAAGTTCCTCTTTATTCTCCTCCTAACGAGACTCCCAAAGGATGATCATCAAGAGTCCCGTCGGAGATCTCCTAACAAACCTATGTTCGACCCTCGTCATCATCAGCGAGATCGATCGATCTCTACCCTTAACTTGGACCTTCCGTCCTTGTTAATGAGTCTATCCTTGCTTCGACATGTGACCCATGCCGATGAATAAACCTATGTTCGACCCTCGTCATCATCGGCGAGATCGGTCGATCTCTACCCTTAACTTTGACCTTTCGTCCCTGTTAATGAATCTATCCTTACTTCGACATGTGACCCATGCCGATAAATAAACCTATGTTCGACCCTCGTCATCATCCGTGGGATCGGTCAGCCTCCATCCCTTAACCTGGACCTTCCGTCCCTGTTAAAGAACTGTACCCTTTGCTTCGGCATTTAACCAATGTCGACGAATTAAACCAGGAGCCGACCCCTGTCATCATCGACAAGGCCGATCGACATGCTAGCGGGCAGGCTCTCCTGTGTCCCGGCTTCTTCCTAAAAAAAAAGAAGAGAAAAAAGATGGGGTTAAAAATAGAGATACCCCGCCGGCCTTGTTCCTACATTAGGGTAGGGGAAAAAATGGCTATAACCCGGTTGTAGCGAAAACCCAAAAGGGCGTTATAGGCAAAATCGGGTACCTCGCCACGTGAAAACCCGAAAGGGCGCTTGAGCAAAAGCAAGAGGGGGCTGGCTTTGACGAAAACTAGAAAGGGCGCTTGAGTCAGTAATGTGATAAAAACAAGAGAAAAAAATGAATGATGAGATGATGATGTAGTAGCGAGGTTAGCCTCGTTCACCATTCCACTTCCTGCTACCTCTTTCGACCCCTGTCACCATCGGCAAGATCGGTCGCTACCTCTTCCAACCCTTGTCACCATCGGCAAGATCGGTCGCTACCCCTTTCGGACCTTGTCACCATCGGCAAGATCAGTCGCTTCCTTTTTCTGTTTCTGTCATCATCGGCAAGACCGTCCACCACTTCGGCCCTGACCACCATTGGCAAGATAGGTCGCTACCTCTTCCGACCCTTGTCACCATCGGCAAGATCGGTCGCTACCCCTTTCTGCCCTTGTCACCATCGGCAAGATCAGTCGCTACCTTTTTCGGTTTCTGTCATCATCGGCAAGACCGTCTACCACTCCGACCCTTGCCACCATCGGCAAGATCGGTCGCTTTCTTTTTCAGTTTCTGTCACCATCGGAAAGACCGTCCACCACTTCGGCCCTTACCACCATCGGCAAGATCGGTCGCTACCCATTTCGACCCTTGTCACCATCGGCAAGATCGGTCGCTACCCCTTTCGGCCCTTGTCACCATCGGCAAGACCTTCTACCATCCCGACCCTTGTCCACCATCGGTAAGATTCGATCGCTACCTCTTTCGACCCTTGTCACCATCGGCAAGATCGGTCGCTACCTTTTTCGATTTTCGTCTCCTAGACTGACCGACTTTCTATCGACCCTTGTTGCCATCGACAGGACCGGTCAACTTTCCCCCTAACCTGGACCCCTCATCCTCATTAAGCAGCAAGACTGCTTTTGCTCCGTATAAACTCTGTTGATGAATAAACCTACCCTCAATTCCATCAGCTTCAATGGATTCGGCTGACAGGCCATCTGTCCTTATTTCCTAGCCCTGAAGGGGCTCTATACCCTTTTGGTCCACTCTGACTTTGGCCTGCACTAGCCGTTGCTTGGTTCTGAGAATGGTCACGGCGTGGTGGAGCGAACACCTCACCCCTTTGCTGAAGGCGTGAGCGCTCTCCTGCCCTAGTGACTCACACACTCGGACTAGAATTAACTGGCGAATGTAAGGAAAAAGAAAAGAATAATGAAAGGATGGAGTCTTCATTTAAACAGCAAGATGGAGATTTTTCATTCCTATGAAATAAAAGGTACATGTTACGCGGGGCATTCCCCGGAATACATGAAGTCCATCAAAAGGGGGCAAATAGAAAAAAGACTATGGCAGAGGGCGTCAGAAGATGTCCTCCAGCTCTGGAATGCCCAAGGAAGGATGGCGGGTTAGTTCTTGTAGTCTGAACTCAGTGGCCTCCAGCTGAGATAGTTTCTCCCCGAGGGAAGTAGCTTGTCCCTCGGCCATCTCTGCCTCCTCCATCCTCTGGACTTCCAGGCGCTCTACTTCTTGAAGCTCAGCCTCTGCCCTTGAAAGTTCGGCCTGTAGCTCTGCTATCCGGGCCGTGAGGAAGCTTCGGCGCTGCAAAGAGGCATTGGCATCATTCCTCATCCTCGCCGCAGTCCCTTTCAAAGAGATGAGAGCTGCTCGGCATTCAGCTCGCTCCAGTGTTATGGCCGCCAGCTGGTCAGCTGCCTCCCGGCCTAAGAATTCCCTTATGTTCACATATTTCAGAAGCAAAACCACCCGTGGAGTCCAGTCATCCATGGGGCAACCAAAAGCCAACAGCGAGCGGGATAAGTGCTCTATCAAGCCCCTCAGCTGAACATAAATCAAATCTTTGCTGGCCGTTATGGTCTACTGAAGGGTCCCTAAGAACTGCCATACAAGGTCACTCGACGACTGGAGACCGAGCGGTGACGTCTCGGGTAGTTCGAACTCCACTCTGCTGTCCACAGTGGCCCAGATATCGTCGCCCATCCCAGAAGATGACGACGGCATGATCTGCAGCGCACTGGTGTGGGGAACAACCACGGTGGCCGATATGGTAGCTGGAGTCTCAATGACGATGACTTCCCTGCCAGCCCCTTGGGATGAAGCTGCAACAGGAACATCAAGAGCCAAGGACATCTGTTCCTCGCCTCCAACTCGACTGACCCCCATGTGGCCAGTTTCAGCAGTGAGAGCCAAGGCCCCAGTAGTCCCGGCTTCCTCTTCGACGATCTCTCCCGCCTCTACCTCGGAGGGGCCATCTTTCTCCGAAGCCGACCGTTGTGCGACTTCCAATGGCTGAGAGTCCTCGACTGCTACCAACTCATCAACCCTCACAAGTGCTCCGGGTCCTGCTGGAGCCGCTGCCGCTGCATAGTCCTTGGGATATCGCAGTGCGATAGGCCGCAAGACGGGCGGGAAAGTTGCGTGACCCGCGCCTAGAGCCGGGAGGGGTATCTGCACCATCATGGTTGGCAGCACCACCTCAGTCTGCACCAGAAATATGTACATCAGAAAGCTAAAAAGAAAAGAAAGGAAGGGCAGCAAGCGCCGACCATGGGAGGATCCTCACCTCAGCCGGTACTAGGCTCAAATCTCCAAGGGCAACCTCTGCGGCCCCAGCCCCTTCGCTCACAAGTGAGCCGGACGGCCTAGGACCACTCCATGACAACCGGGGCGGGCTGAAAGTCAGGTGATCACTTTCTTAGGCCGAAGATGCCCCGGCGTCCTCAGTCTCTGTGTCGACATGTGGGAACTCCTCATCACTGGAGTCGCCACCATAATCGACCTGCTCAGAGGAAGAGGATTCCTCTGCTCTTTCGGGACGCTCCACCATCGGAGTAGGAACCTCGCCAGGAGGAGCATCACCTGTGGCCGGGACTTCCTCCGTGCACTCCACACCAGGGGCAATAACTAACGGGATCTCAGGGGCAAGCTCGCCCTGCTCTCGGGCAATCGCTTCCTCTGTGCCCGGGAGTAATGACAGTTGCATATCAACTAAAGTTTACAACAAGGAATAGTCAAGCCGACTTAAGGCATGAAGACTCGCGGTGGCATCGCGACAAAACTACAAATTACCTTCCATCTCCTGCCTAGGCGTTGGAGAAGGTAGATCTCTCTCTACGGGAGCAGCAAGGATTTCCTCTGCCCCATCCCTAGCCACGGCGCCTACCGTCGCCTCCAGCCTGACGACCGCAGCGACTGTGTCAGCAACTGTTAGCATGGATTAGCCAAGATAGTCAAAGTAAGCCAATGAATTCTGGAGAGATGAAGAGCCTACCTTCAGCTTCTGGCCTTTGCGTGCGGGAAGCCTCGAACTCTTCGAAGGATACAACCAGAGGAAGAATGGTTGCTGATTCCTTTTCTGTGGCCTTCCTTCGGCGTGCCCGTGTCACTCGAGTCACCTCCGCTTTGGCCTTCCCGACGGCCTCCCTCAACTGGGATCGGGTCCGCTTTCTCGAATCGCCAGGAGGCAGTGGTGTCATTGTCGGGGCTGGCTCGAGAACCTCGAAGTATGCTGGCTTCTGAGCTTTTATTATCAGCTCCCTAAAGTGTCGGGTCTCCTCCGAAGTTGGTCGGACTGCATATGCACGAAGGTGAGAATAATACACTACAATGAAGAAAGCAGGCTGGCCGAAGGGCCTGAATGAGGAAATAGAACATACTTGCTGGCCCCGTGTAGAAGGGGAAGAGAGGCCAACAATATAGCGAGGGCACTTTGTCTCTCGAAGCTGCCTCGTGAATAAGCCAACATAAATCTCCTATCTTTTCACTCGGCTCGGCCAGCAGCGCCAGGTCCTCATGGCCACGAGAAGACAGGTGATAGTATAAGCTCAGGTGGTCCAGCCCCCATCTGTCGGCATATTTGAATGAGATATGAAGGGGCCGGTCCAGAATGGCTTCGCTGGGACCACCCACTGAAAGACCATGTGAGCGAAGGAGCGCAAATAGCCAGGGGGTGTTGTCATATAAAGCATCCCGCCTGTCTTCCCTACAGATGAAAGTTCGATAGGGGTACAACATGTCCACCTCAGGATGCCAGTCGGCCACAACCGAGATGGGTTCCTCCACCGGCAGAGGGAGTTGCTGAAGGACCACTCTCTCGCTGCTCACTCGTCATAAACCCCGAAGTGTCTTCACATAGTCATCCTTGCTGATGGTGGGCAGCTTCGGGTCGACTTTCGTCCTGCGACTTTTCACGGCCTTTCGGGCCTCCAGATAGGCCCTCACTTCCATATTGGTCCAGGATTTCAACTTCTTCAAATAGGAGCACTCAATATCAAAGGCTGGCTCTGGCTGGGAGTCCAGAAACCTAAGCTCTGCTACGGCCCAACACTCTCGTCGGGAGCTCCTGTAGAACCCCGTCCGCGCGTTCCACCACTTGATATACTCAGGAGTGACGCGGGGGAAACGGGCAGGGGTTGGCACCCTGAAAGAAACATCTTCCCGACGGTGGAAGAAGTCCCACCATATCCGGGCATCATCATTTGAAATTTGCCCGGCCCTGTGCCTGTTAGGCAATGCAAATTGTGAAGAAGAATGTGGAATGTGCTGGTCATAGCCAAAGTTCCGGCTGAAGCGGAATGGATAATATGGCTCTAACCACAAAATGCCGCTCTTGCGAAATACAAGGACACTCGGCCTAATAGCCAGCGCCCAGTCAACCAACTCCGGCTCAAGAATGGACCTGGTACACTTGGCCCAGGAAATCGGATGGATATACTCCTCGGTCTCAAAAAGCTTGCACTGCCTCGTCCTGTTCACCAGCGGGTTGGAATCAGCAGCTAAGCTCCAAAAGTGAAGAACCCCGGGCGAATATGTGGGAATACGGGCCAACTTGCCCGAATGGCAAAGAGCTGCTCCGCTAGCGAGGATGGCTCAGCACTCGCAAACTCTATCATCCGCGGAACAAGAGGAACCGACTGTAACGCCCGAGGAGCCGCCTCCGGGAACAGGGTACAGACCCAGGCATTGAAAAAGTGTAGCGGACCAACCGTCCGCAGATTCCTGGGAGACGCGTCTTGTGCAGGTCTCCCAACATCTTGAAAATAAGACACAGAGCCACCGGGCAAAGGGATAGCTTAGTACCCCAAGCCATGAGACAGACAGGATAAATGGCCTCTGCCCTAATCACGCACTCATCACCTTGAGAGAGAGAGAAAGAACAGATCCAGTAAACCAGGTACACCGCACAATGGGTGACTGCGTCGACACCAGTAGGGTTTGGGTCCTCCCTCTGCCCTCCTCTTGAAGATGATGATGATGCGGCCTGGCGTCGGACTCTCTTCTTCCACGTCGGAGCCATTGGCGCTATCGGGGGAAAGTCTTCGTACTTCTTCTTCCCGTTGAAGAAATATTGGAGCCAGGTGCCCATCCGCACCCTCCACTTCTCGCCCAGCTTTCGAGCTTCCGTCGTGTCGTGCGATGAATGATAGAGGGTGCGGTACGCCTTCATCAGATAGCGATAAGCGTAACCCGCCAGATACCGACCCTCACCGTTGGTCTGATCCTTCAGCCAATCAGGCCAGCATACTTCCTCATACGGCTCTCCGTCGATGGGCAGACCACTAAGCTGTGAGAGGCTCCATAGATCCAGAGAAGTTTCTCCTTCCGAAGTATAAAAAGTGTTGTACTCGGGGCAAAATACTTTGATCATGCCACAACATAAGCCTCAAGGAGATGGGGTATCGGTATCTCGAGGCGTACACGCTGTGATAGACGCCAGCCCTGGTCAGGATGGGAGCGTAATGATGCAGCACATAATCTGTGAACTCCACTGCTCCAGGTCTGAATGCGTGAGCATCGGTGGCCCTCAGCTCGGCAAACCACCCCGCAGATATCTGGTGCTTAAAGCGGACCGCCAGGCAGTCCAGCAGAAATGATTCTTCTTTATACCCCCATTTCAACAGGGCAAGAAACAAGCCAAAGATCAGCTTCTCCCGGTCCACCCTGCCTGCGGAATCATTCCACCGAGCAGGTACGAATTCAGGGGCCCTGGTCAGCAGCCCATCTTCTGGAGCCAGATCTTGCAGTCCCAGCACGACGCTCCATTTCCTGACTTCTCCGGGAAGATAAATTGGCCTTCCCCGCACCACACAGTCCGAGAGACTATCCCTCTCCACTAACAAGGCCTGCTCGGCTTTGCGGACGAGGAACATGTCTCTCTTCCCTTGAAGGTTGAAGCGCCGGAGGAAGGACATCAGATGTTTGTCCTTGGGGTGATCCCGCCTGACAGTGCCTTCTCGGTCATAGTGAAAAGAATCGCCTCCAAGGATGAGGAGACGGCCAGTGTCCACGGTATCGGTCTCCGAATCCGAGGACTCCGCAACTACGGCCAGTTGGTCGTGCCCCCGATCAAGGGAATGAACATTCTCCCACGTCACCACGGCACGGGAGGCAGAAGAAGAAGAACCAGATGCCATGTTGGCTGCAAAGAAACGCATCAAACAATAAACAAAGTCAGAAAATAGTTGATCAAGACAAATTTCTGACAAAATTTCGGCAGAACCTCCCCAGCATGGGAGATTGCCAAAGAGAAGCGGGAACACGTCCACTAAGGGAATGGCCCCTAAAAGAAGCCATCGGCATTACACCGAGGCCAAATGGAACACCCGGGGAAATAGCTCCGAGGGCAAGCCCTACTAGGAGTCTCCCGGGGCCCAAAGAATGGGTTTAAAAACCCAAATAAACAACACTCACTCACCCGCTCGGAGGGGACAACCTCGGTCGCTCCCAACTCACTCGGCGTCGAAGGTGGAGAGGGGAAGAGCAGGAAGAGAGAGAAAGCTACTGTGCAAATGAGGAAGAATGAAGACAAAACCAAAGGGAAAAAAATATATAGGAAAGCCTCCCCTTCGGTTAATCTAGCGCGCTATTTAGCGCGCCGAATTAACATCCTTCAATAAAAAGGTGCGCCAAAATTGGCCGCGCCGGGTTAACGGTCGAAGGGTCGGGGCCGCGCCGTATTAGAAACGTAAAGGACCAGGGGCGTGCCGGATTAACCCCGTGCCGTATTAACATTCAAACAGCGCCGGATTAGCATCCGTGCCGAAATAAGGGCCGTCCCAAGCTCCTGTCAACTGAAGAGGAGATCATTTCGGGTGGAGCTCATCCGTCGACCTCGCTGCACTCGTGCCTCGCTGCACTCGTGCCTCGCTCGCAACACCCACGGCTGGGGGGCATTTGTTGGCACTCAAAATATCACTCGCGGCGACCAAGCCTCGAAGACGAATGACACGGCCCACTGAAGCACAGAAGCAGATAAATATCAACATATTGAAGACTTCTCAAGCTGCCAGAGCCTCGAGTCACCCCGTATGAACATGGGGACTTCACCTCAGGAGAACGGAGATGAACTCACAACCAACCGGTAGTGCGACAAAGCCTGCCCAATGAACCGGCATCGACTCCGTCGTGCCACATACACTACACCCGTTGTCCGACCAAGGACGACGGTCTACCCTGTGGCCACCCACCTCATGAAAGATTCTCCTGAGATGAAAGAATGCCCTTGGCTCTTCAAAACGGAGGACCAAAGGCTCTGTCGGCAGAAGCTCCTGGCTACCCGGCACGGGTACGGCTTCTCGCCAAGTGGGGCCCGTTAGCGGCCGAATGATCGCTCGAAGTGAGCGAAACTATCCCGGGTGCTATCCCACCCTCCAAGAAGCTTCGAGCACAAAACAAACTGAGACAGCAACACATATCATAGTGCCGAGAGCCATGTCAGCGGAAAACCCACGTGATCAAACCAAAGTCATCCGAAGTTCCGGGAATGGTCGTACGTCAGCCTGAGAGCTTCGACAAGGCATCTCGTCGAGGTTTCAAAGAGCAGTGGCGAGATAAATGTTCACGGTGACCCCCGGAACCATCCTCGGACTCATCGGCTGACTCGCAACGTGCGAAAGGCGCTAATACGGCGCGCCCTAAACTGGCGCGCCCCCATCCGGCGCCCTGCTATTCCGGCGCGCAAAAGGGCAATGGAGCTCCTTCCCCGGCGCGCCATTCTTCACGCCGGATGAGGCTTCGAGCTTGCTTCTATTTATAGGTGGCTGCCCGAAAACAGACAGAAAAAGGGGGGAGGTGGGAAGAAAAAAAGAAAGAGAAGGAGAAAGAGGGGGGATAACAGAATAGAAAGGGTTCGGAGAGGCGAATTAGAGAGAGTCAATCGCCTTCAAGGAGGAGAGGGTTTTTCCTTGCGAAAGAAGCAGGGTCTCACCGAGGGTTCCTCCGGCCGCCGTCTTCCATCCCCGTCTGAAGCCCTCCGGAGTCGGAGAAGAAAGAGGCATCCCGATACTCTGTTCTGAGGGTAGGTGGGTCGTTTGCTTTCTTCCCGCTGTCTGCCGATTGTTTCCCGTTAACCGAATGTAAATGAGAAAGGGGGGGATGGTGATGATATGAGCCAATCTCTTTCCCCCCCCCCTCCTCGTCGTCTCTTCGCCTCGCTCTCCCTCTGTAAATGTTTATCTGCAAACAGTAAACGACGTCCGTGCCACAACGCCGGCGTCGGATTTGTAATGAATGTATTGGCTCCCTCCCATCTATGGGGTAGTGGTATGCGTATATGAATCTTTTGGTGGACTGAATGTTTGACGCCCTGTCTCTTTCCCCCACTGCTATCTCAGTCGGTGTACACGTCGGTGTCCTCCTGCGTATGGTTTTCGATTCCGATTTCTTCGACTCTGAATATGCCCTGAGATATCATGGGCTATAGAGATGACCCCTCCCCGGGTCCTTCCCATCGACGCAGCGTCTGTGTCTCATTCGATGGTCTTTGCATCCTCTGGGGATAGAGCTGTGCCTGTGCATACGCCTCTTCCCGCTTTGATATGAGGGCCGACCTCCATTCCCTCTCCTCTTTGCATTGCTCTATTGCTCAGGAGAGTTGGAAGCCACCTCCAGAACGGCAAGGCCCATCTTGTGATTACTGCGTTCTAGTCATTCGAGCATATGCGTATGTAGTTAGATTATCTTATCTACGTACCAACTATCCCTCTGTGTGACTGCTAATCGTCTGTTCCTCTGGGAATGTTAGCCCAATCTCGCAAGCATCGATGCCTCAACCCTGTGTCTGGTAATCCGTCTATACCGAATGCCCTCATTCCGCTTGTTTGTGGTTTGCAGCCATTGAGCCGTTTGAGTTCTGTCGGTTTTATCTCAGTCATCCGGGGAGGGGGACATTCCCCATTGTTTCACGGAGCTACTAATTGGTCGGGGGGGTCCTACCTCTCAGTGGTAGATGCTCCCCAAAGGCCACAGAGCGGATAGTGACAGGGGCTTTAGCCCAACAGTCCTAAACTCAGTAATTTGGGATCCGATGGTGACCAAGGGATGTGTGCTCCTAGCAGGCTAGTCCTCGGAGCTTCTCTCCCTAACGGTCTGTCCCTCTAAGGGATGCAGTGCAAGCTGTGGGTGGCCCACCCCTCTTAGGCCCGTCCTCGGGGTGTTGCTCCTGCTATCAGCTGCCTCATCTCTGTGTCTTCACCCACGGAGCTTCGGTGCCCCTCGCAGGCTCATCTCGGGGTATCCTATCCGCTGGGAATTTGCTGGCTGCTATTATGCAGACCGGTAGTTTAGGGGCTTACTCCACAAGTGAGTATGACCCCGTTTCTCCCCTGCAACCTTTCAGGGACAGGGGAGATGCTGCCCAATTTTTGGCAGGTTTTAGACAACCAAAGTCATTTATGTGGACTGGCCATAATAAAACATTCATTCCGAGTCAAGGAACCTCCGTGCTCGAGTATGAACCTCGCACTGGCTCATGACTCTGCTCCTGGAGAGCCCCATACTTCAATTCAACAGGCAATAAACCCAATTAAATCTTTAAACCTTCAAAACATCTTAATAAGTTTAAATGGTTTCAAAATTCTCAAGAAAATCAGCTAAACCGGCGCGGTCTTAATCCGGCGCGCCCTAATCTGACGCGATTCCCCCCCGCGCCGTATTAACATTAGACTCATGTCTTTTATGAATTATCCGGTTCCTTCCCGGCGCGCCCTAAATCGGCGTGCCCCAAGGCCATTGCGCCGTATTAACCTTGGCCATGGGCGCGTCGGGTAAGCCCTTCTACCTACGTTTGGCCGCGCCGGGTCAAGCCCTTCTACCTACGTTTGGCCGCGCTGGGAAACCTATCCCTACGCGCGGTCGCGCCGGTTTCGAATAGGTTGCACTGTTCTAATCACTTGCTCGCCTCCGAAGCGATCCTCGTCTCCCGTGGTCGAGACTAATAAACCCTAATTAGTAATAAACCAAGTAAGGAAGAAGTTCCTCAAGCCCCGGACGAGCTTATTATCATGCTTTTAATACCATGTGTGTTAGCATTTTGCTTTCGTCATCATGCATATGTTGCCACCTTTGTCATTTTGGCAGAGTCTATTAAACTTGATTGGTCATTGTTGATTTTCATAACTCTATTGCCATGATTAACGTCGTCATAAGTATCATGTGTGCATGCCTGCATAGGCCTTCGGGTATATCAAGTGGCACTGACGGAAGACCGGGTTACGCCCGATCGAAAGTCTCCGCTATGCGCGATGGTGGTCTTCGGACCTACGTCCTCCGCTGTCACGTCTCGACGCGGAATATCGAGGGCGCGACGAGTCGTAAACACGCGTGTCGATCAGAGCATGTACAATTTTATTTCTAAAGTCAGAAATGAACAGAAAAATGATACTTTTATTCCATCAAAATGAAGTTACATCACTAATTCATAAGCCATAAAGGCAATTACAAACTTCCAATCCCAAAGTACATCATTCTTGTAAAACACTAATGATCTACATAAACCTAGGTAAAAAGGAAAATCACTCTCTCACTCTTGTCCATTCCCTTGTACATTTTCATTTCCTGCAACAATTAACCAAAACGTAGGGTGAGCTAAAAGCTCAGTAAGATTTTATATCTCTATGAACCAGGCAATCTTTAAGTGTTAGTAATTTAAATAATTTTCTAACTTGTATCGGGAAGTGTATAAACATGAATAGAATTTCCAAGTAATTGAGATGATATGATATCAAGATGAAATTTCCAAGTAATGACTTTGAACAAGTAAGGAATTTCATGTAATTGGCCATTTTCACGCAAGTCAAGTAATTCATGTAATTTTCAAGTAAACAAGTAACAAGTAAACAAGTACGAATAGTGGAATGCCGTATCAAGTAAATCTATCATGCACTTCGGTGCAATGCCACACCGTTGGTCAATCAACTCCCATGGGCACAAATACTTTCGGGCGCTCCCCCTAGGACCAGACCGGGCCCCATTAATGCCAGGCATTGAGTCATATGGATCCGAAGATCCCAAGTACGTTTAGACATCCACTTTAATGTATATGGCCAACAATTTTCAAGAATATGATGTTTGTTAACATGCTAGAAATTAATATTTAACATGTTAAAATTAATACATAACATGCTAAAATAATTCTCATACATTAACTTACTGATAGGATGATAAGATAAGTTTACCATGCTAATTACATAAATTCTCTGATGACAACATAATTTTTATCATGCTAAAAATCATTTTTCTATATTTATTTGCTAATTATTTGATAGGAAAATAAAATTATCATGCTGAAAAATAGTTTTAATATACTGAAAATAATTCTACCATGCCAAAAATAATTTTAACATGCTGGAATAATTTTACTATACTAGAAGAAATTTTTGTCATGCTGGAAGTAATTTTCATGCATCAATTTACTAATTATTTAATAGGAAATTAAGTTTTGTATGCACAAAAATAGCTTTAAATAGATTTTAACACGCTGAAAATAATTTTTATATCTCAGTATGTATAAAATAATTTTATCATATTGGAAGTCACTTTCAACATGCTAGAAATAGTTTTAACATGTTGGAACTAATTTTTAGTATGTATAAACTAATGAGGTGAAAATTAGATTTTTACATGTAAAAATAATTTCATTCTACAAAAATAAATTTTTAACATGCTGTAAAAATCAAAACATGCTAATATTACCTTTTCTTACTTTTGGTGACTAAATACATACAATTAACGTGAATTTTCAAAGGGTATAGTTCCTATTGTAAAGTGACTAAAGTTTAGTCCCACATTAGAAGTTACAAAAACTTGCATGACTTTATATGTTGGAGAGCCCACCCTTGGGTCAGGACCCAAGGGGCATAGGATGTGGGCTTGAGTTGTGAGTTGATACAAAACTAGTAATGTATATATATATATTTATTTATTTGTTTGTGCCGTGCCGTGCCGTGCCGTGCCGTTTTCATGCTTCTGTCTATGAACGCGCTATAGGCAACTAGCACGTTCTTCATGAACGCGCTATAGGTGTATGGCGCGTTCAAGAATAGAATTATTTTTCTTTTAATTTCTGATCGTCTGAAATTCAAAAGCATGATCGCGCTAGCATCCCCTAGCGCGTTCTTTAAGAACGCGCTATGGACCCATAACGCGATATCATAACTTTCTCATTTCTCAATGGAATTTAACAAATGAGCTATCAATGCAAAGAGGCCAGAAAAACGAACAAGATGGCATAATTTAATTGAAGTTTAGCCTGAGAGACACCTACCTTTAGACGGATCTAAAGAAATATCCCCAAATATAAGAAAACCCTTTGATCTTCCAAATCTTCCTTCAAATCTCTACCAATCTTCGCAGCAGCGTATACTTAACCTCCAGGGATGGTTTGAGGGTCGAATGGGGTTCTATTTATAGCCAAAACTTGGCCAAATGTGTCAAGATTCCTTGCCTAACAATGCCAAACTTTCCAACTCCGAATTAGAAGAAAAATGTCATTTCTCCTCTTAATCTAGCCCATCTTAGGTGTGAGAACAATGCAATTTCGGCTGGTCTAAGGTGGGCTGTTAGGTAAGGGTCGATTTTTGAGTCAAACTTCTAGAAATGGGGTTATTATAATCCCTTAAATATCATATTAAACACATGTTACGAATTTAAGGTTAATTTAACCTTTATTGAATCCTTTAACCATTAATTCAGCCCATTATGCATTATCCAATGGGACAATTGTAATCCTAATCCATTACATGGACTTTTATTGGGCTTACTATGATTTATCTAAGGTCTAAAGAATTTAATATCTATTTACTTCTAGTTAATTCAAGTAAATTCAATAAACTAGTTTATTTTATTCATATAGTAAAAATGAAATTTGATTATTTCATGAAAATTTTAATTACATAATGAAATTAAAAATTTTATTTCTCATTTTTTAATTTTGGGTTTCTACATCCTCCTCCACTTAAAAGAATTTGGTCCTCCAAATTCACATTATATAACTAAAAGTCAAATATTCGAGTAGAAAGGTCGAACTTCTAACCTGAGAATAAATCCGGGTATTTCTTCTTGATGGATTCTTCCAATTCCCAGGTTGCTTCCTCGAACCCACGCTTGCTCCATTGGACTTTCACCATCGGTATGGCCCGATTTCTCAGTTGGTGTATTTTCTGATCCAGTATCTTGATCGGTCTTTCTTCATATGATAAGTCTTTTTGGAGTTTCAATTCTTCAAATTGAATCACATGTGAAGGGTCATAGACGTATTTCCTTAGCATGGATACATGGAATACGTCGTGTACATCGGCCCATTGAGGAGGTAAGGCCAGCTTGTATGCTACCTCGCCGATTCTCTCTAGAATCTCGAAAGGGCAGATAAATCTCGGACTTAGCTTTCCTTTGATGCCAAATCTTCTAATTCCACGGGTGGGTGAGATATTTAAGAAGACATGCTCCCCCACTTGGAATTCAAGGTCTCTCCTCTGATTGTCGGCGTAGCTCTTTTGCCTTGATTGGGCGACCTTTAGCCTTCCTTGTATTAACTGGATTTTGTCGGTTGTGTCTTGTACAATGTCGGGACCAAGCAATCCCTTGTCACCAACCTCGCTCCAGCATAGAGGTGATCTGCAACTTCGGCCATATAATGCTTCGAATGGTGCCATTTGTATGCTAGACTGATAGCTATTGTTATAAGCAAACTCAGTCAGCGGTAAGTGTTCATGCCAACTACCACCGAAGTCAATCATGCAGGCTCTCAACATATCTTCAATAATTTGATTCGTCCTCTCGGTTTGTCCATCCGTCTGAGGGTGAAAAGCCATACTAAACCTTAGTCTAGTACCCATTGATGATTGTAAACCCTTCCAGAAATGAGAGGTGAATCTCGGATCTCGGTCCGAAATGATAGAGCTTGGAATACCATGCAGTCTTACGATCTCCTTGATATATAAGGCGGCTAGAACATCCACGGTCCATCTAGTCTTGATAGGTAAAAAGTGAGCGGACTTTGTTAACCGATCCACAATTACCCATATAGCATCAAAATCATTTCGGGTCTTCGGTAATCCAACAATGAAGTCCATACCGATACTATCCCATTTTCATTCCGGTATTTCGAGAAGCTTGAGCTTGCCAGCCGGTTTGAGGTGTTCGGCCTTGACTTGTTGACAAACTAAACATCAGCTTACGAACTCAGCTACCTCTCTCTTCATATTAGGCCACCAGAATGTTCTCTTGAGATCTTGGTACATTTTTGTAGCACCGGGGTGAATAGTGTACCTTGACCGATGTGCTTCCTCTAGGATTTTACCCTTGATCGTAGAACAATCGGGTACACAAGTTCTGCCTTTGAATAATAGCCTTCCATCATTAGCCAGAAGGAAATCCGGTCGTTGATCTAATTTGTCTTTAATTTCCACGATCAACAGATCATCAACTTACAGTTCCTTGATTTCCGAGAGTAACTCGGGTTGGAGTCGAATATTTGCAATAAACACTCCGTCTTCCTTCTCCTCCATATTGAGGTTTAAGTTGGCCATTTCTTCAAGTAGATGCCATTCTTTAACCATCATGCTCGATAATAAAGCCATTGGTTTTCGGCTAAGTGCATCAGCTGCGGCATTGCCTTTTCCTGGGTGATATTGTATAGAGAAGTCGAAATCCTTTAAATATTCCAACCACCGTCTTTGTCTCATATTGAGCTCCTTTTAAGAGAATAAATATTTGAGACTCTTGTGATCAGAATACACCGTAAAGGTTTCACCATAGAGATAATGTCGCCAGATCTTCAAAGCAAAGACCACAGCTGCCAGCTCTAGGTCATGTACGGGATAATTTTCCTCGTGTTTCTTCAATTGCCGTGAAGAATAAGCTATGACCTTGCCGTGTTGCATTAATACGCAACCTAGGCCAATTCCAGATGCATCAGCATATACTTCAAATCCTCCTCCTTCCGTAGGTAATGTGAGAATAGGAGCAGCGGTCACACAATCCTTTAAAGTTTGAAAGTTTTTCTCGCATTCCTCGGACCATATAAAAGGATTCTCCTTCCTTGTCAATCTTGTTAAAGATACTGCGATTTTTGAGAAATCCTTGATAAATCTTCGATAATATCCAGCCAATCCCAAAAAGCTTCGGATTTCCGTCACACTAGTAGGTCTTTCCCAGTTCTTTACGGCCTCGACCTTTGAAGGATCGACGGCGATACCATTCCGGGAAATTATGTGACCGAGAAAAGAAACTTCCTCCAACCAGAAATCACACTTGCTTAATTTGGCATAAAGCTTGTGATCTCTTAATAATTGAAGGGCCTTCTTGAGATGTTCCTCATGTTCTTCCTTTGACTTGGAGTAGATCAAAATGTCGTCAATGAAGACAACCATAAATTGATCGAGGTACGGCCTGAATACGCTGTTCATCATTTGCATAAATGCGGCAGGCGCATTAGTTAAGCCAAAAGGCGTAACAGTGAACTCGTAATGTCCATACCTACTCCGGAATGCAGTCTTGTGAATATCACTTTCTTTGATCTTCAATTGATGATAACCAGATCGAAGGTCGATCTTTGAGAAATATCGCGCTCCAGAAATCTGGTCGAATAATTCATCAATCCTCGGCAATGGATATTTATTCTTGATGGTGAGTTGATTCAATTGCCGATAATCAACACATAGTCTCATCGAACCATCCTTCTTCTTGACAAATAAGACCGGGGCTCCCCAAGGTGAAGTACTTGGTCGGATAAACCCCTTCTCCAGTAATTCCAATAATTGATCCTTTAACTCCTTCATTTCCACGGCAGACATCCGATATGGAGCTTTAGAAACGGGTGCCGCTCCCAGAATTAAATCAATAGAGAAAACCACTTCTCTCTCGGGTGGAATACCAGGCAACTCGTCTGGAAATACATCAGAATAATCCCGAACGATAGGAATGTCCTTTAGAATGGGTTCCGTGTGCTTGGTCATAGTGATAGAAACTAAGAAACCGACACAACCCTTCCTCAATAATTTCTCGGCTTTGAGGGCCGAAATTAGAGGTATGTGCTTGGAATGCCGGGTGCCAGAAAATAGAAGGTCGGGGTAACCCATAAAAGTTACCGTACCCAGCTTGCAATTGACACTAGCACCATGTGTAGATAGCCAATCGGCACCCTAAATAACATCATATCCTTCCATCTCCATGCATACCAAATCAGCGGGTAAGTTATAACCACGAATTAGAATTTCACTATCAGGATAGAAGTGTTTAATCTCCGTTCCCGTTCCAATAGGGGTAGTGATAGTGAGTGTAGAATTTAATGGAACATGCTTCATAGGTAAAAGACCAGCAAATCTTCTAGATATAAAAGAATGCGTAGCTCCGGTGTCAAATAAGACAGAGGCAGGCTTGGAGTATATGAAAAGAGTACCTTCCATGATACCTCCTTCCTCGGTAGGTTCCTTACCCATAAGGGCTTGAAGTCTTCTGGCTTCTTGGCAATAATAGGAAGCTTTGCCAGTGATGGAGCTTGCTCGTTGAGAAGAGGGCAATTCGTGATCCTATGCTCCTGACTCCCGCATCGAAGACATGCACCGAGCTTTCTCCAACATTCCTCGGCTTTGTGTCCGGGCTTCTCGCAATATTTGCATAATTCCTTTGATGGCATAGAGAAAGGAACAATCTGCTTATCGAATGTCCTCGGCTTCTTGTCCCCTTGAAAATTACGTCCACCTTTGTTGAAATTTCGCCCATCTTTGATGAAATTACGCCCGTCATTGGGCCTTTTCTTCCCAAAGGAAGGTTTGAAACTTCCGGACCCAGTAACTTGCTCTCTCTTGGCTTCCCTTCCTCGGATGCGATCCGATAACTCCGTTGCATCTTCTAGGAGTTGTGCTCTTCGTACCGCATCAGAATAAATTTGGAGATCCATCGGGGCCAGTTGAGTAATATATTGAGGCTTAAGGCCGTTAAGAAATCTTCGTGCCTTCATTTTGTCAGTACCCACGAGATGTGGAGCGTACCGAGATAACCTCGAAAATTATGCTTCATATTCCGCAACTGATAAACCCCTTTGTTTTAAGGCGGCAAATTCAGCGGCCTTCCTTTCTTGTACTCGGTCGGAGAAGTATTTACTATTGAAGTGTTCCACGAACTCTTCCCATAATACTTGGTCGTGCGGTAAAGTAGCTTCGACCGATTCCCACCAGGCACGTGTATCTCTTTCTAGTTGGAAAGTAGCGAGTAGGACCTTTTCCTCGTCGGCACATTGCATGACTCGGAATATCCTCTCGATCTCCTTAATCCAGTGTTCGGCTTCATCTGGATCCGTAGATCCAGCGAACTTGGGAGGGTTCATGCTTCAAAAATTCCTATGCAAATCTCCGGCTCCTCGGTTTGCTCCTCCTTGAGCAACCTGTTGGAGGGCTTGTGTTAAGCCTTGAACAGTCCGCTGCATCTCGCGCCATTGAGCTCTCTCCGCGGCCATTTGCGAGAATTAGCCTGAAACCAAAATTCCAAGGTTTATTATTTTTGTTTTGGTATTTATTTCCTGATAATTCCCTTTTTCTTAAAACTTAACCCGTGTTTCTACCTAATCTTACCGGGAAGGTTTTGAGACCTATCCAATTTCTAGATATTGATCTTAAACCTAACCAAAGTTTAAGAATGAACCTATACTTGTGAAACCTAGGATTTTATGTAACATGTCTCTGATACCACAAAGACTGTCACGTCCCGACGCGGAATATCGAGGGCGTGACGAGTCGTAAACACGCATGTCGATCAGAGCATGTACAATTTTATTTCTAAAGTCAGAAATGAACGGAAAAATTATACTTTTATTCCATCAAAATGAAGTTACATCACTAATTCATAAGCCATAAAGGTAATTACAAACTTCCAATCCCAAAGTACATCATTCTTGTAAAACACTAATGATCTACATAAACCTAGGTAAAAAGGAAAATCACTCTCTCACTCTTGTCCATTCCCTTGTACATTTTCATTTCCTGCAACAATTAACCAAAACGTAGGGTGAACTAAAAGCTCAGTAGGATTTTATATCTCTATGAACCAGGCAATCTTTAAGTGTTAGCAATTTAAACAATTTTCTAACTTGTATCGGGAAGTGTATAAACATGAATAGAATTTCCAAGTAATTGAGATGATATGATATCAAGATGAAATTTCCAAGTAATGACTTTGAACAAGTAAGAAATTTCATGTAATTGGCCATTTTCACACAAGTCAAGTAATTCATGTAATTTTCAAGTAAACAAGTAACAAGTAAACAAGTACGAATAGTGGAATGCCGTATCAAGTAAATCTATCATGCACTTCGGTGCAATGCCACACCGTTGGTCAATCAACTCCCATGGGCACAAGTACTTTCGGGCGCTCCCCCTAGGACCAGACCGGGCCCCATTAATGCCAGGCATTGAGTCATATGGATCCGAAGATCCCAAGTACGTTTAGACATCCACTTTAATGTATATGGCCAAGAATTTTCAAGCATATGCTGTTTGTAATAAGCACAGATTTGACACAATTTCAAAAGTTGCAAGAAAAGTGGATAACAATTTAAGGCATAATGTTTAACGACATTAAGTCGTGGAGTTCAAAAATGAACGATAAGTAGGAAGAAAATTTAAGATAGTAATTGATTAGAATTAATTTTTAAATATCTTAGCTAAATCTCAGAATCATAAAACATAGAGTTTTAGTTATGAAAATATATGCTTTATGAATTGCAACCATGAGTTTAGATATTAGTACTTAATCATACATTAATTAACCGTATGATAATAAAATAGAATTTTATGACAAAAATAACTCTAATTCGCTGAAAATAATCTTAACATGTTGAAAATGATTTTCATATGTTACTTTACTGATAAGATGGTTAAAATAAAATTTTCATGCTGGATTTAATTTTTAACATGCTAGAAATTAATATTTAACATGCTAAAATTAATACATAACATGCTAAAATAATTCTCATACATTAACTTACTGATAGGATGATAAGATAAGTTTTCCATGCTAATTACAAAAATTCTCTGATGACAACATAATTTTTATCATGCTTAAAATCATTTTTCTATATTTATTTGCTAATTATTTGATAGGAAAATAGAATTATCATGCTGAAAAATAGTTTTAATATACTGAAAAAAATTCTACCATGCCAAAAATAATTTTAACATGCTGGAATAATTTTACTATACTAGAAGAAATTTTTATCATGCTGGAAGTAATTTTCATGCATCAATTTACTAATTATTTAATAGGAAATTAAGTTTTATATGCACAAAAATAGCTTTAAATAGATTTTAACATGCTGAAAATAATTTTTATATCTCAGTATATATAAAATAATTTTATCATATTGGAAGTCACTTTCAACATGCTGGAAATAGTTTTAACATGTTGGAACTAATTTTTAGTATGTATAAACTAATGAGGTGAAAATTAGATTTTTACATGTAAAAATAATTTCATTCTACAAAAATAAATTTTTAACATGCTGTAAAAATCAAAACATGCTAATATTACCTTTTCTTACTTTTGGTGACTAAATACGTACAATTAACGTGAATTTTCAAAGGGTATAGTTCCTATTGTAAAGTGACTTAAGTTTAGTCCCACATTGGAAGTTACAAAAACTTGCATGGCTTTATATGTTGGAGAGCTCACCCTTGGGTCAGGACCCAAGGGGCATAGGATGTGGGCTTGAGTTGTGAGTTGATACAAAACTAGTAATGTATATATATATATATATATATTTATTTATTTGTTTGTTTGTTTGTTTATGCCGTGCGTGCGTGACGTTTTCATGCTTCTGTCTATGAACGCGCTATAGGTGTATTCAAGAATAGAATTATTTTTCTTTTAATTTCTGATCGTCTGAAATTCAAAAGCATGATCGCGCTAGCATCCCCTAGCGCGTTCTTTAAGAACGCGCTATGGACCCATAGCGCGATATCAAAAATTACAATAGGCTAATTTTTTTGAAATCTAGTATAGCGCCTTTAGATTCCGCGCTGTGTCGGGCTAGCGCGATTAGAACGCGCTACTGAGCTAGCGCGATTAGAACACGCTACTGAGCTATAACGCCTTCAGATTCCGAAAACGGAACTAAAAAACCAAGGAGTAAAATGATCATAACTTTCTCATATCTCAATGGAATTTAACAAATGAGCTATCAATGGAAAGAGGACAGAAAAACGAACAAGATGGTATAATTTAATTGAAGTTTAGCCTGAGAGACACCTACCTTTAGACGGATCTAAAGAAATATCCCCAAATATAAGAAAACCCTTTGATCTTCCAAATCTTCCTTCAAATCTCTACCAATCTTCGCAGCAGCGTATACTTAACCTCCAGGGATGGTTTGAGGGTCGAATGGGGTTCTATTTATAGCCAAAACTTTGCCAAATGTGTCAAGATTCCTTGCCTAACAATGTCAAACTTTCCAACTCCGAATTAGAAGAAAAATGCCATTTCTCCTCTTAATCTAGCCCATCTTAGGTGTAAAAACAATGCAATTTTGGCTGGTCTAAGGTGGGCTGTTAGGTAAGGGTCGATTTTTGAGTCAAACTTCTAGAAATGGGGTTATTATAATCCCTTAAATATCATATTAAACACATGTTACGAATTTAAGGTTAATTTAACCTTTATTGAATCCTTTAACCATTAATTCAGCCCATTATGCATTATCCAATGGGCCAATTGTAATCCTAATCCATTACATGGACTTTTATTGGGCTTACTATGATTTATCTAAGGTCTAAAGCATTTAATATCTATTTACTTCTAGTTAATTCAAGTAAATTCAATAAACTAGTTTATTTTATTCATATAGTAAAAATGAAATTTGATTATTTCATGAAAATTTTAATTACATAATGAAATTGAAAATTTTATTTCTCATTTTTAAATTTTGGGTTTCTACATCCGCCTTGCACCGAGGGTCTCCAATTTAACAAACCATGCCTCACTTGCATGATAGATAGACGCATCTCATGTGATCTTGTCATGTTCATAACATCGCATCTTTATTCCGGCCTCGACAGCCCACTATCTCGACAATTAATCAAAGATTTTCCTTCCTCGTGGGGGATGTAATTAACGCCATAGCCTTTATGGTATGGCGGACTGCTGGTCCCGACCGAATCTCTCTCTTGCCCGACACGGGTCAGAATGAGCGCATAATAAACTTGTCACTCACGTGAGTGGCACGCCCGCGCAGTCAATCAGTCAGTTAAACTACTAGTTAGTTAATTGGTTGATCGACACGTGAAATAAACCAAATAAACCTAAATAAATAAAAAAATAATAAGAGCAAGATTTCTCCCATCGCAAACAATACCCTACACGTAGAACAAATTAATTTAGAATCGTTTAGAATGAATCTTTCTAGAATTAAATTATTAACTTAACCCAAATCTCACTAAGTTGGATCCTTAGACTTGTAATGAGGTTATAGGTCCTATGACACCACTTAGAGTTCTAGGACTTATAAAAACCTAGGAATATTAAGAAAACCTAGGAATATTAAGAAAATCTAGGCTCTGATAGCACCAAACTATCACGCCCCGACGCGGAATATCGGGACCGGCAGTAGAAAGAGATAATAACAATATGTTGATTTCCAGACATGCTATGACCTGCGCTAGAGAATCGGACATTCATCACAACAACCAAAAGATTCTACCAATCTAATAATTACTAATTTATCAAAACCTAGTCTTACATCAAACCCAATCAAAGAAATTAACAAAAACTACAACATTTGACTTCATCAAAGTTACATTCACCGACTTATTACAACATCACTAGAGAACACTCTAAACCACAACTTGACTAAAGACTCTCCGAACGACTCCACATAGTCCTCTAACTGGTTCGCTCCAGGGATTCACTCTTTCCCGTCCCCATCAGTTTGAGAGTCCTCACCTGAGCTACCTAAAAAAGGGGGAAATCACTGGGTGAGCGAACACTCAGTAGGTAATAGCAGGCAAGTTTAAGTAATTAACCAATTTGCATTTATGTTGAGCGAGAAAGAAAAAAAAGAATAGACGATATAAAAAACCGAAATAAAGATAGTAAGAGAATATGAACAAAGTATAACTAGAATTGGCCAATCAAGCATGAAATAACCAAGTCATGTAACTAATTCCGAAGGAATTTAACAAATAGAATACAAGAGAGAGATCATGTTCAAGAATATGTCATAGACATCACGCTAGTCATGCACTTGGTGCAATGCCTCACCATGTCATTACAACTCCCCGGAGCACAAGTACTTTTCGGGTGCTCTTCCTAGGACCAGACCGGGCCCTTATGATGCGTTGGCATTGATTTGGTGGATCCAAGATCCCAAGTTATGTCTAGACATTAATCAAGTTAAATGGCCAATAATTTCAAGGTATAGAACTTGCCTCAGAAAAATTCCAAGGGTAAGTGAAGTAGATATTTGACCAAAAAGTTTAAATTATCAAGAACCAACATGTCCTCTCATTCAAACACGAAGAATCACGAAAAACATTTCTGGAAGATACATGGTCCGTACTGGGCCGCTTAGACAATGGACGGTCGGTATCTAGGCCGCTCAAAAGGATCAGGCTGAAGAACAGCCTAATAGGAGCCAAGAATGAACGGTCTATTATGGACCGCTCACATTATAGAACGGTCAAAAATGGGATTTTTAAAAGATATAAACGATCCACTATGGGCCGTTCATGACAGGAATGATCTGAAGCCCAAGATGACAGTAAGCGTTCTGGAATGGGCCGCTCAGGAACTAAACGGTCCAATTTGATCCGCTTAACCAACTAAATGGGCCTATTCCGTCCGTTCAGTATTGGCCTAACTAGCCAAGAGAAGTCCATCCAAATGGGCTCCTGGGTTGCCATAGGCAGGGTGAAACTGAACCAGGGTCCAGCCCACTATCCGTTGGTCAGCCCAGAGGCTTTTTTGGTCGACTATAACATAACCAGGTCGAAGATAGAACAAGGATAATCGACCAATCAAGATAGAGCATTCTGCCATAATTGCACGGTTCATATTGGGCCATCCCACGTGTTACACGGTCTAGCTAGGGCCGCACAATAACTCGGACAGTCTAACGTGAATCGTGGCTCAAACCGGGGTAATCCAAGCGATTCAATCGAGTCAACAGGTGCAGGACTTGTGGTACAACCTGCTCGGCGTCCTAGTGGGAATCCCATGCTCGCGGGGGCTTACGGAGGTCCCATAATGGAGGTCCTAGTCCTACGGAAGGAGTATCTGGCAGAGAGTTCCAACCATTACAAGAATTGAAGGCTAGAGATCATCGGAAAACAAGTGTACGGCGGTCAGTCAATTCTACCGGAGTAGAGTGACTGTCAAACAATCCTAGTATCATTAGTTCATTCACCATACTACATGTTTGAGATTAACTTTATTGGAATGAAGAATAGGGACATGAGAGAGTAACTAAGCAAGAAAATTAAAATTTCTAACTTTCATATGTTCCAATTAAATATGTTGGTTACTAATTACTGTTATCATTAGTTAACTAAGATGAATCATGCTAGAACAAGAATAAAACATTCGGCAGAACGGCGCGGTTCGTACAGAACCGTTCAGAGGCCTCAGCGGTCGGTCGACAGTCCATTCAATCCCTAGAGCCAGGGGGCCAGACGGGGTTGAGCGGTCTGTCGAGGGGCCGCGGGGATCTCTACACGGTCTGAACATAGCCGTCCTGACTACGGTGATCGGAACATCAAGACAATTAAATGGTAATTAAATAGTCAATAAATGGCTGTCACCCTAGACCATATGGTCTATCGCGGGGCCGTTCAAGACAGAGCGGATCCTGTTAGGACCGCGCCAAGGATGATATGCTCGAACCCTAACGGGCTCGAATAGGGGTAATGAAAATGACTAATACACAACATATAAAGCATAAAATTTAGGCAAAAAGCTTCCATTGTAACGAGAACATGAATATGCACATGATAGCAAGATCAATTTAATCTTAACGCCTGTTAATCCCTACCTCAAGCAAGGATCATCAAGAAACCCTAAATCTGACATGCTTCCATTAGAACCTAGAATTCTCGCAGGATACTACATCTATTTTAGGGCTTTTTAGATCAATGGGAAGAGGACTGAGAGATGAATCTAACAATGTATAATACTTATTGTTTGGTCTGCTAGAACCTACCTTAATCAAAGGAAGAAGAGGGATGAAGGTCGTCGGTCGCGCACGGGACACCTCTCCGATGATCACCGGAATTCGCCCTCGTCCACGCTCCTCGTCGGCAGCCACAACATCCCATCCTTTTTAGGTCGGCTAAGGTTTGATTATATAGAGTCAATTGAGTCTAGAAGGACCAATTAGGGAGGATAGAGTCCTCCGAAACGTGGGGTGCGTGAATCACGCTAGACCGGGTCGCCGCCGACAAAACTCCTCCAAATATTCTCACTAGGGTTAGGGTTTCGATGAGGATTGAGAGGGGAAACGTTAAGCTAATCTAGGCCGTTCATTTGGGTCCAGTTTGGGCTTAAAAGATCGAGAATTGGGCTCTAATTTCGTGAATTAAGGTCCGGTTAGATTAAGTGTTGATTTGGGCCAAAATCTGCTAATTCGGCGTACTTAAAATTTTATTTTGGGCTGATTGCAGAAGACAAACTTGCTAAGCTGTTAGTCCTTCACACGAATATTATTTTTAGGGATTTTTATAAATTGGTTGGAATTTTGACCTATTGTATTTTTCAGGAAATTTCTTTATAATTTCCATTATTTTATTCAATAATATATCGGGGTGCAATAGGACCGGCACCATTGGTAGAGAGGTCGCTCCCGTCCCATGGCCCATTAGGCCTGGCCCATCTAATTTTGGGCTTTTCTCTTTTATTTATGATGTAATTTCTTTCTTGTTAGTATTTAGCTGTTAGTGGGTCAGTTAATTGGGGCCAAAAGGCCAAGTTAGCTAGTGGGTCTAGTTAAGGGTCATATGTTGCTTATTGTTACCCCCTCAGATAGCGGGGTCTTTCTTCATTTGTTAGGGGTAATTTTGGTCATTTGTAAACCCTGGCCTCTCCTATAAATAGGAGACCAAAGTGCCTCATTTGAGTTAGTGAAATAGTGAAAGAAAATTCAGTTTTTTGTTTGAGAATTATTTTCTCTCCCCCTCTCTCTCCTGGTCGCACCTCTCCCTCTCTCCTTCTCTCTCTCTCTCTCTAGGGCGCAGCCCCCTCTCTCTATTCCCCAACCTTGGTTGAACCCCCTCTCTCTCCTCTTGCCACATCAGCAAGAGAATCCCCCTTCCCTCAATCCCTCCTAAAATCTCTCCCCAAATCCCTCCCTTCTACTAATACCTTTCCTAATCTGGTTTCCCTCCCTCATTCAAAATTCAAATACCTCCCATATTCTCTCCCTCCCTCCACAATAATTCAAATACTTTCCTAATCCATTGCCACCTCAGCCCCCCATCTAGGAAATCTCTTTTCCCATCCACAAACTCTGCCCCCACCTTCTCTCCCACCCATCCAGATATGGCCGCACCCTCCCTTCCAGCCCACAACAACCCTAGTTCGCCCCCCAACCTCATCCCCACTCGCCAGCCCACCTCGGCACCTTCCCAAGCTCTCTCCCACATCCTCTCTCCCTCCAGGAAGCCCCACGACGCTCCAGTAACCCTCCTCCATCGCCCATCGACTCGAGTCGCAGATCGACACATGCACACCTTGCAGATCTGAGGCAGAACTTGACCCCATGTTGCAGAAGCCGCACCAACATCTACAGCACGAATCAGAGAAAACTCTCTTTTGTCAGTTTGTTCTACTCCGAGTCTACTTTGCTCCAGAAGTGGTCTCGCATCGTTTCGACTGCGGCACAGATCATGGCGTCATTTTCCGTTATACTGTGCAAGGCCGGTATGAATCTGTTCACCCAGGACTTGAGTCTAGTTTGCAGATCACACCACGCCTTCCCTGTTGATCTTATGGTTGAGCACTTCCTCGGTGGCGTCCCTCTTGACTTCCCGAAGCCAACCCAAGTGGTTTGATCACGTTCCGATCTCTGTGCTTGGCGTACCACCTTGTGAATCATCACCCTATCTATCTGCTTGCCCAGAATCTAGAGTCTCACCATAGAGGCGACCACGCCCAGATTGGTGATCCGACGCCACTCATCTTTTGAGGATACGTAGAGGCTCCTGTCAGGCATCCATCCCTTTAGGTCTTGCTTCATTCTCAGCTCTGTGGAGAGTGTACCAACCTTTGTACGCTGACTGCGTAGACCTATCCTGTGGGACAGATTCGTGCAGGCCATCTTCCACTACCTTTTCCGCCCTCTTGCGACCTCAGAATGATGCCAAACTTTCAGGAGGACCTCTATACTTCTCAAGCTTCATCTGGGCGCAAGCGGCATCCTTTTCTGATCTCTGTGTGCAGCGTACCATTCAGAACAAGTCGGCTCTATCCAGCAGGACAGACACAGGGTAGCTGGCCCATCTCCCTTCCCCTTGATCCCCCTCCTGCATGAGGGTAGTTTTGTGTTAATCATTCACATCCCCGTGATCCCCACCATGCATGGAGAGTAGTGCCTTAAGGCTGTACCACAGGTTCGCATCGAAAACTGCCGTCGATGTTCCCATGCGCGCGCTCGTCCCCCATCAAATTTGGTATCAGAGCAAGTTCACTGACTTGTTCTAGCCAAGTCGGGTCCTAAGCCGTGTGAGACTACGCCCTCAATGCTTTATGGATCCCGCCTCGTTTGCCATTGTCGTGGCCAAGTTCGGGGAGATTTCAGCAGCGTTGGACTCCCTCGAGGTCCACAACGATGAAGGATAGCCGGCGTCGATCGACTATTTTCGCACCGGCAGCCTGTTTACCCCGACCGGTCTCCCCAACCGGAGGTCCACAATGGGCCACCTAACACTACCCTTCTACCTCCCTGTCCGGCATGTGCTCTCCTTCCACCCGCAACTTCCCCTCCAACGGAGCTACAAGTCGCGGTGATTGAGTCACTGCCGGAAGAGGAGCCGATACCGGAGGAGATCTATGAGCCGGATCCCGAGTTGATTGCCAGATACAAGGAGCAAGAACTTGAGTGGGAGTTGTTGCAACGCAATGCTGATCCCACCCCGATCCACCCCAAGCAAGAACCTGCCACGCAAGAGCATGACGGCCCCAACACCGATGTGGTTGCTATAGCGGCTCCCACCATCCCTCCCGACGCCCTTCACCGACCGCCAGAGCTGCCCCATGTTGGTCCTGTGTGGCACAAGTTCTGCACGGCCTATGAGAAGCGACAGCCCGGCATCCATCACATGATCATTTGCCTTGACCCTTGGTCATACCCTCCGATGATCATCATGGTCGTGCTTCCCCATTTCAAGATTCGGGGTCGAATCTTTTCCAACCGGGGGGGTATGATGAGGACAACAAAGTGGAGACTTAGTGGACCGGCCCCATTGGTAGATAGGCTGCTCCCGTCCCATGGCCCATTAGGCATGGCCCATCTAATTTTGGGCTTTTCTCTTTTATTTATGATGTAATTTCTTTCTTGTTAGTATTTAGTTGTTAGTGGGTCAGTTAGTTGGGGCCAAAAGGCCAAGTTAGCTAGTGGGTCTAGTTAAGGGTCATAGGTTGCTTATTGTTACCCCCCCGGATAGCGGGGTCTTTCTTCATTTGTTAGGGGTAAGTTTGGTCATTTGTAAACCCTGGCCTCTCCTATAAATAGGAGACCGAAGGGCCTCATTTGAGTTAGTGAAATAGTGAAAGAAAATTAAGTCTTTTGTGTGAGAATTATTTTCTCTCCCCCTCTCTCTCCTGGTCACACCTCTCCCTCTCTCCTTCTTTCTCTCTCTCTCTAGGGCGCAACCCCCTCTCTCTCTTCCCCAACCTTGGTCGAACCCCCTCTCTCTCCTCTTGCCACATCAGCAAGAGAATCCCCTTTCCCTCAATCCCTCCTAAAATCTCTCCCCAAATCCCTCCCTTCTACTAATACCTTTCTTAATCTGGTTTCCCTCCCTCATTCAAAATTCAAATACCTCCCATATTCTCTCCCTCCCTCCACAATAATTCAAATACTTTCCTAATCCATTGCCACCTCAGCGCCCCATCTAGGAAACCTCTCTAAAATCTCTCCTCCCTTCCACAAACTCTGCCCCCACATTCTCTCCCACCCATCCAGATCTGGCCGCACCCTCCCTTCCAGCCCACAATAACCCTAGTTCGCCCCCCAGCCTCATCCTCACTCCCCAGCCCACCTCGGCACCTTCCCAAGCCCTCTCCCACGTCCTCTCTCCCTCCAGGAAGCCCCACGACGCTCTAGCAACCCTCCTCCGTCGCCCATCGACTCGAGTAGCAGATCGACACAGGCACACCTTGCAGATCCGAGGCAGAACTTGACCCCCTATTGTAGAAGCCGCACCAACATCTACAGCATGAATCAGAGAAAACCCTCTTCTGTCGGTTTGTTCTAATCCGAGTCTACTTTGCACGAGAAGTGGTCTCGCATCGGTTCGACTGCGGCACAGATCATGGCGTCATTTTCCGTTCGACTGCGCATGGCCGGTGCGAATCTATTCGCCCAGGACTTGTGTCGCATTTGCAGATCGCACCATGCCTTCCCTGTTCATATTATGGTCGAGCACTTCCTCGGTGGCGTCCCTCTTGACTTCCCGAAGCCAACCCAAGTGGTTTGATCGTGTTCCGATCTCTGTGCTTGGTGTACCCCCTTGTGAATCATCACCCTATCTGTCTGCTTTCCCAGAATCCAGAGTCGCACCACAGAGGTGACCACGCCTAGATCGGTGATCCGACACCACTCATCTTTTGAGGATACGTACATGCTCTTGTCAGGCATCCATCCTCATAGGTCTCGCTTCATTCTGAGCTCTGTGGAGAGCGTACCAGCCTTTGCACGCTGACTGCGCAGACCTATCCTGCGGGACAGATTCACCCAGGCCGTCTTCCATAACTTTCCCCACCCTCCTGCGACCTCAGAACAAGCCCAAACTCTCAGGAGCGCCTCTGAACTTCTCAAGCTTCATCTGGGCGCAAGCGGCATCCTTTTCTGATCTCTGTGTGCAGCGTACCATTTGGAACAAGTCGGCTCTATCCAGTAGGATAGACACAAGGTAGCAGGCCCATCTCCCTTCCCCTTGCTCCCCCCTCCTGCGTGAGGGTAGTTTTGTGTTAATCATTCCCATCCCCGTGATCCCCTCCCTACGTAGAGAGTAGTGCCTCAAGGCTGTAGCATAGGTTAGCATCGGAAGCCGCTGTCGACGTTCCCATGCGCGCGCTCGTCCCTCGTCAAATTTGGTATCAGAGCAAGTTCACTGACTTGTTCTAGCCAAGTCGTGTCCTAGGCCGTATGCGACTACGCCCTCAATGCTTGATGGATCCCGCCTCGTTTGCCATTGTCATGGCCAAGTTCGGGGGGATTTCAACAGCGTTGGACACCCTCGAGGTCCGCATCGATTGAAGGATAGCCCGCGTCGATCGACTATTTTCGCACCAACAGCCTGTTTAACCCGACCGGTCTCCCCAACCGGAGGTCTACAATGGGCCACCTTACACTACCCTTCTGCCTCCCCAGCCGGCATGTGCTCCCCTTCCACCCGCAACTTCCCCTCCAACGGAGCTACAAGTTGCTGTGATTGAGTCACTACAGGAAGAGGAGCCGATACCGGAGGAGATCTATGAGTTGGATCCCGAGTTGATCGCCCGAGACAAGGAGGAAGAACTTGAGTGGGAGTTGTTGCAGTGCACTGCTGAACCCACCCCGATCCACCCCAAGCAAGAACCAGCCACGCAAGAGCATGGCGGCCCCAACACCGATGTGGTTGCTATATCGGCTCCCACCATCCCTCCCGACGCCCTTCACCGACCGCCGGAGCTGCCCCATGTTGATCCCGTGTGGCACGAGTTCTACACGGCCTATGAGAAGCGACACCTCGGCATCCATCTCGTGATCATTTGCCTCGACCCTTGGTCATACCCTCCGGCGATCATCATGGTCGTGCTTCCCCATTTCAAGATCGTGGGTCGAATCTTTTCCAACCGGGGGGGTATGATGAGGACAACAAAGTGGGGACTTGGTGGAATGACCCCATTGGTAGAGTGGCTGCTCCCATCCCATGGCCCATTAGGCCTGGCCCGTCTAATTTTGGGCTTTGCTCTTTTATTTATGATGTAATTTCTTTCTTGTTAGTATTTAGTTGTTAGTGGGTCAGTTAGTTGGGGCCAAAAGGTCAAGTTAGCTAGTGGGTCTAGTTAAGGGTCATAGGTTGCTTATTGTTACCCCCCCGGATAGCGGGGTCTTTCTTCATTTGTTAGAGGTAAGTTTGGTCATTTGTAAACCCTGGCCTCTCCTATAAATAGGAGACCAAAGGGCCTCATTTGAGTTAGTGAAATAGTGAAAGAAAATTCAGTTTTTTGTGTGAGAATTATTTTCTCTCCCCCTCTCTCTCCTGGTCGCACCTCTCCCTCTCTCCTTCTTTCTCTCTCTCTCTTTAGGGCTCAACCCCCTCTCTCTCTTCCCCAACCTTGGTCGAACCCCCTCTCTCTCCTCTTGCCACATCATCAAGAGAATCCCCCTTCCCTCAATCCCTCCTAAAATCTCTCCCCAAATCCCTCCCTTCTACTAATACCTTTCCTAATCTGGTTTCCCTCCCTCATTCAAAATTCAAATACCTCCCATATTCTCTCCCTCCCTCCACAATAATTCAAATACTTTCCTAATCCATTGCCACCTCAGCCCCCCATCTAGGAAACCTCCCTAAAATCTCTCCTCCCTTCCATAAACTCAGCCCCCACCTTCTCTCTCACCCATCCTGATCTGGCCGCACCCTCCCTTCCAGCCCACAACAACCCTAGTTCACCCCCTAGCCTCATCGCCACTCCCCAGCCCACCTTGGCACCTTCCCAAGCCCTCTCCCACGCCCTCTCTCCCTCCAGGAAGCCCCACGATGCTCCAGCAACCCTCCTCCGTCGCCCATCGACTCCGAGTCGGAGATCGACGCAGACACATCTTGGAGATCCGAGGTAGAACTTGAGCCCCTATTGCGGAAGCCGCACCAACATCTATAGTGTGAATCAGAGCAAACCCTCTAAGGTGGGTTTGTTCTACTCTGAGTCTACTTTGCTCCAGAGTGGTCTCGCATCGTTTCGACTTCGGCACAGATCGTGGCGTTATTTTCCGTTCGACTACGCAAGGTCGGTGCGAATCTGTTCGCCCAAGACTTGAGTCGAGTTTGCAGATCACACCATGCCTTCTCTGTTAATCTTCTGGTCGAGCCCTTCCTCCCTCTCGACGTCCCGAAGCCAACCCAAATGGTTTGATCACGTTCCGATCTCTGTGCTTGGCGTACCACCTCGCGCATCATCGCCCTATCTATCCGCTCGCCTAGAATCCAGAGTCTTACCACAGAGGCAACCACGCCCAGATTGGTAATCCAATGCCACTCATCTTTTCAGGGTACATAGAGGATTCTGTCAGGCATCCATCCCCGTAGGTCTCGCTTCATTCTGAGCTCTAAGGAGAGCATACCAGCCTTTGCACTCTGACTGCGCAGACCTATCCTGTGCGATAGATTCACGCAGGCCATCTTTCATGACCTGCCCCACCCTCTTGCAACTTCAGAACGACGCCAAACTTTCATGAGCGCCTCTGCACTTCTCAAGCTTCATCTGGGTGCAAGCGGCATCCTTTTCTGATCTCTGTGTGCAGCGTACCATTCGGAACAAGTCAGCTCTATCCAGCAGGATAGACACAGGGCAGCAGGCCCATCTCCCTTCCCCTTTCTCCCCCCTCTTGCGTGAGGGTAGTTTTGTGTTAATCATTCCCATCCTCGTGATCCCCTCCCTCTGTGGAGAGTAGTGCCTTAAGGCTGTACCACATGAACAGGGGCGATCAAGCGCTGCTCTTGAGCGGGGAGGAAGATGACCACGTACCCTTGAAGTATAAACTGTAAGAAGGGAAACTAGTCAGAGGTGCCCAGGGATAGATCCCCGGGGAAGACCCTCCGATGCTTAAGTCAGCACAAGTAGTAGAGCACAGATGCGAAGAGGACAATTAGGAGGAAAGTTGGAGCGCGAGATTCCTCTCCACCAAAAGGTGAAGTGGTTCCTACTCAGGCTTACTTGGGTGTGCTTAAGCTTACTTAAGCTCTCTCGTCGTAGTCGGGCATGTCCTGTTTAAATAGTGTCCGATTGTGCGAATTGATCCCTGTAAGCGGAGGGGTTCCAGGGGGGTTACGTCCTTCATGCGGGCTCCTTACGACGCCCGGACTCTTGGTTTCCCTTGTCCCCTTGAGTTTCCTGCCATTAAAGGATTCGCAACGGCTGAATCATTAAGCTTCCATCAGTGAGCCCGAGCAAATGGCACTTGTTCAGGAGTGGTCTCCCGAGGGATAAGTGCTGGGTCGGGACAAGGAATAGGGGGCTCCAAGGGAGCTTTCCCAACGATTGATGCTCAGACTTCCCAACCCGAAGGCCGCCTAGGAAGCGCTTGTACCGAGTGAGTTTTTGGGCTTCATAATAAGTGGGCCCGAGGGCAGCCACTTAGAGGAGTTGAGCCTTGTTCATTCCAGTTTGGACCTCATTTGGCCTCTCCGTACGGGCGGTGAGATTTCCACTCTCCACTTGTCCCCCTCCTACTCCCGAGCCAAGATTAGGCTCGGACGAGTAGCAATTGGACTGGACTATCTGTGGCACTAGTTGGGTAAAGATATCTCTTTGGTAGGGGCCGCATGATGTAGCTCACCTTGAAAATATGCCTGTTATGATGAGTAAGGGAAGGCCCCTCCTCGGGAGATCGGACGCTGCGCCGCCTCCCGTCAGGGTTTTTAGGCATTGCACATTTTGCGTCCCTTTATCTCCGAGGTTTTTGAGTTTTGCCTCTCTTGGTAGCTATATTTGATGGGGGCTCCCGCGCTGTGAGAGTAGTTTCGGAAGGGCGGAGAATCGTCATAGCCATCGGAGCTAGGAGAGCTTCCTGAGGCGACGATTTGTAATCTCCCTTTCTTCTCCGAAGTTCTCTGGCTTAGAGCTTTCCCCTTCTTATTCTCTCTATCTCATGGCGGACCATCATTCTGAGGCTGAGGGGCGGCAGAGAGAACGGACCCCCATCGTTTTCTTGACGCCGTCGGAGCCGTCCTGCAGCGAGCTGGGGGAGGTAGAGGTGAAGCGGCTGGAGAGTCGCTACGGGTTGCCTTGGCGATTCCAGTTCCTGGCGCCTGAGCCTCATGAGTCTAGCCTGTCCACCCGTTCTGGCCTCTTTTGCTCCTTTCTTCTGGCTTGGAAGTGTGGCTTTCGTTTGCCCCTTCATCCTTTTGTCGCTGAGTTGCTTCGGTTCTATCGGCTGGCTCTTGTCCAGCTAGTCTCCAACTCGTACACTTTCATCTTCTCCTTCATTTTCTTTTGCGGCCAGTGTGGGGTGAGCGCCTCGCAGGATCTTTTCCATTACTTCTTTGAGTTGAAGGAGCATGCTCATGTGGGGTGAGGCTTCTTCTATATTCAGGCGAGGCGGGGGAGGAGCTGCGTGTCCCTCTCTGGGAAAGACTCTTCTCACAAAGGGTGGAAGACCCAATATTTCTGGGTGGGCCCATTGGCGGTTGGCATAGCCTGGAATTTCCCGACGGCGCCCAATTTCCACCCGAACATTCCTCCGAAGCAGACTGTGTTCTCTCCGGAGGTGGAAGAGGAGGCTACTATCCTTCAGCAGAATCGCCGGGAGACTGCTGATTTGGTGACTTCTTCCAACATTGAAGGCTACCTCGCTCGAGTGTTGTTGCCGACATGTAAGGGGTTCAGGAACTTGGCCTTCCTTCTTGCGGAGTTGGGTCTTCCTGCTCTTAATCTGCTTTCTGTGGTTCAGACACGAGGCGAGTGGTTGAGGAGGAGGCACCTCCGTCTGAATTGGAGGTCATCGTCTTGGACGAGATGTCGGCTCCGGATGGCCTTCAAGTTTTGGAGGGTTCGTCCCGTGCCCGGGATAAGGGCAAGCGGGCGGCTCAGGATGACCCCTCCGAGCGTCGGGGGATCAAGCGTAAGGATCCCTTGGCCAAGCTGCTATGGTCTTCGATGCAGCCTCAGTTTGCTAAGAAGAAACAGGCGAGGAAGGAGGAGGTCATCCGTGTGTCCGGAGGAGATTCCCTATCGACTCTCCCCTCTACTTAGCAAGAGGGGGCCGATGACGGAGGGATAACTGCCGATGCTGAGGCGCCGAGCGTGGCGGAGGGGCCATCAGATGAGGGGGTCCGTCCCCAGTAGGTCGAGGCTGGAGGGTCGCCGGAGGAGGCGACTCGATCACAACCGACCGTAACTAGGGAGGTACGCACACGTCGAGCCGACCGGTGGGGCCCCTGGGACGGGATTGCCCGAGGGAGATGCCCCGGTCTCGACCGCTCCGGTGAGAGCTTCCCCTCCTTCTACCAGCACCTTCAGTGTCCGGGCTTCTCTGTACCGGGCATGTCATTCTTTAGCTTCTCTAGACTTGCGGGAAAAAGTCCGGAAGGGCCCCCCCTCTTCGCTGTTGGAGCAGATTATGGAGGGTGGGCTGATTCTGGCCCAGCTGGGAGCTGAAGCGGTGGACGCGTACGCTCGGGTGAAGTCCAAGCGGGAGACTCTTTCGTGGGCCCGTGGCACGCTTGATCGGAAGGTCGAGCGTCTGACCCTCGATCTTGAAGACCTTCGTCGAGAGATCACTCCGCTCCGAGCGTTGGCGCAGTCGAGCCAAGCGGAGGCTCGGTCTTTGTTAGAGCGACTGGCCCAGGCTCGTCTCATGGTCGACCGGAAGAGTGAGCTCCTGGAGTCGGAGCGCAGAAACTAGGTCGAGCGAGATGACCAATGGAGGGCCGAGTGAGAAGGACCCGAGGACCGAGTTCGGGCGCCCGAGGATTCACGGACCGAGGCCGAACGAAGGATGTCCGAGACCGAGGGAAGGTTTTCTGAGTCCGAGCAGTGGATAGTTGAGATCGAGAGGAGGGTGGGGCTGGCTGGGAAGGAAGCACTCGAGCAACATAGGTTCTTGGAGGCCTACCAGGCAGCTCTCCAGAAGGTGGCCTTTCCTTATTACGAGTCGGGCTACCGATGGGGACTCCGGAAGGGCTTCTCCCAGGGCTATGATCGGGCCGTCCTGGAGGCAAAGGCCCAGTCATCTTCGCTCAATTTTCCTTCCGGTCAGCACTATGACTCGGAGTGGGGCTCCACTGACTCTTCCCACTATACGTCGAGCGAAGAGGTGAATTCGGTTCCGTCTGAGCGACCGCCAACTCCAGCATCCTCGGGAGGGCTCACGACCGAGACATTTCCCACGCAGGTGGCGTCAGTGTCTGGGCCGGCCGTCACCGAGAACATTGGGGGCAGGTCGTCTAGTGTCGAGGAAGCCTTGTCTACCGAGCTTGGAGATGGGCCAGAGGCCTGATGTAATAGCAATTTTCTTTTTTCCTTTTTCATATGTAGTCGGGTGCGGCTTTTTGGAAACTCTAATAGCAGCAGTATCGAATGCTGAATTGACTGTTTCTTACTGCTCTTGGTGTGATTTGATTGCCGTATCCGCAGTCGTTTGAAGAAAGTGTTGATTTCCTGTAGATCTTGCGCGCGTCGATCTATCAAACAACTGACATGGCGTTGGCACCTTTCCATTTTTTAATACCACCCTTAATGACTTGCCGCTTCGCGCGTCCCGCTGGGGGAATATCGGGAAATGTGGTAACCAACTCAGGGAAAGCCTTGGTAGCGTGTTTTGGGTAGAATCAGTTAAAGCGATCAGCTTCCCCTTCGGCCTATAAAAGGTCCGAGGGGCGTCTCCTTTTCCTTTCATCGCTTAAGGCCGTTCCTAGCGATTTTTCCCTTCCGTGAAGCATTGTGCTGTTAGTCTTGTCGAGGCATGGAAGGCGTTTTAGAAGATGATGATGCAGATGGCGGTGGGAGGGAAGCTCCTGTTGTTTCGCTCTGGAAGAGGGTTCGTCAGTCGGGGGTCACTCGGGAAGAGGGTTCGTCATGCCGGAGCATGTCGCACTCCTATCCTTGACCCGCTGACGCCATCCCGTGGGGAGGAGGGGAGCTAATTAAGCTCCCTCCTTTCCGGGCCTTCCCCTGCCTCCTCGTCCATATCTGCCATTTTCTCTTTCTCCCACCCCTTTCACTCTTCGGAGGGTGCCTGCACTCTCTGCCTTCCAAAGAGTTGGCAGAGAGGAGGCCTTCACTTGTATTCCTTCCTCTCTTCTTCTTGTTGTTTCCCCTTTTTTCTTTTCTCCTCCGAGCTTTCTCAAACCAACGAAGCCGATGATCCCTTATCTGAGCCAGTTTCTACACGAGACAGAGTCAGTGGCTGGACGTGGGAGCGCCTACTGGGTCGGCCGAGTGTTCTGCTCCCGTTATAGTACCAGGGGATGTAATTTTTTGTACATGTATACTATATCGGCTACGGCCTTCTTGATGTATGTCAAAGTTTAATAAGAAGAAAAGAATGGTGATTATTCTATTTTGCTTACATGTGTATGCTTGCCAAATGTTCAAAAGTAGAACTTGCGAAGATTTGTTGCGTTCCACGTCCGAGGGACGGGTGTTCCTTCCATGGTGGACATTCAGTATGCTCCTTTCCCGAGCTTCTCGACCACTCGGTAGGGACCTTCCCAGGTAGGGGCCAGCTTCCCCGCCGCCTCTAGTGGTCGAGATGCTCCGGCCTTCCTCAGGATGAAGTCTCCTGGCTGGAAAGGTCTGTCTCAGACGCTACTGTTGTAGTATCGACTGATGCGCTGTTGGTATTCCGTTGCTCGGATCCTTGCATTCTCTTGGATCTCGTCCGTTAAGTCGAGGTTCTCTCGCAATTTTTGCTCGTTTACCTCAGGCTCGAAGTGGACGACTCGGAGAGAGGGATTGCTGACCTCCAATGGAATTACGGCTTCCGTGCCATTCACCAGCTGAAAAGGTGTTTCACCAGTAGCTGTTCTCGGAGTAGTTCGGTGCGAACATAGTACGCTCGATAATTCCTCGAGCCACCTTCCCTTGGCTTTACCGAGCCTGGTTTTGATGCCTTTTAAGATAGTCTTATTGGCATCCTCGGTCAGTCCGTTAGCCTGAGGGTGGGCTACCAAAGTGAAGTGGTTGCGAATGTTTAGGTTGGCACATCTGTCTCTAAAATAATGAGAATCAAACTGCCGACCGTTATCGCTCACAATCACTCGGGGGACACCATAGCGACAGATGATCGATTTCCAAATAAAACTCCATATGACTGATTCGGTGATCCTGGTAGTGGCTTCGGCCTCGATCCATTTGGTGAAATGGTCGATGGCGATGATGACGAACTTCTTCTGAGCTTGAGCCGTAGGGAACGGCCCCAGGATGTCGATCCCCCACCGAGCGAAAGGGTACGGCTCGGCAAGGGTGATGAGCTCCGTAGCGGGCTGATGAATCAGGTGGTCGAAGTGCTGACATCGATCACACTTCTGTAAGTAGGTCTAGTAGTCACGCTGAAGAGTGGGCCACTAGTAACCCTGCCGTAGTAGGATCCTGGCAAGTGATCTTCCTCCTTGGTGCGCTTCGCAGATGCCTTCGTGTACTTCCTAAATTTCATTGGTGTTGATGCACTTGAGGAGAGGACCGGAGAAGGATCTGCGGTACAAGGCATCGTCTAGCATGACGAAACGCCAAGCTTGGTACTTGAGCTTCCGAGCCTCCCGAGGGTCGGTGGGCTCTTGAGAATCCCGGAGCCAGGATATGTAGGGGGTCCACCAGTCGCTCGAGGGTGCCGGGTCAATAGTCATAAGCTCAGATTCGATGCTCAGTTGTCCGAGCTCTTCGAGGAAGATCGATCGTGTACTAGCGGGGTCGGGCAAGGAGGCCACTCGAGAGAGGGCGTTAGCTCGGGAGTTTTCCTCCCGGGTTATTCGGACTACCTCAAAGCTCTCGAAGAGTTGGGCCATCCTCTTTACCGCTTGGAGGTACTTGACCATTTGTCCTTCCCGAGCTTCGTATTCACCGTTGACTTGGCTAGGGACCAATTGGGAGTCAGTGTGAATCCTGACTCGTTCGGCCCCCAGTCTTCGAGCCATCATGGCTTCTGAGATAACGGCTTCATACCCGGAGGCGTTGTTGGATGCCTGGAAGTTGAACTTCAGAGCATACCAAAGTTCTACTCCTTCAGGGGACTTGAGGAGAATGCCGGTGCCGCTTCTTGTTGAATTGGAGGATCCGTCGATGAACAGATCCCAGGTAGGCCCGGTTGCTGGTGGAAGTGCTTCTTCAATCGGGACCGTGCTTTCAGCGATGAAGTCTGCGAGAGCCTGCCCTTTAATAGCCAAGCAAGGGCGATATGAGATATCGTAGGCCCCGAGCATGATGGCCCACTTGATGAGGCGTCCCGAGGCTTCAGGGTGAAAGAGAATCTTCTTCAAGGGTTCGCCGGTCAATACGACGATGGAGTGCCCTTGGAAGTAGGGTCGGAGGCGCTTGGCCGAGGTAACCACTGCTAGCACGAGATTCTCGATTGTGGGGTACCTTCTTTCGACCTCATTAAGCACCTTGATGGCGTAGTAAATGGGTCTCTCGACTCCTGCGTCGTTCCTGACCAGGACCGAGCTTACAGTAGAAGGGGTTACCTAGAGGTAGAGGTGTAGAGCATCGCCTTGGACTGGTTTGGACAGCATCGGAGGCGAGGCCAACAATTCCTTGAGTTCAGTGAACGCCTTCTGACATTCCTCATCCCAAGCGAACGTAGCAGATGCCATTTTGGGTCCCCTCAACAATTTGAAGAAGGTTAGGCAACGTTCGGCCACCCGAGACAGGAAACGGTTGATTACAGCAATGCGCCCCGTAAGGCACTGGACGTCCTTGATGCAGGTGGGTGGCCGCATGTCCAGGATGGCTTGGACCTTGTCGGGGTTGGCCTCGATTCCATGCTTAGTGACTAGGAAGCCTAGGAACTTCCCGGATCTAACTTCAAAGGCGCACTTAGCGGGGTTGAGCTTCATGTTGTGCTTCAGGAGAGTGTCGAAGGTCTCGGCTAAGTCGGCGAGGTGGTCTTCGGCCTTGGGTGTCTTGACGAGCATGTCATCAATATAGGCCTCGATGTTCTGACTGAGCTGCCCTTCGAAAATGCGATTGATCAGTCTCTGATATGTTGCTCTAGCGTTCTTTAACCCGACCGACATCTGGGTGTAGCAGTATACGCCGAAGTCGGTGATGAAGGCGGTCTTCTCGATGTCCTTCGGGTCCATCCTGATCTGATGGTAGCCGGAGTAGGCATCAAGGAAGCTGAGTAGCTCATTTCCAGAGGTTGAATCAACCAGTTGATCGATGCTCGACAGCGGGTAGCAATCCTTCGGGGTAGCCTGGTTGAGATCGGTGAAGTCCACGCACATCCGCCATTTCCCAGAAGCTTTTGGTACCAGGACGACGTTGGCGAGCCATGAAGGGTACAGAACCGGACGAAAGAGGCCAGTCTTATGTCCCTTGATGATTTGCTCTTTGATGACCGCTTGCTTCTGTGCGGAGTGCTTTCTCCTGCGCTGTTGTACTGGCTTTGCTGTTGGGTCGAGGTTGAGCTTGTGCATCCCCACGTCTCCCGGGATCTCGGGAAGGTGCTCATCGGACCATGCAAAGACTCGGATGTATTGCGCAAGGAAATCTTTATATTTTTATTGTTCCTCAAGTGGGAGCTCGGCTCCAATCTTCACTCCTAGGGTCGGGTCACCGTTAAGGAAGACCATTAGCAACTCGCCGCCAGGCTCAGATGTTGCAGGTCCCTCCTCGGCTCCGTTTATCCCCTTATTCTTTCCTTCCGGCCTAGTGCCGTCAACCGAGACTATATAGCACCGTCTAGCCAATGCCTGGTTACCTTGAACTTCCCCCACGCCATATTTGGTCGGGAACTTCATCTTTTGATGAAAGGTAAAGGGCACCGCTTTTATTTGGCTGAGAATGCCTCGGCCGAAGATGGCATTGTATGCCGTCATCCCCTTAATCACGATGAAGTCTACCATAACCATAACGGTTTTGGGTGGGGTGCCGATAGTAACAGGCAGACTCAGTGCTCCCTTGGGATAAGTAGCCTTGCCGTTGAACCCACAGAGGGGGGTTCGGATCGGGTGGAGTTTAGATGGATTCTCTCCCATTTTGAGGAAACACACATAGGACAATACATCAGGGGCACTACCATTGTCGACTAAGATTATGTCCATGTTACAATGGTTTATTGTGGCCGATATAACAAGAGCGTCGTCGTGTGGGGTGGTTAGCCCTTCCAGGTCATGGTCAGAGAATACCAGAGCCTGCGGTTCGCTAGCCGGTGGGGCCGCAGGTGCCTCAGCAGAGGCTCGGCTCGCCCGCTCGACGTGACGCTTCCGTCCTCAGCTGCTATCTACGCCTGATGCCATTCCGCCTGCGATGACGTTGATGTGGACTCCGCTGGGTGAGTTATCAATCTCTTCAGCAGCGCCTCGGTCTTCCTTTTGCCCTGACACATACCGAGATAGGTGTCCCTGGTGAATGAGGCGCTCGATCTCATCTTGAAGTTGATGGCAATCGCTGGTGTGATGCCCGTGGTCGCTATGGAACAGGCAGTGCTTGCGGCGATTGCAATGCTTGGTCTTCATAGGCTCAGGTTGGTTGAGGAGACCCGAGCCTTTGATGTCTTCATAGATCTCGTAGACGGGGGCGGTAAGTGGGGTATACCGCTCGTACTTCTGGGACGACTCTTTTCGATCTTCGTCCTGGTTCCGCCTCTTTCCTTGTCCCGTCCCTTGCTCGGACTGTCTCTTCTTGTCCTCCTCCCGACTCGAGCCGATTGTGCCTCGGCAGGCGCTGAGTAGTTCTTCACACTTGGCATGGCGCAAAGCCAAGGTCACTAGCTCGGCGAGGGAGGTAGGGGGATGAAGCACTAGCTCGCGCCGTAGGTTCTCGTCACGGGTACCCCCGGTCAAGGCGGTGATGGCAGAGGCCACATCCAGGCGGGGGATGCGCAGGACTTCTGATTTAAATCGGTTGATATAAGCCCATAACTTCTCCCCCTGTTCCTGTTTGAGGGCCAGTAATCCCGCCACTGACCAGGGCGGACCGCTGCCGACGAAGCTTTCTTTGAATATTCACCCAAATTGCTTGAAGTTGTGGATGCTGCTGGGGGCGAGGGCTCTGAACCAAGCCTGAGCGCCCTGAACCAGAGTGGTCATGAACGCTCGGCACTTGATCATGTCGGATGCCCCATGTAAGGTCATCAGGGCGTCGAAGCTATCGTAATGGTCGGCCGGGTCTCCCTGGCTGTCGTACGACTTGAAGGTCGGAAGTGAGATTCTAGGAGATATCTCTGCCTTCAGGATGTAGTTGGGGAACGGGGATCGCTCCTCGTCCTCCATAGGAGAGGTATTCTGCAAGGCACGGAGAACACGCTCTTGCTCTGCGAAACGCCTCTTGAAGTCTCGCAGTCAGAGAGAGAGTTCCGATTGTCGTTGTCCCGAGGGGCTGGGGGGCGCGCTTGCATGCTGCCCCGACGCTCCTCAGGGGCCTTGACGTCCGAGAATGGTTTGCATGCTCCGATCTTCTCCCTCCTCAGGGTTGAGGAGGCTTCTTGCTCCGGGGGAGGGGCATGCGATGGTCCTCCTGACGCGTTGCGGATGAGTCACTGCCCCCGGAGGATGAAACGGCCTCCAGCAGTGTGCTGGGAGGCATCTCCACTTGGGGGGATTTTCCTGGGGGGCTATGACTTCTCCTCCCTTGATGCCTGGGCCCTCATGAGATCCATGAGGACATCCAGTTTTACGTTGAGGGTTCGGAGGGCGTCGGTGCTCCCGCCGAGAAGTTGTTCCCCCGCCACAGATGGAGGTAGCTCGTTGGCTTGGTTGCCGGATGGGGAATGCTCCGTGGGGAGGGAAGGTGTGCCTTCCTCCATTACCAGAGCTTTTCCCGTATCGACGGCAGTCCTCCAGCCAGAACTTCTTCACACCATGATGGCTCTTTGTGCGTTTCCCACAGACGGCGCCAGATGAAGAGGGGCGATCTCGCACTACTCCTGAGCGGGGAGGAAGATGACCACGTACCCTTGAAGTATAAACTATAAGAAGGGAAACCAGTCAGAGGTGCCCATGGATAGATCCCCGGGGAAGACTCTCCGATGCTTAAGTCAGCACAGGTACTAGAGCACAAATGCGAAGAGGAGAATTAGGAGGAATGTGGGAGCGAGAGATTCCTCTCCACCAAAAGGTGAAGTGGTTCCTGCTCATGCTTACTTGGGTGTGCTTAAGCTTACTTAAGCTCTCTCATTGCAGTCGGGCATGTCCTGTTTAAATAGTGGCCGGTTGTGCGAATTGATCCCTGTAAGCGGAGGGGTTCTAGGGGGGGTTACGTCCTTCATGCGGGCTCCTTACGATGCGCGGACTCTTGGTTTCCATTGTCCCCTTGAGTTTCCTGCCATTAAAGGATTCGCAACGGCTGAATCATTAAGCTTCCATCAGTGAGCCCGAGCAAATGGCACTTGTTCAGGAGTGGTCTCCAGAGGGATAAGTGCTGGGTCGGGACAAGGAATAGGGGGCTCCAAGGGAGCTTTCCCAATCGATTGATGCTCGGACTTCCTAACCCGAAGGCCGCCTAGGAAGCGCTTGTACCGAGTGAGTTTTTGGGCTTCATAATAAGTGGGCCCGAGGGCTGCCACTTAGAGGAGTTGAGCCTTGTTCGGTCCGGTTTGGATCTCATTTGGCCTCTTCGTATGGGCAGTGAGATTTCCCCTCTCCATCATAGGTTCGCATCGGAAGCCGCCGTCGACGTTCCCATGCGCGCGCTCATCCCACGTTAGAGGGGGAGAAAACCTTATAAAAACCCCATATTTTTCTATTTAGGGCCCCACTTTGACCGAGCTAAGATCGGATATGTGGAGGATACATGTTGGTTGACTGGGTCGCACTGAACGAGGCTATCTTAGACCGCTCCTTGCACGGCGTTGCTCGTTCCACTTTCGAGCGTCTCCTTTGTGGATTCTGTGCGCCCCTCGGATGGGTGAGTTGGCTCACCCTTGCGCTGAGGATGGGACATCTTCTGGGACTGGTTTAGGGGCCTTGGACAGGGTGGCCTTGGGGAGCGCACCCCTAGTCACAGCCACGTGTCTGGGGCATGATTACCTCGAGCCAATGTGGCCACTTGGGGGAGTGACCTTGGGGCTATCTTCATCTTTGTTTGATGCCATGTGGCGCAGCCAGGCTCCTTAGGGTGTTGGCTTGGACCCGGGGCGCCTATAATGAGGTGGTACAAGTGTCACCCACAAGATGTTCGAGGGTGGTCCCCTCATAAACTAGGGTGTCGAATGGAGCGACTAGTGGGCCCCGTATCCTGAGTACGCCATGGTGGTTGGGGTTGGCAGCTCATAGTTGTCTGATGAAGCCATGCTGGGCGCAAAAGCTCGACCTTGACATGGTATGCCGTGCTGTGCGGCGGGTTGGTGTGTAGCCCCGAGTTGGCCCGGTGGCTAAGAGGTAAGTGGCTCATCGCCACGTGTCTTGGAGTCGGGGGTAGCCCCCACCTTCTTTCGAGTTGCCGCATAGTTCAGCAAGTGTCCTGGAGCCACGGGTCGGACATGGATAGTTGTAAAATAGCTAGAAAAATGGGTGTGTTTAAGGTGTTCGGAGAAATTCCTGACCCTTGATTAGGGGCCGTACGGGCTGGCTAAGTGGACCCCGGAGCCCAAAAGTGGCAAAGGGACGAGGTCCATTAGTGTTGACTGGCTGGAAGGAGGCATTTTGAGGATGGCCCTGGCCTCGTTGCTGGGTGCCATATGGCGCGGTGTGCTCCTGGGAGCCCCCGGGTTGGGCTCGGCGGCTAAGTTGTGGGTGGGCCAATGCAGCATGTTGGGTGGTAGAGGTGCTCCCCGTTGTCCTTGGAGTTGTAATGAGCCACGACAAGTTGACTTGGGTCCAAGGTCGGGCCTAGGCTACTACAGAGATGCTAAACAAATAGCGCCCGCAAGGTGTTTGGGATGGTCCCACACCTTTATGTCTTAATTATTTATGGGAAAAATAATTACGTACAACAAATGTCCCCCACGGGGCATGCATCAGAGTCGAAGATGAGGGCGGACGGCCCGTAAGTGTTGTGTTTTATGCGTTGTAAAGACTTACAATTTTGTATTTTTCTTTCATGCTAGCACCTTGTGTATATTTCTAACATTTTGTTGCCACTTTCTGTGCAATTCTATGCAGCTATGGCGAGATTTGGTAGAGACGACCGGGCACAGAGATGTGTAGCGCGTGATGAGGATCACTGGGCGAGGAGGACTGATAGGCCGATGCCTCCTCTTGGTCTGCCTATCGTCATTGCGGCCAGCTTGGATTGCCAAGACTTGAGTCTGACTTTAGTGGCAGAGGGCCCATGCGGTGAAAGTACTGATCTGGCTGGGGTGGTAGATCTGACCCGACTTTCTCTGGTGGATGGGATCTACTACTATGACCGCTCGGGGCGCTACTCGAGAGAATACCCATTCGACCAATACTTGTTTGAGTTTATGGGGAGCTTTGTCCTTGCTGAGATGGAGGCGACCGATCCACTGGTCGTTGGAGAGCGCCGCCGACTGGAGCGGGTGATCTTATTGGGTCGAGACAGCTTGTGCGGAGTTTTAGTTTTCAGTTATCCCAGTTTTTCGACGGACTTTGATGTGACACGACCCTAGAGGATGCAGCAACTAGACAAAGAACCCTTGAACTTATCCATCGCAAGCACAATTCGCAATTTAGAGACTATCATTGATGGTCGCTCACTGACGCGCGTACTCAACCTAAGGGTGACTCGATGATGCCGAGTTGAGGGTGGTGGGACTAGACCCTTGCTGGTAGAGGGACAGCAAGGTTATGAATGTGTTTCCCCCTCCAAAGATGTAGAAGCCCGAAGTGATGGGCTGACTGAATGCCACAAGGGGCTTGGATCACTCTCTTGCTCCCACGGTGGTCACTTGAAAGCAATGGTGCTTTAGGACCGGGCGCTCTCTTACACTCCAGCGGAGCGTTGACGGATATTAAATGAACAAACACTAATTATGAGCAAGGGCTGAGTGATTACCTGGCCAGTTTGAAGAAATCGACCCCGGTCGGAGACGTTGGGCGAGCGGGGAAGTGTGAGTTCCCCGCACACTGCGTCGACGAAGCTTCGTACTGTTAATATAATTACATCCACTACTCCTTACGCAGGAGGGTTGGACTAGGGGTGGGGAAATGTGGGGTACAAATAAACACTACCTCCCACAAGGAGGGGCTTTAAGCCGGCCGGGTGGGGTGGGGAAAAATTTAAACTAAGTAAACTTCGGCCGATGATCCTGGTTGCCAGGGCAGCGGGCTAGATTTGGAGCTGCTGTGACCGCCTCGGGGTGCTGGAAGTAGCAGGGCCGATAGCCGAACATCAAGGGGCGTGGTAGCAGTGAGGCGGCCTGTCCGGGTCCACTTCTGAGCTGAGGAGGGACCGCTGCCAAGTCGACTTCTCAAACCGTGCTGGTTCTGTCCGCACTGCGACAGCGGGACAGTGGGTCGAAAGTGTTGCTGCTGCGAGCTCCTCGGATGGCCGTTGCATGTGGGACCAGAGCCAAATTTCTCCAGACTGAACTAGGATAGCTCAGTTAAAATTGTGGGCCGATCAGAGATCGTGGGTAGCCGGTGCAGCCTCAAAAGTCGGGGTGGGCTGTTGCTGCTCTGACTGTTCCAGAACCAAAGGCACTGGAAGATATCCTCGCTCCGAACACCTCCAAGCTCCGTTGGTGGCGTAGCTTATATCGACACGACTGTGGGAGGGTCCTCTTCGAACAGAAACCAGAAAGGCCACCAGGGGATGTCGGAGCAGGGAGATAGAGCCTGAAGAGTGAAGGGGGGTCTGTTCAGGTCCTGACTGGACTGACCTGCGCACCCGGGGAAAATCTACTGGAACTGGTAGCTCCGAACTCCGAATGGTGCTCCGCTTCCTGCGTTGGACAGAGGACTGGTAGTATCTCATCCCGGTCAACTGGCGCACCAAGAGGAATAGGGGTGTGGCTGCAGGAGCTTCTGCACTGGGGCTCTGATCTCCACCCAGATGCCGGAAGCACAGTCTGACGAGAATGACCCTTCTGGACAGCACCGAACTCGGATTGGGGTGAAACCACCTCGCCTTCGTAGCTGCTTAGACAACCTTTCCAGGGATATATGACTCGCCACCAGAAGCTTTGAAGAAGGGCTGGTGCTGGCGCTGCTTCCAGGGGCCTTGTCTGCTGCCTGCAAACTGGTTCTGGCAGGTTGAAGATGGTGGAGGGGAATGATGGAAGGGCGGCCAAGGGAAGGGGAAATGGGGGCTGGAGCTTGTGGGGAGATGGCTGGGGATAGTCAGAGGCAAAGGTGGAGGCTGGGAGATGAAGGAGGATGGGGTTGGGGGGCTGTGGAAGCTGGCTGCAACCAGGGTAGGGACTGGGGAAGAGGGGGGGTGAGCTAGGGCAGGGAGGGCTAGATGGGGGATGGTGTGGCTGCTTCCCCAAACTAGGGTTAGGGTTTTGGGCGACCAAGGGAGCTGGGGAAGGAAGAGAATGGGTGGGAAATTCGAATTTTGTCTTGGGGTGTGGAAGGGTTGGCTTGGGAAGTGAGGGGGTGTGTGGGGAATGCCAAGAGATGTCTTGGAAGAGGGAGGGAATTGAATGGAAGAGTTATTGTGGTCTTGGGATGTGAAGGGGTGGGTGAGGTGGCAGAAGGAGAGTGGATGAGCTAGAGATGATGTGGTGGAGAGAGGAGAGAGGAGAGAGGGGCGAACCCCTTAGAGAGAGGAGAGAGAGGGAGAGAGAGGAAGAGAGAGGGCTTCTCACCCAAGACACTCAAGGCTTCTCACCTAATGGCAATCAATAACTGGAATTCAAATTCTAATTCTTCATTATCTCAAATGAGAGAGTTGGGTCCTATATATAGGAGCTCAACTCTTTACATGATCAAAATACCCTTGACTTAACACATAATGACCAAACCTATCCAAAAGGGGCGCCCATGGGCTAGCCCTTTCAATCGGGCCCATTAAGCCTAACATGGTATCTAATTGACCCAATAACTTACTCAACTGACTCAAATAAAGAAAATTACAGTAATAAGACTCAAACAAAGTGGAAAATACATGATACTTCTTTGTAAATTAAGTCGAAAAAGCATGCCGATTGCTGCCGGAGTGATGTGGCGAGTAGTGGGAACTAGAGCTACATATGATGCCCCCATCAGACTTCTGGAGGCAGTGACAGTTCCCGAGTGCCGACTACCTGTGTTTCCTCAGCTAGGCAGATGAGTTCGGGGTGAGGGTTGTAGCTCTGACCCTCACCTCTTGGGACTTACACGGCCACCACCAAGCCGAGGCCGAGAGTATGATTGGGTTGTTGCTAGAGCCATCAGGGCTGCAATTTGCCAGGGAGGGTTATGATTATCAGAGTATTGTAGATGGGGTGTTGTGCTAGACAGTCACAGGCTAGTATGGCCGATGGGCCGTTATCTCCTTCCACCGATACCATCAGGGGGCGACTGAGTGGTTGATGGGGGTCGTACACCATTACTGGGTATTCTTGGAGAGAGCCGGGATCTGCTACGCAGTGACGATGGTGTTGCACAGATACCCATGTTACACTGGGCTACTCAAGGCATTGGAGGAGCACTTCAACTGTCGATGGAATACCATGGCTACGACAGAGGAAGAGACTTCACTGGACTTGTGGTCTCCCTACATGATCTCAGGGCTGCCGATCTGTGGCGAGGGATACGAGAAGGTGGTGCTAGATGACCTCCATTGTAGTCACACTAACTGGTTGGGATAGTATCGAGTGTTGCACAGCTATTGGTACCTTTTGAAGACTTGGAGAGATTTGGCCAGTGCCGATAAGGAGAAGTTGGCATACACCCCACGCATCACCTTGAAGGCATGGGTCTGCCAGTTCTACAATGGACCATTTTGCTTTTACAATGAATTTGTGTGAGACCAAACTCCCTGGGAGGAGTATACACAGGTGGAGCAATAGTTCAGGATGTACACATGATATATTTATGCACCGAGAGAGGGGTGGAATCCCCATGATCTTCCCGATAGTACAAATTTAGCCGCCTATCTTGCTTATTGGTTGGCAAAATTTGTTATCCCTCATGGTGAGGATAGACTTCTTCGTGTAGAGCTATTACTGTCGGCGTGTCTGCTGGCAGAAGGACGGAGGTTGGCATTGACCCCTACAGCCCTGGCCAACATTTACCATAAACTCAGGGCATTGTCAATGCACCCAGTGCCAACAGAGAGGAGTATAGTGCTGTCGACCCACTACTTGAGTGTCTGGGTTGGTTTGTTGTTTCTGGGGTTCGTGATGAGGGCTGAGGTGGCGAACCCAACCGCCCCCTTGTTGTTCGCCTTTCCAGGGCAACTTGACGTTGACGCCCAGGCTCAGTGATGGGGGCATCCCTTGCCCCTCCGCATTTTTTGAGGCTTGGATTGTTCGTCGGCATGTGCCATTGTGTTTGTCATGTGTTTCTGAGTCTAGTCATGTAATGTTTTATATTTTATTTGAGTCATAAACTATGTAATTGTCCCTTTTATTTCAGTCTGGTACCTAGGTTTGAGAGTTATTTACCTAAGTTTAGTGTCATTAGATTGTCTAGGCTGGATAATGGGCCCAATGCAATGGGCTAGGCCCATGGGCGCCCCTCCCTGGTCTGTCTGGTCATTATGTCAATTGTCCAAGGTCAGTATGGTCATGTGAAAAGTATGGAGTCTATAAATAGCCCCCTCCCCTCTCTCATTTGTAACCTTGGATGATCAAATATATTGCGAGTTTTAGTTATTTCTTTGGAGTGGATTCTCCAACCCTCTCTCTCTCTCTCCAAGAGGGGTGCACCCCTTTCTCTCTCCTCCCCCTCCCACCTACTTTCTCTCTCTCCTCCCCTCATTCAATAGTCACCACAACTTCCCACAACATCTCTTTACTCCACCCCTAGTCCCAAGGGAGAACCCACCAATCTCCAAGCCACCCTCCAACCCCCAACCACCTACTACCCTTTCCCAAGCACCCTTCCATCTCCCCAAAGGGTTCAAACCCTAGGCCAAATTTGAATCTCCCTCCCTTGTTGGCTGCCCCTTACCCCTCCCCAACACCCCCTTCCTACCCTGGTCGCCCTCCCCATTTCCCCTTGCTTCCCTTGGCCATCCCACCCTCGTACACACAACCCTACACCATCAGCCTATTCCCAACTCGTAGGCAACAGAGTACCAGTGACTTTATGAGGCTACCACGGCATCAGCAAGAAGCTTCAGAGAGTGTACCATATACCGGTGAAATCTTCATTCAGTCTACTTCATAACGGAGGTGGTACCGCCTCCGTCTGAGTTCGTGACTGCCCAGAGGAGTCTTTACCGTCGGACTGCGCAATTCCTCCCTGGCAGACACTCAACTGTATCTTGTAGAGGCTACCACGACCAGTATCTTAAAGATATTGGATCAGCATTTGGCTGAAGACTTCTGCTACGAGTCCCCTTTCATCTCCAAGACGCGGAGCATCGTTTGAAGCCCGAAGCACAAAGTTCCAAATTTCCTACCCCGAGTGCGTAGGTCAGTCCAAGTGGAGATAGATTTGACCTCCTTCCACTCTTCTGGCCCTCGCAGTCTGCTCCGACCTCCGTCGGTGGCCCCATGGGTCTCCGTTCAAAGATAACTCTACCAAGAATGCAACAGTATTGGTCTCGCCATCAACTGAGCACGGGACTGGTCGTGACAGCCTTCCCTTCCAACAATAGCGGTCCAGACACTGCCAGGAGCATAGTGCAGCAGTCCTGATCCCGACCCTGCCCAAGAGATTTTGGCGCTGGTTTCATCAACAAAGGAGTTTGAGAGAGCCCGTGGCAGCACCGACAGTGACTGCCTATCCTGCTGTTCCTGAAGCTGGCAGAACCGGGGAGCTGGGCAATTCAGCTTCTAGCTTAGTTTTTCCCCCACCCCGCCTGGCCGGCTGACCGCCCCTCCCTGCGTGGAGGTAGTTTTGGATGTAATTTCAATAAGTCCCCGCCCCGAGATCCCCCTCTTGCGAGAGGTGTAGTGGTGTAACATTTTAATTTTCAGGTCAAAGCTACACCGACGCGGCGTGCGGGTGCGTACCCACGCCTCCCCGCTCGCCCTCGTCTCCGACCGAGATCGGTGTATTCACGCCGATTAGGTGAGCTTATGGTCACTTTTCTTTGCTGGTATTACTTGCTTAATTGGTATTGTCTGTTAGCTCCGTTGGACGGTGAGAGAGTGCCCGGTCCCAAATTGCCATCAAATTGAGCGACCACCGCGGAGCGAGTTGTGAGAGAGACCCTACAACCCACGCCCTTGGCGTGCTGGCCACCCATGAAATTGGGCATCTCGAGCCCTTAGGGGTTCAGCCTCAAGCTTGCCAAATCCCCCGGAGCGTCAAGGTCCCGGCCTAGACCCTCTCCATCATCACCAGGTTGCCCACGGGCACATGTGTGCGTTACGCGGGTGAGTCCGCTTAAGTGATATCGCTGGGTACGTTGGGTTGCTTGCGAGTCATAGGTCCAAGGATAATTGGCCTAGTGGCTATAACCCCCAAGGTGGTGTCACATCAAGTGGTATCAGAGCAAGTTCACAACTTGTCTCTCCACAAGTTGGTCCTAGGACGCATATGCATTTCAAGTCACCCGATACCTCCCCCTTGTCCACTAGAATGGCCATTTCACACCCGTCATACCCATCCCCATCACCTTTCCCAAAGGGCCCAAATCCTCATGGAAGCTCCGTTGCCAACAAAGTGGGTGGCATCAACTCTGTCATAAAAGCCCTACCTAATGTCTTTGGTCGGCTAGAAGACATCAAGTTCCGACTCAACCGACTTGACGGAAATGGGCCTGCACCAAGAATGGATGAGAGTTACCCCCGAAAAAATCCAGATGACCACCTCTTGGCGCTTTTGAAAATGAAAACCCCCGCCTTTGAGGGATCTTACAACCCAAGCCTCTATCAAGATTGGGAATTTTCGATAGGTCAATACTTTGATTGGTACCCCTTGGCCGAAGAGAGGAAAGTGAGACTAGCCAAAATGCACCTCTCCAAGCAAGCTAAAACTCATTGGCTAATGGTTGAGGGTTTAAGGAGGATCCGCGGGTAAGCCCCGATTAACACTTGGGAAGAAATGAAGGCCGAGCTTAGAAAGGTCTACACACCCCAACCCTCCCCCTCTTACCCGGGTAGTCATAGCTCGAGGAGCACTACCACACTTCCACTTCCACCCGGCCCGCCTAAGGTCATCCCAATGGCCCAAACCCAACCGCTCCTACCTCGGCCATCTCCCCCACACCCCACCACCTAACCCTCAACACTCAAGCCCGAATGGTCCCACCCTCCGCTCTTCCATCTTCCCCCATAAGGGACACACCTCCCAATACCAACCAAACCAAGCCTTCTCACCCAACCCATCTCCCACTCCCGATCCAAACTCTACCATGTCCTAGGCCTCCATTACATCCCCTCCCTATTGTTATGACCACCAATTTGGGCACTGGCCCAATTGAGAACAATTCGGGCCCATGAACTCAAGGAGCTAGAAATCTAGACAGATTATTGAAGGATCCTTAGAAAATTCGTAACTTAATATAGGGAGGTCATAATTTGGTGAAACTAAAGCGCACACAATTTCCATTAGGTAAGGAACAACTTTGATGAAGAGTATTACTTCTGAAAAATAGGGCTAATAGGAGTTAAGAGGGAGTTTATGAAAATAGGTCAAAATAGTTACAGAAAAATGGCCACCCATTAAAATAGGAATATCTTGGGCCACAGTCAACCAAATGAGATGAAACTTAGCCCATTAGAAAGATTGGGCCCTTGACCCAAACTCTTCTATTGAGGTGGAAACCCAATTCGCATCAGAACCCAAGGTTCTGAGCCTTTTGCTGCCAGCTATCATAGAGAGGTGTGACTGTTAGGAGAATTCAAATGTAATTAATGGAAAATTTATAACTTCGTCTATGGTTGATGAAATGACCTAAAACTAAGGCCACACTTTCGAATTGGGTGTTAGCTATAACTTATCTGTTGAGGTCAAGGCCAAATTCTGCCTGGACACTATAGTTATACCCGAATTACCTCGGGGTACCGAAAGGTCGCGGCTGGAACGAGGGAGAATAAATGTTAATATTGTGAAAATCATAACTCGTGATAGGGATAATGAAATTTGATGAAACTATGACCCAACTTTAGATCCCGAAGTTCTCTTGATTTCATCTGAAGACATCTCAGCCTGAATCTCGACGGAAGAGCACGCCCACACACATTTATGACTGAGTAGACGAAGGGTCGCGACTGAAACAAGGGAAAATAAACGATAATGTTTGAAAAATCATAAATCAGGCTAAGAATAACGAAATTCCATGAAACCATGACCCAGAGTTAGATATGGAAGTCCTCTTCATTTCATATAAAGACATCCTAACCTAATTCTCAGCATAAGTGTGTGTCCAACAGAGTTTATGATAGGAGACCGAAAAATCACACCTGTTCAAACCCGAAGAGGTGCTAAGCATTAACTCCTCTTCAAAACCAGCGACCTTGGAGCTTGTTAGAGCCTTGAGAGACGTGGATAAACCCTTGGGAAGCCTAAAAACTATATAAGGAGGTGGGTTTTAAGGGTGTCAAGCCTTTAGCAAACCATTTCCATCTACCCTCCACCACCTTCTAGCTTTCTTGAGTAAGAAGAGAGAGGGACCTTGTCTCTTCGTAGGCGGACCATCCAGTGCGTGGGTGGTCGATCCGACGTGTCACGCCCCGAGCGCGGAAGGTACCCGGAGATGCGCGACGAGTTTATATCAATCATGTCAATCAGAGTAGTAGTGTATTCGACACAAAGACAGAGTGCACAAATATAAAGATAACCCAATCCATTAATTTCTTTAATAAGAATATGTCTATTACAAACCCTTGCAAATACTAGACTCAATAAAAAGAAAAAAAATACAACGCTTGACTCAAGGAAAATAGAGAAAAGACAGGACTAATTGACGCTTGAGTAGCTCTAACTCTTTCACTCTTGGCTTTCCCTATCAGATTGAATTCCCTCATCGTCGGACTTACCTGAAAAGTAGGGAAACACTGAGTGAGCGAACGCTCAGTAGGAAATTATATCTCAAGGACTAGCAAGGGGTTTAAGTAATTACATTTGTCCATGAATGCACTATAGCTATGCATGCTCGCAAAACGACAAGATAGCAAGAGAATATAACAATAAGATGGCAAGAAGAACTAGTCATGAACTTTCAAGAACTTATATCAAAAGATATCAAGATATTTAAGCAAGTAGACTCATCATGTCATGTTGGAATTTGGCTATCATGTTTCAAACAAGTGAGTATACCATTATCCTTTCTTGGGCCACGCAAGTCATGTAATATCAAGTCAAGTACAAGATTTGTGGAATGTTCAATCAAGCTAGTCATGCACTTCGGTATAATGCCAATACCGTGATCAATCAACTCCCATGGGCACAAGTACTTTCGGGTGCTCCTCCCAGGACCAGTTCGGGCCCTATATGCGCATGCATTAATCATGTATTTTAACATCCACTCTTGTGTATAGCCAATATGAAATTTCAAGAATAAAGCTTGTAGACATGTAGGATATACTTTGATAGAATAGAGTCCAAAAATATGACACTTGACATAGATAGGCGATAATAACGGTACAACCACGATTATCGATAAAACTAGGTGGAATTGGTTCCCTAACTTGGGTACCATGACAAGTAAGTGCCCACAAGTAGATGGTCACTTCTTTTAATATAGAATTGAGGTCCACAAGAACATCATGTTTGATATAGAATTGGGGTCTACAAGAACATCATGTTTGATATAGAATTGGGGTCCACAAGAACATCATGTTTGATATAGAATTAGGGTCTACAAGAACAGCACATCAACGGCATGTTTTCCCCGTTTATTAAGATAATTCTCACATCATACCCATGGCATGACATGAGGGCCGGTTTACCATGTTTCTATAGAGTGACATGGCAAAGATTGTGTAATGGGTTTTTATGGTACAACGAGCTCAGTCGGCCTTAAGGGAATCCAAGGCTCGAGGAGTCTTACGGAGGTCTCTATGACTAACTCGCTAGTCCAAAGGAACGGAATGTCCAATGAAGAGCTTGTATGTCACCGAGAATTGAGGGTAATACGATAAGACATCATAAAACATGGGACTATATTCACGGACTGGAATATAGTGCCGATATATATATATAAATATACATATGAAACCCTCGGTTAACAGTAACAGTGTAAAATAGTATCACAGGAAAATAGCGACTTAATCTAAGTCATTATTCATGGAATTAACGCCTTATACAGGGGCGTTTATTTACAAATTAACGGCTTGTTAAGCATTCGTCCATTCTGTATTTCTATTTTGCAGAATTTAGATAATATGGAATTTTAATTAAAACGCGCCCTGGACAGGGGCGTTACTTTTCAATTAGCGCCCTAGTCTGAGGCGTCAGTTCAATAAGAGGCGACCTTGTGAAGGTCGTTAATTCAAGAATTTACCAGATTTCAGATAATAAAATTTCAGGGAACAATTTCAGGGTCAGGACAAGAAAAATAGCAAGATTCGATAGGTATGATCATGCATTAATTTAGATTCATGATTTCATAGTTATAGAATTTTAAACATGGATAATTATCAATTATATGAAATTGATGACTCCTGGGTAGGGCGTCAAAACAAGAATTAGCGCCCTTGTCTGGGTCGCTTCTTTAAAATCTCTCAGAAAATATTTGGAAACGCAGTAAAACTATAAGCATGAGATCATGGATGAGTTTATTTCATAATTTATACTAGTTTGGGCTATGTTCTTGAGAAAACCTACCTGGTCTGAAGACTTTGATTGAAGGCACGTGAAGAACTAACTTGAAGAACAAAAAGAGGCTCTGATCTATATGGAATCCTCCTACGAACCCAATAGCAGCAGAGACAGGGATGACAAAGAGAAGGCTGATATGCGTAGAGAAATCTCAGTTTGCTTTGAAGGAAGATGTACGTTCAATGAAGAACCCTCGTTCTTCAGGAAGACAGGAGCTCCTTCACGTTACAGGCAACCTGCAATTGAAGAAGAAGATGAAGAAGCATTATTCTTCATAATACCTAATCAGCAGAGGAAGAAAACAATAGGAAGAACCAACCTGTTCTTCACGGTTGACAACAGCAGCACGATGAATAGATCGCCAAAGTAGCGGTTTGGGTGGATTGGGAGGGTATTTATAGGGTTTTTAGGATCCTAATGGAGTTAGTATCGCATTGGAAGTAATATTTCCCTAATAGAGTTCTTACCCTATTCAAACTTCCACGTAGTTATCCAGAAACTTGCTCTGGATAGTCTCCTGGGTCGAACGAAACTCGAACTGAATTGACGTCTTAAGTGAGGGCGTTGAATTTAAATTGACGCCTTTGCCTATGTCGTTTCTTGTGAAAAACGCGCCCAGGTGGAGGGCGTTACATGTACTTCCCTTTTTATTATTTTGGCCGTCTGATAATTGACGACATCTGCTGTGGGCGTCCTTTCTGGAATTCGCGCCTTGTATAAGGGCGTTTCTTTGTGAAGTAGCGCCTTGAATAAAGGCGTTATTTCCATTCTGTCGTTGTATTTATTCATTTATTTAATACTTTATCAAATTTGATTAATTTGGGGTTTTTATTTCCTTTTATTTTTTTTCCAGAGTTGCTACACCCTCCCCCACTTAAAAGAATTTGGTCCCCAAATTCAATAGTATATATATGGAGAGTATTTACCTTAAAATAATTCTGGAAATTGCTTCCTCATGGATTCCTCGATCTCCCATGTGGCTTCATGCTCGGAACACTTATTCCATTGTACCTTTAGCATGGGAATAACCTTATTCCTTAGGGTACGTACTTCATGATCAAGTATCTTTATGGGCTTCTGTTCATATGTGAGATCCTTCTGGATAACTAAGTCTCTATGTTCAATAATATGTGATGGATCGTGTACATACTTCTTCAACATAGAGATGTGGAACACATTATGTACTTCGGGCAATTGAGGAGGCAACGCGATGCGATAAGCAACCTCGCCTACTCTTTCCAGTATCTCGAAAGGTCCGATGAATCTTGGTGTAAGCTTACCCTTAACACCAAATCTCCGTATTCCACGTCCTGGTGATATCTTGAGAAATATATGATCTCCAACTTGGAATTCAAGATCTCTCCTTCTTGTGTTAGCATAAGCCTTTTGCCTAGACTGAGCTACTTGCAGTCTTTCTCGGATCAATTGTATTTTCTCGGTGGTATCCCTTACCATGTCTGGACCTATCAGTTGTTTCTCTCCAACTTCGTCCCAGCATAAGGGTGATCGGCAACTCCTTCCGTATAAAGCTTCGAAAGGTGCCATTTGTATACTTGCCTGGTAGCTATTATTGTATGCAAATTCAACTAGAGGCAAGTGATCATGCCAGCCTCCTCCAAAATCAATGATGCAAGCTCTGAGCATATCTTCTACCACCTGATTAGTTCTCTCGGTCTGACCATCCGTTTGGGGATGAAAAGCTGTACTAAAGTTAAGTCTCGATCCCAATGAATATTGTAGTCCTTTCCAAAAATGCGAAGTAAAACGGGGATCTCTATCAGACACAATCGAGACAGGGATACCATGTAATCTGACTATCTCTTTTATGTACAATGTAGCCAGAACATCAACTGACCATCGACTCTTGATCGGCAAGAAGTGCGCTGATTTGGTCAATCGATCAATGATAACCCATATTCCATCATATCCTCCTTTTGATTTAGTTAAACCCATGATGAAATCCATACCAATATCCTCCCACTTCCATTTGGGGATATCCAGAGGATGTAACTTTCCGACAGGCTTCTGGTGTTCAGCCTTAACTTGTTGGCAGGTGAGACAGCGAGACACAAAGTCTGTGACTTCTCTCTTCATATTAGGCCACCGGAAGGTCCTTTTTAAATCTTGGTACATCTTAGTAGATCCTGGATGAATTGTGTACCTTGATCTGTGAGCTTCATCTAAGATCTTCTTCTTTAATTCTGGACAATCCGGTATACAAGTTCTATTTTGGAATAATAACCTTCCATCTGAAGCTAGTTGGAACACAAATTATCCTTCTAGTTTGCCCTTGATTTCCACTAATACCGGGTCACTACCCTGAAGTCCTTGTATTTCGGATAGCAAGTCTGACTGTATGCTCATATGGGATAAGGTGACACACCTATTGTCCTTGTCCATGCTTATATTAAGTCTAGTAAATTGTTCTAGCAACTTCCACTCCTGAATCATACAATTGGCTAATAATGCTCTCGGCTTTCGACTAAGGGCATCAGCTACCGGATTACCCTTTCCAGGATGATATTGTATAGTAAAGTCGAAGTCCTTAAGATATTCTAGCCAACGTCTTTGCCTCATATTCAATTCCTTCTGAGAGAAGAGATACTTAATACTTTTATGGTCAGAGTATACAAGAAACTGCACTCCATAAAGATAATGTTTCCATATTTTTAGTGCAAATACGACCGCGGCCAATTCTAAGTCATGAACTGGGTAGTTCTCTTCATGCTTCTTCAATTGACGAGAAGAATAAGCTATAACCTTTCCTTGTTGCATTAGGACACATCCGAGGTCAATGCCAGAAGCATCAGAGTATACCTCGAATTGCTCTCCTTCCACTGGTAAAGCTAAGACCGGGGCTGTGGTCAGATGATCTTTGAGAGCTTGGAAGCTTCTTTCACATTCCTCACTCCATTCATAGCGTATTTCCTTGCGATTTAGCCTAGTGAGTGGTACGGCTATCTTGGAGAAATCCTTGATGAATCGCCGATAGTAGCCCGCAAGACCTAAGAAACTTCGGATCTCGCTAACATTGGTCGGTCTTTCCCAATTTCTTACAGCTTCCACTTTTGATGGATCTACAGACAAGCCATCTTTTGATATAACATGTCCGAGAAAAGTCACTTCTTCGAGCCAGAACTCACACTTACTGAGCTTTGCATATAATTGGTTTGTCCTCAATATCTGTAATGCAATCCTTAAATGTTCCTCATGCTCTCCCTTGGTCTTGGAGTAAATCAATATATCATCAATAAAAACCACCACGAATTGATCTAGATAAGATCTGAATATACTATTCATCAGCTGCATAAAGGTAGCAGGGACATTTGTTAGTCCGAAAGGCATAACAACAAACTCATAATGGCCATATCTGCTTCTGAATGCGGTTTTATGAATGTCCTCATCCTTGATCCTTAGTTGGTGATAACCTGACCTGAGATCAATCTTTGAAAAATACTTGGATCCAGATATTTGATCAAATAACTCATCGATTCTCGGCAGTGGATACTTGTTCTTGATAGTGAGATGATTCAACTGTCGATAGTCGATGCATAACCTCATGGATCCATCTTTCTTCTTTACAAATAGCACAGGTGCTCCCCACGGGGAAGTGCTTGGTCTAATAAATCCCTTCTTGAGAAGTTCCATCAATTGTTCCTTTAACTCCTTGAGTTCGGCAGGTGACATTATGGTGCCTTAGAAACTGGTCCAGCACCAGGAATTAAATCGATGGTGAAGGCCACTTCTCTTTGTGGAGGTAATCCAGGCAATTCCTCCGGAAACACGTCCGGAAATTCTTGCACAACTGGGATATCTTTTATCTTAGTCTCCTTATTCTCCTTAAGGGTGACAAATGCAAGGAAAGATACACATCCTTTCCTGATTAACTTGCTAGCTCGGAGAGCTGAAATAAGTGGCGATTTGCTTCGACTCTTGAGGCTAGTAAAGACTAATTCCGGAAACTCTTTGAAAGTGACCTTGCTATTGCGGCAATCGACAGTTGCCTGGTATTTGGATAACCAATCCGCTCCTAGTATGACATCATACTCCTTTAGATCTAAATATATAAGATCAATAGGGAGATTCCTACCCTGAACCAATACTTCACAGTTTTGGTAATGGTGAGTGATATCAGTTTCGTTACCAAGAGGAGTAGACAAAACTAATTTTATCCATTCCGGTTCTAAGGGTAACGGATCAGCAAACTTTTTGGAAATAATTGAATGTGAAGCACCCGTATCAAATAAGACATATGCAGACTTGGAGCAAACTTTCAATGTACCTTCTACTAGTCCGCCTTCTTCTTCTTCGGTCTCCTTAATTGCGTGAAGACGAGCGTTCTTGGTTACCGGGCGCTTTCCGTCACCGGCTTGATCATTAAGTAATGGGCAATCGGGAATCCGATGCTCACGGCTCCCGCAACGGAGACATGCTCCAAGTTTGCTCCAGCACTCTTCGACTTTATGACCAGCCTTGTCACAATGCTTGCATATTATATTCGAAGGTGTAGTAGTGATAGAGAAGGGCTTGGTCTTCTTAAATTTTTGGTCTTGAGAAGAAGTACCTCCAGTGCTAGGCCTCTTCTTGAAGTTGGGTTTAAAGGAACCCGAACTTGTAACTTGTTCTTTCTTATCCTTCCTACGGATTCTATCTGATAGCTCCGTGGCATCTTCTAACAATTGAGCTCGGCGTACTATCTCTGAGTAGACCTGAATATCCATTGGCGCCAGCTGGGTAATATATTGGGGCCTGAGCCCATTAAGGAACCTCCTAGCTTTCATCTTCTCGGTGCTAACTAAGTGCTTAGCATACCGAGACAACCTAGAGAACTGCGCTTCATATTCAGCCACCGACAAAGATCGTTGCTTAAGTGTGGCGAATTCAGCGACTTTCTTCTCTTGAACTCGATCTGAGAAATATTTATTATTGAAATGTTCAACAAATTCTTCCCAAGTAATTTGGTCCAGATTTATAGTGGCTTTGACTGCCTCCCACCAGCATCTGGCATCTCTCTCTAACTGAAAAGTAGCTAATAAGACTTTTTCTTGATCCGTGCATTACATAACACGGAATATACACTCCGTCTCCCTGATCCAGTGCTCTGCGTCGTCTGGATCAGTAGATCCCATGAATTTGGGAGGGTTCATGTTTTTAAAGTTCTGGTGGAGACTCCCGGCTCGCTGTGCACCTCCCTGTGCTACATGTTGCAGCACCTGGGTCATTCCTTGGAGTGTACGCTGCATGTTGCGCCATTGAGCACGTTCGGCAGCCATTATCCTACAATTATAATAGCTATATCAGTGTGCAATTTCGTTAAGAACTCTTAAATTTTCCATGTTAGCTCCACCCTTGGTTCTACCCAATCTCACCGGTTAATGGTTTAAACCTATCCTTGGACTTGGGTTTCCTAGGAATTGAACACCCTAGGCTCTGATACCACAAAAACTGTCACGCCCCGAGCGCGGAAGGTACCCGGAGATGCGCGACGAGTTTATATCAATCATGTCAATCAGAGTAGTAGTGTATTCGACACAAAGACAGAGTGCGCAAATATAAAGATAACCCAATCCATTAATTCCTTTAATAAGAATATGTCTATTACAAACCCTTGTAACTACTAGACTCAATAAAAAGGAAAAAATACAACACTTGACTCAAGGAAAATGGAGAAAAGACAGGACTAATTGATGCTTGAGTAGCTCTAACTCTTTCACTCTTGGCTTTCCCTATCAGATTGAATTCCCTCATCGTCGGACTTACCTGAAAAGTAGGGAAACACTGAGTGAGCGAACGCTCAGTAGGAAATTATATCTCAAGGACTAGCAAGGGGTTTAAGTAATTACATTTTTCCATGAATGCACTATAGCTATGCATGCTTGCAAAACGACAAGATAGCAAGAGAATATAACAATAAGATGGCAAGAAGAACTAGTCATGAACTTTCAAGAACTTATATCAAAAGATATCAAGATATTTAAGCAAGTAGACTCATCATGTCATGTTGGAATTTGGCTATCATGTTTCAAGCAAGTGAGTATACCATTACCCTTTCTTGGGCCACGCAAGTCATGTAATATCAAGTCAAGTACAAGATTTGTGGAATGTTCAATCAAGCTAGTCATGCACTTCGGTATAATGCCAATACCGTGATCAATCAACTCCCATGGGCACAAGTACTTTCGGGTGCTCCTCCCAGGACCAGTTCAGGCCCTATATGCGCAGGCATTAATCATGTATTTTAACATCCACTCTTGTGTATAGCCAATATGAAATTTCAAGAATAGAGCTTGTAGACATGTAGGATAGACTTTGATAGAAATAGAGTCCAAAAATATGACACTTGACATAGATAGGTGATAATAACGGTACAACCACGATTATCGATAAAACTAGGTGGAATTGGTTCCCTAACTTGGGTACCATGACAAGTAAGTGCCCACAAGTAGATGGTCACTTCTTTTAATATAGAATTGAGGTCCACAAGAACATCATGTTTGATATAGAATTGGGGTCTACAAGAACATCATGTTTGATATAGAATTGGGGTCCACAAGAACATCATGTTTGATATAGAATTGGGGTCTACAAGAACAGCACATCAACGGCATGTTTTCCCCGTTTATTAAGATAATTCTCACATCATACCCATGGCATGACATGAGGGCCGATTTACCACGTTTCTATAGAGTGACATGGCAAAGATTGTGTAATGGGTTTTTATGGTACAACTAGCTCAGTCGGCCCTGAGGGAATCCAATGCTCGAGGAGTCTTACGGAGGTCTCTATGACTAACTCGCTAGTCCAAAGGAACGGAATGTCCAATGGAGAGCTTGTATGTCACCGAGAATTGAGGGTAATGCGATAAGACATCATAAAACATGGGACTATATTCACGGACTGGAATATAGTGCCGATATATATATATAAATATACATATGAAACCCTCGGTTAACAGTAACAGTGTAAAATAGTATCACAGGAAAATAGCGACTTAATCTAAGTCATTATTCATGGAATTAACGCCTTATACAGGGGCGTTTATTTACAAATTAACGGCTTGTTAAGCAGTCATCCATTCTGTATTTCTATTTTGCAGAATTTAGATAATATGGAATTTTAATAAAACGCGCCCTGGACAGGGGCGTTACTTTTCAATTAGCGTCCTAGTCTGAGGCGTCAGTTCAATAAGAGGCGACCTTGTGAAGGTCGTTAATTCAAGAATTTACCAGATTTCAGATAATAAAATTTCAGGGAACAATTTCAGGGTCAGGACAAGAAAAATAGCAGGATTCGATAGGTATGATCATGCATTAATTTAGATTCATGATTTCATAGTTATAGAATTTTAAACATGGATAATTATCAATTATATGAAATTGACGACTCCTGGGTAGGGCGTCAAAACAAGAATTAGCGCCCTTGTCTGGGTCGCTTCTTTAAAATCTCTCAGAAAACATTTGGAAACGCAGTAAAACTATAAGCATGAGATCATGGATGAGTTTATTTCATAATTTATACTAGTTTGGGCTATGTTCTTGAGAAAACCTACCTGGTCTGAAGACTTTGATTGAAGGCACGTGAAGAACTAAATTGAAGAACAAAAAGAGGCTCTGATCTATATGGAATCCTCCTACGAACCCAATAGCAGCAGAGACAGGGATGACAAAGAGAAGGCTGATATGCGTAGAGAAATCTCAGTTTGCTTTGAAGGAAGATGTACGTTCAATGAAGAACCCTCGTTCTTCAGGAAGACATGAGCTCCTTCACGTTACAGGCAACCTGCAATTGAAGAAGAAGATGAAGAATCATTATTCTTCATAATACCTAATCAGCAGAGGAAGAAAACAATAGGAAGAACCAACCTGTTCTTCACGGTTGACAACATCAGCACGATGAATAGATCGCCAAAGTAGCGGTCTGGGTGGATTGGGAGGGTATTTATAGGGTTTTTACGATCCTAATGGAGTTAGTATCGCATTGGAAGTAATATTTCCCTAATAGAGTTCTTACCCTATTCAAACTTCCACGTAGTTATCCAGAAACTTGCTCTGGATAGTCTCCTGGGTCGAACAAAACTCGAACTGAATTGACGTCTTAAGTGAGGGCGTTGAATTTAAATTGACGCCTTTGCCTATGTCGTTTCTTGTGAAAAACGCGCCCAGATGGAGGGCGTTACATTTACTTCCCTTTTTATTATTTTGGCCGTCTGATAATTGACGACATCTGCTGTGGGCGTCCTTTCTGGAATTCGCGCCTTGTATAAGGGCGTTTCTTTTTGAAGTAGCGCCTTGAATAAAGGCGTTATTTCCATTCTGTCGTTGTATTTATTCATTTATTTAATACTTTATCAAATTTGATTAATTTGGGGTTTTTATTTTCTTTTATTTTTTTTTCAGGGTTGCTACACGATGCGTGGAGGATGATCTTGCAGCGCCCCGGGCTCGAAGGGGGGAAAAGCTTTTGGAGGATCTGGGGTGTGGATATCATCCCCGGGTCGTCAGTTTATCATTTCGAAGGTAGGCACCTATCCTCAAATCTTAGGGGTCAATGATGCATTAAAATGATTTTAAAGTAGTTTCTATATGCCAAAGAGGGATTAATGGCATGTGGGATTGACTACCATGTCTATTTACTGGTTTTTCCATCAAGTTATGTGTTTTTGAGAGGTTTCTCAGAATTTTAACTGAAATTACTGGGTGGTGTCGACACTACCCACGAATGTGTCGACACATTCTCATGAACGTGCTGACACATCCCATGAACGTGCTGACACTTCCCCTGAATGTGTCGACACTTACCCTGGATGTGTTGACACTTCCTCTTTAGAAACTGTCGGATGTGCTGACACTACCCATAGACGTGCTGACACTTCCCCTGAATGTGTCGACACTTACCCTGGATGTGTCGACACTTCCTCTTTAGAAACTATCGGATGTGCTGACACTGCCCATGGACGTGCTGACACTTTCCACGGATGTGTCGACACTTCCCATAGATGTGTCGACACCCTGAGAACCCTGTCCCCAATTTTCAGAAACGTGGGAAAAGAGAGTTTTGAGTGGTCAAATTAATTTAGAAAAATCTAAAAAATTAGAAAATGGTAGAAGGGTAAGTTGGTAACCCACAGTAAAAATTTCATGCTCACATAAATTCTGCGCTTATAGTTATGGTTCATTTTCTAGACATGTGTAGGGTGGACAGGTCGACACTTCATTTGAACAGGTCGACACCCTGGGGCACTGTCCCCCAATTTCCAGAAATGTGGTAAAAGAGAGTTTTGGGAGGTCATATTAATTCAGAAAAATCTAAGAAATTGGAAAATGGTAGAAGGCTAAGTCAGTAACCCACATTAAAAATTTCATGCTCACAGAAATTCTGTACTTTCCGATATAAATCATTTTCTATGCATGTGTAGCCTATAAGGATAAACCTGTTCTTTTTATATAGTAACCTGATCATGCACTGTTCCGCACCAGTCAGTATATAAGTATGTTTAGCCCACTTAAACTATTGGAAGCATGCATGTTATGATAAAGTATCATACTAGTATTTGTAAAATGAGTATGAATGCGAATACGATGTGAATGTTATGAGTAGGAACAACATCATTCTGTGAGATAGGACTTCGGTCCCTTTATGGGGTGGCCCTTTCTACGGGACGGCGATACGTAATGCCACGGAAGTAAAAAATCCCAGGGGATGGCGATACGTAACACCCTGGTCAAAAATCCTATTGATTCAGCTGATTGTTCTGTGGAACGGCAGAACTGTGTGGGCCACATGAGTCTAGGTGGGAGTTCACTCTCGGGTCTACGCAGTACTCTTTCGTTCATTCGTTCGTTCGTTTATGTGTGTGGGGCCACCTGTGTTGTGGTAGCTGTTTGTTTCCATAAATAACAAAATTGTGAAAATATGAAAATAGGAAAATGTGAATACGTGAAAAGGCGATAACATGTAAACTACTCATTCACCGTGGTTTTAATGCATGCATGGGTACCTTATATGTTAGTTAAAGAATATGTATTTTCCTCATGTGAGTTATTTTAATGTAGATGATAATGAATGGGTTATGCTATTACTTACATCTGAATTATGTATATACTTTGGTCATATAGATGTGTGTTAACCTCGATTTGTTTAGGCTACCTATTGATCGTCACACTCACCCCTTTGTGACACACGTTTTCAGGAGACATAGAGCAGGAGGTTGAGGAGGAGGCTGCAGCTGAGGAGTAGTGCTAGTGCTTAGTTCATCTGGGTATGCTATGGATGAATGTCTCTCTTATGTAAGGTTATGGGGTGGTGAGCCTATGAGGACTCATGTTTATTTTGGAACAATGGACATATACTCTTCTTTGGAAATTATGAATGGTTGAGATGTTATTTACATTTCATGTAATTGTGGTTTCTCTCTCTCTCTCTCTCTCTCTCATGCGAATGTAGGCATGTTATATATTGTGCTTCCGCGATACATGCGATGTAATGTCTCGAGGTCCGATGGAAGAAAAAAAATAATACCAATAATTTGGGGATCGGATCTCGGGGCGTATCACCTATCCTAACCCAAGTCTCCCTTTACCCACCACCCCGGGTGCACCATGCACCAACCATCATCACCACACCCCCAAGAGACCTTCCCATTCCCTTGGGAAAGGAGGCCACACCCACTCACATAGGAGTAGATGCTAGTCTGGACCCTCTTCCCACCCATGAGGAAACCCAAGTTCACACCAATGATGAGGAAGAGTCTCAATGATGGAGGCATCACCCACGACTCCCTCTGGCTTGGGACATCTTCACACTCCAGAGTTGTTTGAGCTCGGGCATCATTCCATGTGGGCCCCATTATCCATTTTGAGCTTTCTATTTGAGTCATTTTGATGTATTTTCCCTTTTATTTGAGTCATGTCCCTAGGTCTTTTGTTTATTTCCTTAAGTTTGAGTGTCATTAGGATTGATTAGATTGTTATTAGGCCCAATTCATTGGGCTAGGCCCAAGGGCACCCCCTACCCCTTGGTTATTTATCATTGTTGCATGAGTCAAGGACTTTTTGTAAAATGTGGGTTGCCTATATATAGGACCCCATTTCCCCCATTTCAAGTTAATGAAAATTGCCATTTTAAGAGTCCAAGATTCAAATCTTAGTGGAGAGATTCCATGTGAGATGGTGTGAAACCTGGGGTGAGAAGCCCACTTCAATCCCCTACCCCCTCTCTCTCCTTCTCTCTCTCCCTATGGGGTTCGCCCCCTTCTCTCTCTCCTCACCTTCTCAACTACTTTCTCTCCCCTTCCCCCTCCATTAAGTCAACTCCTACTCCCCACACCCTCTTCTTTAATCCACCCCACCCCCAAGATAGACTCCACCTATCTCCACTCTACCCTCCAACCACCAACCACCCCCTACCACTCCCAACACAATCTCTTCTCTTCCCCACACAATCTCCCAGCCCCTAAGGGGAGTTTGAATTTTTCCCTCCACTCCTCCCTCCCCCTTTCCATACCCTAGGCAGCCCCCAACTTGAGGCCACCAGATCTGGTCGCCCCCCATTCTCCCTCTCCTTCAACTTGTGCTTCCTCCACCTCCCCTTCCCACCCCCACCTAGTGCAGTGAACCAGCAGCTTCCCTACCCCTTCGCCTCCCCAAAACCCTTTTAGCTCCACCATAGCTCTCAATCCATACCTCCACCACATCCCCCTCCCACCATTCCACCACTTCCCAACACCATTAGCCACCCTCCTCCCCCATCCCTTGTGCCATTGAAGCTTCTCCCAACCAGCCAGTTCGCAGCTCTGAGTCAGCAGAGGATCAGCAGCTTGCAGAGGTAACCCCGACTTCGTCCAAGTGTCTCTGGAGGCTCAAGTGATACCATTGGAAGCGTCTCCCTGTCTTCTTCGCGACGGTGGTGGTCTCGTCCCGTTCTGAGTTCGTGGCTGCCCGGGGGAGGCGATCTTCCACGACTGTGCATCTGCTTCCTGACAGCCAACCTGAAGCCAGTTGCCGAGGCTCCCACGGACAACTTCTTGAAGCTTTGAAGGCGGGCCTTATCTGGGAGTTTCTACACTGAGTCTACTTCCTGTATCAAGAAGCAGAACCCCGTTCGGCATCCGGAGCTGTGTTTTCTCATTTTCCTCCCTCAGGTGCGCAGTTTTGTCTCCTCTGGGACTGAACCGACCCCTGTCCATTGTTCGGGTTTTTCCAAGCTGCTCCGACATCATCTAGTGTTCCCGTGGGTCACGTTTCGAAGAAGACTCGACAGCGGTTCCAATGACGCCAGCCACACTCGATTCAGAGTTTGGGAACGCTCATGGCGACCTCTTCTTCCTGCTGCTGAGGTGCTTCTGCTGCCAGAGTCAGAACTTAGGGGCCCTGTTTGCAGTCTTACCCCGACCGGCACCGGTGACCAGAGAAATCAAAAAAATGCAGGCGTCATCCTAATCCAGCTTCGACGATTTTCCAACTGGTCTCATCATCGGAAAAAATTAGGAGTGGCCGTAGCAGTGTCATCTTCAACCGTCTGTTCCCTGTTCTAGAGAGCAGGCAGAACCGACGTTGTCCATCCGTTCGGCTTCCAATTCAGTTTTTCCCCTCCCCGTCTGGCCGGCTTAAAGCCCCTCCCTGTGGGAGGCAGTGTTTGAGTGTATGAATGACTCTCCCTCCCCTTTTTCTACCCCCTTGCATGGGGAGTAGTGTTGTAATTGTTTAAAACAGGGTCAAGCTACTCTGGCGCAGCGTGTGGGTAACCACGCTTCCCCGCTCGCCCACGTCTCCGAGCAGGACCGATTTCTTCAAATCGGTCGAGTAAGTGTTCTAACCTTGCTTCCATTAGTGCTTGTCCTTTCAATATTTGCTCTTAGCTTCGCTGGCCGTGTGAGTGAGTGCTCGGTCCCTCAAGCTCCGTTGCTTCGAGTGACCACCGTGGGGAAGAGTGTAATCGGTGCCCTCGGCACAACGTCGGCTCCATTGAATTGGGCCTCCATACCCTTGGGAATAAACCTTGGCCTTGCTGGCCCTCTACCAGCAAGGGCCCAGCCCTCACATCCTCCACTTGGCATCGCCAAGTTACCCCAGGTTTGGGTGAGTGTCGGGTGAGCAGCCGCCGATTTCGGTCCGTTATCATTGTGAATTGTGCTTGTTTGTTAGAGTCCAGGGGCGTGTCACATCACTTAAACATTCACCACTCCAAATAGTTCGGATCCTCAAGAACCATAAACCTTCACAAATTGCACCATAATCATAGATGGGCCCCTATCTAGATGGTTAAAGGAGAGACCGATCCCTCCCATCACATCCCATGCCTACCCTCCCATGGACCTAGACCTCCCCATAGTACCCATCTCCTCCTATCACACCATAATCCAATCATCCTACCAAGTGGAGACCTTAGGGGATCTTCTTAAGGGCTTAGCATGGCAAATCGAGTTCATGAGCATGTTGACCCCGGTGACCAACCAATCTAGGAGCCTTGACCTCCAACACCTATGTGTCGGGTCTATCACCGTGGTTTACACTGTGGGATACTACACTAGCAATCTCCTTCTATTCCTCCCTACACCCGATGAGCCCGATGCTATCCATAAATTGGAGTTGCTTATCTCGGGTAGAACGTCAAGCCCTCCATTCATGGTCGACCATCCCACCCAAATCACCGGCCCAAATATCCCGATGTAGGAGGATGCCTCATCATCTTTTGAGGACCTTGAGGACTTAGAGTACCTCTCTCTAGGAAACCCATTCCATGATCCCTTTGACCCTTCCTATGGGAGCCTAGATGCCCATGTGACCCACCCCCCTTACTCGCCACCCACTATTCCCGACCCTCATCTACCATGTTGAAACAAGATCACCCCTTCCTAAACATCGATTATATCATGGGAGCCATGACCTTAGGCCACATACACCTTGGGAATGAGGAAGTGCCCCACTCCATGATACACACCTTCTTTGACCCCTTCGATCCTTATGAGTGGGAGCTTAAGGACCACCCCATACCCACACACATGGCCGTCACCTCTGGAACAAGAGTGCACCTATCTTGGCAAATCACATCATTCAACATGGGTCACAAGTCCGGTCATCTCACACATGTCACACACAGTTTAGACCCAATGCATGACTGGCTCACATTTGGATGCGGTGGTCCTCCCCCATTCATTATTGGTCTTATGCATGAAAGGAGCATACATGGATGTCCGGGTCCCCCGACATTTGTCACACCCATGCATGATAGGTTCATCTATGGATGACCCGGCCCTCCTAAGTCTGTCAAAGTCTTCATGGCATCAAAGTATGATCGGTCTACATTTGGCTGCCCCGGTCCACCTTTGCACACCATACTTTTCACACCCACACCGCATCATAGTGCATTGCATACGCATTCACGCAAGCATCTAGCAACGAGCGGAGAGGATCACAAAGAGCGGGTAATAGCTCGTAAGCGCCACTTGGGATTCCAAGTAGGCAACTTGGTGATGGTGACATTGGAGTGGCTCTACCCTAGGGTCACCTTCAAATCAAGGGCACGAGGACTTGGACCTTCCCGAGTTCTGAGTGGCTTTGGCAACCCGGCTTACGGGTTGAACTTTCTGATGGGTTTTGAGATTCATCCCACTTCCCACATGGGGGATCCGGCACCCTCTATGGGCACCGCGGTGGATCCAAGTGAGTACCTCGAGCCTCTACCTACCTTTGAGAGTGACACCTTCGGAGAGCCTCCACCAATCAGATTGAGAGCCCGACGTGAGCACACAGAGGCAATACTAGGCAAGCAGGGTACCATCATCGGCAAGAGGGAGTGCCCGAGCTACCTTGAGAGGCTGAAGAGCCGTCCCCCAACTAGGGATGCGGAGTTGAGTTTGAAGATCGTGGCTTGCCCAGAGTTGCATTTGGTATACCACTTCCCCGGTGGACCCATACTCGACGAGGTCGAGTTTTCCCCACCCCGGGGGTATGATGGGGGCATCCCTTGTGCCTCCGCATTTTTTGAGGATTATTCGTTGGCATGTGCCATTGTGTTCGTTATGTGTTTCTGAGTCTAGTCATGTAATTTTTTATATTTTATTTGAGTCATAAACTATGTAATTTTTCCTTTATTTGAGTTCGGTACCTAGGTTTGAGAGTTATTTACCTAAGCTAAGTGTCATTAGATTGTCTAGGCTGGATAATGGGCCCAATTCAATGGGCTAGGCCCATGGGCACCCCTCCCTGGTCTGTCTGGTCATTATGTCAATTTTCCAAGGTCAGTATGGTCATGTGAAAAGTCTGGAGTCTATAAATAGCCCCCTCCCCTCTCTCATTTGTAACCTTGGATGATCAAATATATTGTGAGTTTTAGTTATTTCTTTGGAGTGGATTCTTCAATGCCCCCTCCTCTCTCTCTCTCTCTCTCTCCAAGAGGGGTGCGCCCCTTTCTCTCTCCTCCCCCTCCCACCTACTTTCTCTCTCTCCTCCCCTCATTCAATAGTCACCACAACTTCCCACAACACCTCTTTAGTCCACCCCTAGCCCCAAGGGAGAACCCGCCAATCTCCAAGCCACCCTCCAACCCCCAACCACCCACTACCCTTTCCAAGCACTCTTCCATCTCCCCAAGGTTGAAGGGGTTCAAACTCTAGGCCAAATTTGAATCTCCCTCCCTTGTTGGCTACCCCTCACCCCTCCCCAACACCCCCTTCCTACCCTGGTCGCCCTCCCCATTTCCCCTTGCTTCCCTAGGTCATCCCACCCTCATACACACAACCCTACACCATTAGCCTATTCCCAGCTCGCAGGCAGCAGAGTACCAGTGACTTTCTGAGGCTGCCATGGCATCAGCAAGAAGCTTCAGAGAGCATACCATATACCGGTGGAATCGTCGTCCAGTCTACTTCGCAACGGAGGTGGTCCTGCCTCCGTCTGAGTTCGTGGCTGCCCGGAGGAGTCTTCACCGCCGGACTGCACAATTCCTCCCTGGCAGACACCCAACTGCAGCTTGCAGAGGCTACCACGACCAGTACCTTGAAGATATTAAAGCGGCGTTTGGCTGAAGACTTCTTCTATGAGTCCCCTTGTAGCAACCCTGGTAAATTTAAGGAATAAAATCTTAAAAGATTAAACCAATGTTAAAAGGCCCAACTCATATACACTTAAAACATATAACAACTAGGTCAAGATGAATAACGCCTCCTATCTGGTCGTCATTTAATTGAAGACTGTTTAAGCAGACGCTAACTAAAGAATTGACGCCCCCTTGACAGGCGCTATATCCTGAATTGAAGACAGCATATACATGCATCAATTATTGAAACAATGCCCCAACCTTAGGCGTCATTTCCAAACGGGACCCGTTAGTGTTTGGCTCGAACAGGGATGTTAACTGGGTAAGTTCTGATTAGGGAAAGGGATTGATACGTGGATATTTAAGTTTAGTAAGGATTCTACATAGAAAAATTTAATCCTAATCGAACTCCTAGAACCCAGTAGGATTCCTTCTCCTATAAATACCAACCCCTTCCATCGAACCCCCTGTTGACACTATTATTCAAGGACGTCCTGCTGCTACTCAAGTTCTTCTCCGTCTTCTTCCTCTTCCTCTTGCTGTTGATACGGTGAAGGGGGGGGGGAAGCCATCTTCTGCTTCTTCTGCAGTTCTTCACGAATTACTGTGGAGAAGCATAAAGCTTCTTCTTCTGAAGGTTTTGGGTGTTCTTCATCGACTTCTTCCTCTTCATCCTGCGGATTGCCTGCACCAAGAAGGGGCTGCGGCTGCTGCGTTGTTGCTCTTCACCCTTCTGCAACTTCATACAAGGGTTGCTTCTGTTGTGTTTAATAAGAGCTACTGCTCTTGTTATATTCTCGTAACTCTGTTTGAAACAGAGTGTCGTTCAAGGGTGGTTCTTGTTATTGATTCTTTATCCTCTTCACGTTTCTATCATCTACAACTCCATAAAGGTAGGTTTTCTCACGTTCTATGCAAAACCAAGTTAATAATAAGTCTCTGCATGCATATAGGTTGACAGTGATCAGTAGAAAGATTTATCGGTATCAGATTTTATGATTTCTGCATTTATAGTAAATAGCGACCCAAGCTAGGGCACTATTTAATTTAACGACCGTACAAACAGTCGTCAATTGTCTAGTTAATTAATAATTTCACAATGTTCAACATTTAATAACTGAGAACTTTCACATGTAAACTAATGCATGATCATACCAGAAAATTCTTGTTATTTTTCTCTATCTGCCCATGTCTCTAGTTTTTTGATTTGAAATATCCCAAAATCATGTGTCTGTGATTGTACCTGCCCGATGCAAATCGGATGACAAATAAACAAGGACCCCATCTAGGTCGTCAATTGAATGAACGCCCCTATACACGGGCGCCAATTAGTGATAAATCATGAAATTCTGGAATGTTTATAATTTTTTGGATATTTGAAATTAATGACATACACCCTGTCATCATTTTGATATATATAACGCCCCATACTAGGGCGCGTTTTACTAAATTGAAGACTTAAGATAAGTCGCCATTTACATAATAACTAAAAATTTAGAATATTTACATATTTTATTAGCAACACTAATCTGGATGTAACGACTGAGTGAACAGTCGTCATTTACTGAACTGACGACCCTGACAAGGGTGCCAATTCAGAAAATGAAGACTTAAGCTCAGGCGCCAATTGACTGATTCTTGATGTTGTGGTTTTTCTGTAACCCTTGACAATGGGTTATGTGTATTGGCACTATATTCCATTCCGTAAATATAGTCCCATGTTTCACGTTGTTTTATCGATTACCCACTATTTCTCGGTGATAGATGAACCCTCCGCGGGACATTCCGTTCCTCCGGACCGGTGACTTTATCATAAAGACCTCCATAAGACTCCGCTAGCCTTGGATTCCCTCAAGGCAGCCGAGCGGGTTGTACCATGAAAACCTATGACACTACTTGATTGCCATGTCACTATAAAGAAATATGGTATACCGGCCCTCATGACATGCTATGTGGATGTCATGAGAATATCCTTAAGATTTTATGGAATGGGAAACCATGCCATTATTGTTCTTATGAATTATGTGCCATGCTTGTGGACCTTAATTCTATCCAGCTTATCATGTACAGGAACGAGCGACCGCTTATTCTTAATGTCATGGCACCCAAGTTAGGGAGCCGATTCCACCTAGTTTTAATGCGAATCGTGATTGTACCGTTATTATCATCCTTACACATCTTGTTCAACCCTTGGAATACTATTCCACAAGATCTACCTTAAAGTTCCTACAAGTTCATTCCTTGAAATTCAATATTGGCTACAACTATAGTGGATGTCAAAAATACATGATCAATGCCTGTGCATATAGGGCCCGATCTAATACTGGGAGGAGCACCCAAAAGTACTAGTGCCCATGGGAGTTGTAATAATCGCGGTGTGACATTGCACCGAAGTGCATGACTAGCTTGATTAGACATTTCCACAAATCTCGTACTTGACTTGACTTGACATGACATGACTTGCGTGACCCGAAAAGGGGTATTTACTTATTTACTTGCTTGAAACATGATAGCCAATTCTTGACATGACTTGATCACTTGACATGATGAATATACGTGCTTGATTATCTTGCTATATTGACATGAGTTCTAGAAAGACTTGCTAGTTCATTAACTATCTCTTGATATACATTCTCTCTTGTTATACGTTCTTTATTGTCATTTTGTGCAAGCATGCATAGCTTATTGCATTTCATGTAACATGTAATCTACTTAAAGTAAGCTAGCTCTTGAGATAAAATCCCTACTGAGCGTTCGCTCACCTAATATTTTCCCTTATTTTTCAGGTAAGTCCGAGGACGAAACTCAATCGGATGGGGAAAGTCAAGACTGATGAGATTAGAGCTACTTTGTCTATCCAAGCGTTATCTAGTCTTATCTTTTCTACATTCTTGAGTCAATCATTGTACTTTTTATTTTATTGAGTCTTAGCACTTTCATTAAGTGGATGTAATAGAAGTACTTTAGAATTTATGATTAAATAAAGGATTGGGTTATCTTTACTTTTGCGCACTCTGTCTTTGTGTTGAATACACTAACGCTCTGATTGACATGATTGATATAAACACGCCACATCTCCGGATTCCTTCCGCGCTCGGGACGTGACAGTTTTTGTGGTATCAAAGCCTAGGATATTCAATTCCTAGGAAACCCAAGTCCAAGGATAGGTTTAAACCTTTAACCAGGGAGATTGGGTAGAACCATGGGTTAAAGTAACTAAGGTATTCAAACTCTTGGTCAAGTCTCATATTAATTAGTTGTTTAAAATCCTTATAGGACAATGGCTACCGAACGTGCTCAGTGGCGTAACATGCAACGCACTCTCCAAGGCATGATGTAGGCACTTCAGCAGGTAGCACAAGGAGGTGCACACCGTGGAGCGGGAAACCTCCACCAAAGTTTCAAGAACATGAACCCTCTTAAGTTCATGGGATCCACTGACCCGGATGACGCCGAGCACTGGATCCGAGAGACTGAACGCATCTTTAGAGTTATGTAATGCACAGACCAAGAGAAGGTCTTGTTAGCTACGTTTCAACTGGAGAGAGACGCCCGATGCTGGTGGGAGTCAGTAGAAGCCACATTAGATCAAGCTCAGGTTACATGGGAAGAATTTGTTGAATACTTCAACAATAAGTATTTCTCAGACTGAATTCAAGAGAAGAAAGCCGCCGAATTCGCCGCACTGAAGCAACGATCTTTATCATGGCTGAGTACGAGGAACAATTCTCTAGGTTGTCCCGGTATGCTAAACATCTAGTCAGTACCGAGAAAATGAAAGCTAGGAGATTTCTTAATGGGCTCAGGCCCCAAAATATTACATAGCTGGCGCCGATGGACATACAAGTCTATTCAGAGATGGTATAATGGGCCCAGCTACTAGAAGATGCCACGGAGCTATCTGATAGGATTCATGGGAAAGATAAGAAGGAACATGTCACTAGTTCTGGTTCCTTCAAACCCAATTTCAACAAAAAGAGGCCAAGTAATGGAGGTACTTCCTCCCAAGAGCAAAAGTTCAAGAAGACCAAACCTTTCTCCATCACCACCACACCTTCTAAAGTGGTGTGTAAACACTGTGACAAGGCCAGACATAAGGCCGAAGAATGTTGGAGGAAACTTGGAGCCTGTCACCATTGCGGGAGCCGTGATCATCGGATTCTTGACTGTCCCCTGCTTAACGATCAAGCCGGTGACGGAAAGCGCCCGGTGACGAAAAATGCACGTCTCCAAGCTATTAAGGAGGCATAACAAGATGAAGGCGGACTAGTGGAAGGTACACTGCAAGTTTGTTCCAAGTCTGCATATGTCTTATTTGATACTGGTGCATCGCATTCTTTTATTTTCAAGAAGGTTGCGGACCCATTACCTATGGAACCGGAATAAATAAAATTAGTTATTTCAACTCCTCTTGGAGACGAAGCCGATATTGTTCACCATTACCAAAATTGTGAAGTCTTGGTAAAAGGAAGAAATCTACCTATCGACCTAATATGCCTAGATATGAAGGACTATGATATCATATTAGGAGCCGATTGGCTATCCAAATACCAGGTAACTGTTGATTGCCGCAATAGCAAGGTTACATTTAAGGAACTTCCGGAACTGGTCTACACTAGCCCTAAGAGTCGAAGCAAGTCGCCTCTCATATCGACTCTTCGAGCTAGCAAGGTAATAAGGAAAGGATATGTATCTTTCCTTGCTTTTGTCACCATTAAGGAAACTAAGGAGTCTAAGATAGAAGACATTCCAGTTATACAAGAATTTTCGGATGTGTTTCTGGAAGAATTACCTGGATTACCCCCACAAAGAGAAGTGGCCTTCCCATCGACTTGGTCCCTGGTGCTGGTCCAGTTTCTAAGGCACCATATAGGATGTCCCCTGTCGAACTCAAGGAGTTAAAGGAATAATTGATGGAACTTCTTAAGAAGGGATTTATTTGGCCGAGTACTTCCCCGTGGGGAGCACCTGTGTTATTTGTAAAGAAGAAGGATGGATCCATGAGGTTATGCATTGACTATCGACAGCTGAATCATCTTACTATCAAGAACAAGTACCCACTGCCGAGAATCGATGAGTTATTTGATCAATTATCTGGATCCAAGAATTTCTTGAAGATTGATCTCAGGTCAGGATATCACCAACTCAGGATCAAAGATAAGGATATTCATAAGACCGCGTTCAGGAGCAGGTATGGGCACTATGAATTTGTTGTTATACCTTTTGGACTAACGAATGCCCCTGCAGCCTTTATGCAGTTGATGAATAGTATATTCAGGCCTCATCTAGATCAATTCGTGGTGATTTTCATTGATGATATATTGATTTATTCCAAGACCAAGGAAGAGCATAAGGAGCATTTAAGGATTGCATTACAGATATTGAGGACCAATCAATTATATGCAAAGCTTAGTAAATGTGAATTCTGGCAAGAAGAAGTATCTTTCTTGAGGCATGTTATATCAAAAGAGAGTTATCTGTAGATCCATCAAAGGTAGAAGCTGTAAGGAATTGGGAAAGACCGACCAATGCTAGTGAGATCCGTAGTTTCTTGGGTCTTGCGGGCTACTATAGGCGATTCATCAAAGATTTCTCCAAAATCGCCGTACCACACACTAGGCTAACTCGCAAGGAGATCTGTTATGAATGGAGCGAGGAATGTGAAAGAAGCTTCCAAGCTCTCAAGGATCACCTAACTACTGCCCCGGTCTTAGCTTTGCCAGTTGAAGGAGAGAAATTCGAGGTATACACCGATGCGTCAAGCATTGGCCTCGGATGTGTTTTAATGCAACAAGGGAAAGTTATAGCTTATTCTTCTCGCCAATTGAAGAATCACGAGGAGAACTACCCAGTTCATGACTTAGAGTTGGCTGCGGTAGAGTTTGCATTGAAAATCTGGAGACACTACTTATATAGAGTGTAGTTTACCGTATACTCCGATTACAAGAGTCTCAAGTACCTCTTCTCACAGAAGGAATTGAATATGAGGCAAAGACGTTGGCTAGAATATCTCAAAGACTTCGACTTCACTATTGTGATACCCCGATTTGGAAATTGAAATGAAATTAAAATGAATGAATTTCAGAATTTAATATTTAATTCCTTAGTGAATAGGACAAGTGGAATTTTGACTACCTTATAAAAATCTAGAAAAATAGTAATTTGATAAAGGACAATTTATTTAACAACTTTGTCTTCTGTGGTCAACCCAACAAAAATCCGTAACTAGGTCTAATCAATGGATTGAGCCCAAAGTGCACACTTACCTAACCTTAACTCAAACCACAGAATTAGGGCTCAATACCCCATCAAATGAGCCCAAATCGGTGGCAAATGAAAGGCCACAATCTATGGATCGTTTCCCCTCTGCCAATTCACCAAAACCCTAACCCTAAAACTTGTGATCGACCGGGCTTGGGAGAGGTCAACAATTGCGGCGACGTTTCAATCACTCCACTTGCTCCGACGAATTCTCCCAGCACAGAAGGATCCAGAAGGTGTATGAGCTATAAAAATAAAGCTCTGCAACCCTATAATGCTTTGGGAGTAGTGGCGGCCACAGTGGAGATCGATCAAGGGAGATCTTTGGTGATTAGTGGAGACGTGTCGGCGTCCCTCTTCTTCCTTTCTTCTTCCTTCTTCATCCAATTGAGATAGGTAATAACGAGCCCAACATAAAGTGTTATATATGGATGGAATCAACATCTAGTCCTCTTTCTTTTGAGCCAAAAGCCTTAAATTCCATTAGGTATCCTACGCAAATTTAATGGTTTGGTAGAGGCATGTTAGAATTAGGGCAGAACTTGTTCCCCTTTGATTTCAGTAGCAATTTCAGGCTATAAATCTAAAATTAAATAATGCATTTGGTAGAGTTTTTCATGCTCTTTCTATTAGTAGTAAAAGCCCCAAATTCCATGATGTATACCCTTCGAATTTCATGTTTTAATGTGACCCTAGAAACCTCGCCGAAGGCGGGCAAAGGTTGGTTTAATCGGATTTTACCAGACTTGGGTGGTCTTGCGATAGACCACACATCCTGGGATGGGCGGCCATCTGCATGACCACATATCCTGGGATGGGCGTGTTGTGCCCCTTGTGCTTTGATGATTATGTGGTGTTTTAATGATAGCAACATAAATGAGTCACCATATTATTTTGCTAAGAACATCACATTGAATGATAGCAACATGAATGCATATGACTGATTTATTCTGTGGAGAATGCATGAGTGTGTTATATCTGATCTGTTTTGTGGTGAATGCATGAGTGTGCTAGCTTCTTAGATGGGTCGACCCCCCTCAAGTCTTTACATCAGATTCGCATGTCTATACATCTCGTAAGTAGTTCAGATGGCGTCAGCCCATTGAGTCCAAGAGGTTGACGCATCCTTGAAATGCCTCAGATGGCTTTGAAGATAAGGCTGGATGCGTTGACGCATGGGGTCACTGCGTTGACCCACTGAACTGACCCAGATCTAACTTCACATCAGGGTGAACTGCTGCTTCGACGCTGTCACGCTGTAGCATCTCTATGCATTTCTGAAGTCTACACATCGTTTAGTTGCACGCCACTGTGTTGATAAAGTCTACACATCAGATTGACTTGCTTCATGCATAAGTCTATACATCGGTTGTTCATCACACACAAAAGTATGAACATCATTCATGAAGTCTGTATAGCCATTGCTTAAGGCAAGTCTGTACATCGACTAGGCAGCAAGTCTGTACAGCCCAAGTCTATACATTGCATCATGTTGTTCATGCAGTGTCTTTCAAAGTCTATACATTCATGCTTGTTCATTCATCCAAGTCTGTACAGCCTTTTTGCATTGGACTTAAAGTCTATACATTTGGCAAGTCTGTACATCGGAATGTTCATGCATTCATCTCAAGTCTATACATCCGATTGTTCAGCTTGTGGCTAAGTCTGTACAACGTCTAGTGTTTCTTGCAAAGTCTGTACACTGCATTGCGGCATCTTTACCTACGTGCTGAACTGAGCAAGTCTATACATTCTTAATCTTTACCTACGCTCAGTTCCACCAAGTCTGTACATTGGGGTCTCACTCAAAGTCTGTACAGCGCCATGTTCATATGCTTCCAAGTCTATACTTTGCACTGTATCTAGAACTGTGCAAGTCCATATATCGCTGCATTGGCCAAGTCTATACAATGCCATTTGTTCATGCATGTTAGCAAGTTTGTACAGCCTGTGTTCACAACACAAAGTCTGTACATCGCATGCTCACACAAACGCCAAGTCTATACATTGGCTTTGCATACATGAGCTTGAAGTTCATACATTGGCTTGAAGTCTATACATTCATTGCCTTGCATTGCATCAAGTCTGTATAGCCTTTCCTTTGGCAAATCCACACATCGTGAAGTCTATACATCCATTACTTCAGTTCAATATCTACTATGTGCATACATTGCATCGGTGCATTGCCTCCTCTATGCATATACTGCATCAGTGCATCCTTCAGGCATACAGTCTATACTCTAATGCATGTGAGGTCCTTTGCTTTCAAAGTCCACGCATCTGTTGTCAGCATGTCTATGCATTCATATTCAATGTACACACTTCACTGCATTGTGCACATTGCTCTTGGCAGAGTCTGTACATCACTTGAACATTCACTACACTCTAACTCTATACACTGCTTCACTCATTGCACGAAGTCTGCACATTGTGTTGCTTTGTTCATACTTTGGTTTGCTAAGTCTACACATTGATGCACGTTTACTTCTGCATATTTGAAGTATGTACATAGCTTAAGCTCTGCATATTTCAAGTCTATACACTGTTGCTGAACGCAAGTCCATACATTGCATAACGTCTGCACATTACACACTGCAAAGTCCATACATTCCTGTCGCTTTGCAAAGTCTATACAATGCATTGTGTATACTATGAAGTATGTACAGGGGTTTCAGTCTTAAACTGATAATCCTATTCGACTGTCTGACATGGATTCTTTGCAGAGCCTAATGAAGGCACGTGATCCAAGGAAGGACGAGATGCCCTGATTATGACACATGGATGCAGCCCAGCTAGGATGCTACCAGGTGGTCGAAATGCCTCGATTCTGGCAAAAGCCTTTGGGCGGGAGATGTGGAGAGCATACGCCAAATTCCTGCTGCTCTATATATAAGAAGCTTCTTCCATCTGAAGAAGACTGATCGTGAGACAGAGAGCTCTAGCAGAAGAGATTGAAAGAAGCAAAGGATAGCCTGCACGATCTTGTGAGAAAGAAAAGAGAAGCAGAAGAAGCAGAGAAGAAAAAGAGAAAGAGAAGAAGAGCAGAAGAGAAAGAAGAGAAAGAGAGAGATAGAGAGCTCGAGTAGAGAAAGAGAGAGAGAGTGAGATTAGCAGAAGAAGAAAAAGAGAAAGAAAGATAGTGAGATCAAGAGAGATTTGCTTTTACTGGACCGTGGATCAAATCCAGGCCAGTCAACTCATTCTGAGCCACATTGTGCTTCATTATTTACAGATTTCCGATTGCTGTTTGTTTCCCATTTTCCTATTTTCTCTTTAAACATTTCTTCAAGCTGTTTGTCAGCATTTGCAGTGGAGGATTCCACTGGACGGCTAAGCTGTATTGCCTAGCGGAGCAAGCTGTGAAGCTCAGCAGGCGAGGAGGATTCCTCGGACAGCAAGCTGTGAGGCTCAGCGGATTGTATGGCAAGCTGTGATGCCCAGCTGTTCAAGCTGTGAGTCAGCGGAATCCACACTCGGTTTGAGTATGGGGTGGACGTAGGTCTGCAGGACCGAACCACCTAAAAACCCTCTTGTTCTGTGGTTTGAATTCTTATCTGATTGGCGCTAGATGCATGCATAGGCACGAAGATTGTATTCAGTTCATTACTGCGCACATTAGATGTTTACTTAGGAGCATTCTACATGTTTGCACATTGGTTCAACAGATTTGATTAGCTTTGCACACTGTGTGTTTGATTAATTCCGCAATTGCACACTGTGTGATTTTTAATTGGGTGAAAGTTTTTAAAGGATATTTTCATTCACCCCCCCCTCTGAATACATAGCACCGAACCCAACACTTGGTATCAGAGGGGGTTGCTGTACATAGGATCTAACAATCCGCAGCAGATCCTGCATTTCTGGTTGGTGCATTTCAGAGTGTGCTTCTTGTGTTCTGTGTTTTGTTTCACCGGCTCAGTGTCTTTATTTGCTTATCTGATTTCGGTGCACTCATTACATCTCGATGGCTAATCCTCCAATATTCAGAGGTAATGATTTTGCTTCTTGGTTAGACAAGTTTCATCGGTATGTAAAAACAACTGATTCTAATCTCTGGAAGGTAATGACTCACGGTCCATACAACTTATCAAAAGATAAATCTAGATGGACTGAGAAGGATAAATTGAAAGATTCTGTCAATACTAGAGCATTAGTTTTAATGAAAGAATCAATTGACAGAGATCTAATCTCATGTATTTCATCTTGCAGGTCTGCCAAAGAAATTTTGGAAAAACTAAAACTTACCAGGAATCACAACAAATGCTTGATGGTTGATCGGAGAAATGATGATGATGAGACCTCATCTCAGGTAAGCTCCGGATCAGATGGATACACTTTTGATGAATTGATAGTGATGTATGAAGATTTGTTAAAAGTATCCAAGAAATTAAAATCTGAAAATAAAAAGTTAAAAAAGAAATGTGATAAAATAAATTTGAAAGCTTCCTGTGAAAATTGTTCAAATATGAAACAATCTTATGATGCATGTATGTTAGATGTTCAGAACTTTAAGGAACAAAATGGTTCTCTAAAACTTGAAAATCAAACATGTTTGGATAAGATATCTGAACTGGAGAATCAGCTTATTAAGATGAAAAATGAGCATCTAAAAAGCATGCAAGAACTGACTGAAGTTAATTCTGAATTAGATAAACTGAAACTTGTGAATAAAGAATTTCAAAAGAAAAATGAAGATCTTATGGCTAGAATAAATGAAATCAATGGGGAGGTTTCACATTCTTCTTCTGCTGAATCAAACTGTAAAATGTGCTCAGCTCTAAGAGAACGAAATGAAGATCTTTATAATGAGAATGAATGGATGAAGAAACAAATTATCTTGTTTAAAGAAGATCACAGAAATTTGCTTGCTGATAAAATCAAAGTGGAGGAAAGAGAAGATGAACTAATTGAAAAATTGGAGCTTATGTCTGGAAATGGAAAATATAATGAAGGAGTCATGAAGCTATCTGAAGAGAACAAAGAACTGATGGAACAAAATAAAAAACTGATAGTTTTAAATACTGTTTTCTCACAGAGGTTTCTGACTATCGAAAAAGAGAAATCTATTTTTAAGGAAGCTCAATCTCAAAAATTTGAGAAGGAAAACACTGAACTGAAGACTGAAATTAAAAAATTAAAGTGTTTAAACACTGGCTTATCTGAAACACTTCTCACATTAAAAAAGGGAAAATTCACTTGTGATGGAGAATCACAAAGGGTGATCAGTCTAGAACAAGAAATTGAGAAGTACAAAACTGCAAACAAAGTTCTAAGCGAATGTGTAAATTACAGTGAACAGGAGATAGCCAGTTATGAGCTTCACATGTCTAGCTTGGAAAGTAAAATTCATAATCTGGAAAACTCAGTATCCAAGTCTGCTAAAAATGAAGGAAAGATAAAAGCTGTCATGAAAGATAAGAATGACAATTCAAGAAAGGGGATAAGTTGTAGTTCTGATGTTAAGAAAACTACTAGAAACCAACTATACACTACCTTTGTGCAAAGCTCTGATGTAGCTGGTACTTCAAGTCAATCCCCAAAATAAAACAAAAGTTTGAAAACACCTTCATCATCTGCATTTCAATTCAAAGCATAGAAAAATGAAAAATAAACAAAAATTGTTAAGAATAGTCAGAAATTGAAGAAGAAGGGTCAAATAAAGAAGGTAAAGACTATTCATGTTCATGGCCTAAAATCTGCTAGCTCAGTTGAATCTGATGGTGTACACACTGCTCACGATTCATTTACTTATTCGCATGCATCTAGTCAGTCTGTTAGTAACCATGCTGCCAAGAAATCACAGGTATCATGTCACTACTGTGGTAGGCATGGTCATTATATGGATGACTGCAGTGTGATGAAAAGTGATGATATGATGCATGATAAATTTTTTTCAAATAATCATCACCACCTCAAAAGAAACATGTCTGCTTCAAACCAACATATCATTTGTTATAATTGTAACAAACGTGGTCATAAAGCTGTTGAGTGTTGGTTTAGGCCTTCATGGGGATATAATGACTCAAGAGGCAAGCACTTAGGGTGCTTCGAGTGTGAGAAGCATGGCCATACAGTCAAGGACTGTTGGCATGCCCAAGTAAGTCATGTTAATGACATTGCTTTTAAATTATCTGCAAAACGACCTGTGAACTTTTCATGTTTTAACTGTGGTAAACCAGGTCACAAATCTGCTGAATGTTGGATGAAGAAGAATAAGAAACAAAATGTTCATGTAAACAATAGAACAATTCATGCTAAGTTTCATAGGTCTCATGCTGCTATTGATATGCATCATAGGACCAGACAATCTGTTGTTTCATGTTATTATTGTGGAAATTTTGGACATTCTATGTCTGATTGTTTTCTAATGGAATTTGATGACCATGCTGCAAAAAGAGTGTTTAGAACACCTGTCAGGGTAAATGCAGGACCCAAAGCTGCTTGGGTCCCTGCAGGATCAAAATGTTGCAAGAGTGCCTTGGGTCAGGGAATAAACAGGGGTTAATAAACCAAGGCACTCAAATGGAAACCCTAGGATCCTACCTTTCAGGTTAGTTCTGAATTTTGTTTAAATTTCATCATCTGAAATTGTTGATTTGCATGTTTGATTTCTGATATTCTCTTCTTGTCTAGCTGATCAGTCTGCATTCCAGACTCAGCTATTGAATTTACTTTTGCACATATTTGATGCTCTTCTCTTGTCAATTGTTGCACTGGTTTTGAATGGTTTTTTAGTGTATACAGTCGATGCTTTATATAGACTTTGTGTCAATGCATGCTACACATAGTTGATGCATCCAGTGTTTCAACTGCATAATAAGGTCGATGCATCTCTATACCTTCTTGCACACAGTCAATGCATGTGTCTAATGTCTGCATACATCAATTGCATGACTGTCAAAGAAGTAACTGTTTACACATAGGACTTCTTTGCACTTCATATCTTTGCATAACCCTGGTATATCAAATGGTAAGCTACTAAAAGGCAGGGAAATCTGCCTGGAGGTTCTTACTATGTGTGAGATGGTCCTTGAGACCAGGCTCTCCGCCAAGTACCAAGGGTCAAGTTTTCATATAGGCAGGAAAAGTTACATATCATGTTGATTTGTTGATGTTAAACTGAAACTTTCTGAAATATGAATTGAACAATCATGCTTATGGTAATTCTCTTCTATCTAATTTGCATGAATCATATCTGAATGCAAACTTTGATATCATGTGATGTGCTTTCAATACATTTCATGCATATAATCAGGGGGAGACCAATTGTCTTTGATCAATCATATTGCTGCTTATGTTTTATCCTTCACATCATGCATTTTGTCAGGGGGAGCTCAACTTATCTTGACTAACCATTATGCTGCTCATGCCTTGCTATTGTCATGATGAATCTAGACAGAGGAAGTTTTCTGATCATCTCATTCACTTTCACCTGAAATCCTCCTGTCTAGTTTATTGGATCTTCTAATGCTCTCAATTTGGTTCAAGTAAATTCTCTGCTGTCTTCTCTAAAACAGCTGATCTGTCTGAACTCCAGACTCAGCTACTGTCTGTTGTTAAACTCTCTTCTAATGCTCTTCTCTATTGGTGATTTACTCTCTTTCACTAGCTTATGCTCATCCTTCATACATCTCTCAGCTGGTGTGACTGATTTGGTTCTACTATTGATGAGTTGATCAGCTAAATTTTTGATATGTATTCGGTCTGAGGAACTTATGCTGCATGTAATGCAATTCAGTCTGAGAACTTGGTAGAAATTCCTATCATATAGGTTTAAGAATTATCACTAAATCAGACTGATATAAGATTAATGTATTCTCAGATTTGTAATTAAATGAATTGAAAATATCTGAATAATAAGATTTAATAAACTTTAACCACATGTGTCATATAAACCTTAGATTCTCTCATCTGATATCTGAAAATTTGAAATCAAGGCTACTTTGGTAGAGATACATAGAGTGAGTGCTGTGGTTAAACATTAACTTAAGAAATGTTGACTAAATGAAAAATTGTGAATTCAGAGCAATGTCTTGGTCACTGAGAAACTGGGTTCTTTATAAATGAAATAAAGTAACTTATGTCATGAGGTGCCATAGTTATCTCTGATGAAAGTTTACTGAAAAACCTGACAGAGCAATGGCATGCCTGTGTTGAGTAACTGGGGAGTTTGGCCTCTAATCAAGGTGTCTCCTCATGTAAAAACACACTCATATTGCTAACTCTGTTCTCAAAGTTGAGAGGCAATGACAGTTATCCCACTGAGTAACTGGGTCACTTCACCTAAGACGTGTTGTGCCTCATGTAAAAAGGTGATGATCAACCTAAATTGCTCAGAAAAAAGTATAAAGTGCTTCAAATGAAAATATGTTGAAAAGTCTGTCAACTCATATTCTTGGAAAAAGCGTTTAACATCAATACTAATCTGTGTAACTCTTAAAAGATTCATTGAGATCATGTGTGTAAGATAAAGATGATTGATTTTGAGTGTTATCTGAATATTTGGTTCACCTTTATTAAAACTTGGATTCAGATATGAGTATTGAGTTTAATTTGACAAATTTGGTATACATCATAATTAAATCAGATTGGTTAAGTTGCCACTTCATAACCCTTTATGGATGAAGAGTCTATACTTCTCAAGACTTATTGAAGTGGTGCAAGCATTAAAATCCCTCATGATCAGATTCTTTCCAGATAGCCTGATCAACATAAATCTTGATATTGGTTATTCATTGAGATGTCTTGTGATGATTGTTATCTACTCTTGCTTTCTATCATCAATCACTTTACTCTCCACACTGTTGAAATCTTCCATCTTGTTTTGCAATAAGTTCTGGTTCTGTGGACTTTCCACCTGTTTCATTCTATTCATGCATATGTGAGGTGTCACAACCAGAGTTTAGATTGTTTGTAATGGTAGATTTCAGATTGATTTATTAGAAACCAGAGCTCATTCCTGTGCTTCAGGGGGAGTTATGGATTATCTGCTTTTAAGGGAAGAGTAGTACATCTTGCATGTTGATAGGGGGAGAGTTGTTTCATTGTCATAAGGGAGAACCTCATTTTAATGAACCATGATTCATTCTCTGACTTTGTGTGCTGAATTTTATCTCTCAAACCATTTCCTCCCTTTTTGATTATGTCAAAGGGGGAGAATAGTTTGACGAGTCAGTGTGACTCATTATGTTGCCATCATCAAAAAGGGGGAGATTGTTGTGCCCCTTGTGCTTTGATGATTATGTGGTGTTTTAATGATAGCAACATAAATGAGTCACCATATTGTTTTGCTAAGAACATCACATTGAATGATAGCAACATGAATGCATATGACTGATTTATTCTGTGGAGAATGCATGAGTGTGTTATATCTTATCTGTTCTGTGGTGAATGCATGAGTGTGCTAGCTTCTTAGATGGGTCGACCCCCCTCAAGTCTTTACATCAGATTCGCATGTCTATACATCTCGTAAGTAGTTCAGATGGCGTCAACCCATTGAGTCCACGAGGTTGACGCAGCCTTTAAATGCCTTAGATGGCTTTGAAGATAAGGCTGGATGCGTTGACGCATGGGGTCACTGCGTCGACCCACTGAACTGACCCAGGTCTAACTTCACATCAGGGTGAACTGCTGCGTCGACGCTGTCACGCTGTAGCGTCTCTATGCATTTCTGAAGTCTACACATCATTTAGTTGCACGCCACTGTGTTGAGAAAGTCTACACATCAGATTGCCTTGCTTCATGCATAAGTCTATACATCGGTTGTTCATCACACACAAAAGTCTGAACATCGTTCATGAAGTCTGTACAGCCATTGCTTAAGGAAAGTCTGTACATCGACTAGGCAGCAAGTCTGTACAGCCCAAGTCTGTACATTGCATCATGTTGTTCATGCAGTGTCTTTCAAAGTCTATACATTCATGCTTGTTCATTCATCCAAGTCTGTACAGCCTTTTTGCATTGGACTTAAAGTCTATACATTTGGCAAGTCTGTACATCAGACTGTTCATGCATTCATCTCAAGTCTATACATCCGATTGTTCAGCTTGTGGCTAAGTCTGTACAGCGTCTAGTGTTTCTTGCAAAGTCTGTACACTGCATTGGCATCTTTACCTACGTGTTGAACTGAGCAAGTCTATACATTCTTAATCTTTACCTACGCTCAGTTCCACCAAGTCTGTACATTGGGGTCTCACTCAAAGTCTGTACAATGTCATGTTCATATGCTTCCAAGTCTATACGTTGCACTGTAGCTAGAACTGTGCAAGTCCATACATCGCTGCATTGGCCAAGTCTATACAATGCCATTTGTTCATGCATGTTAGCAAGTCTGTACAGCCTGTGTTCACAATACAAAGTTTGTACATCGCATGCTCACACAAACGCCAAGTCTATACATTGGATTTGCATACATGAGCTTGAAGTCTATACATTCGTTGCCTTGCATTGCATCAAGTCTGTACAGCCTTTCCTTTGGCAAATCCACACATCATGAAGTCTATACATCCATTGCTTCAGTTCAATATCTGCTATGTGCATACATTGCATCGGTGCATTGCCTCCTCTATGCATATACTGCATCAGTGCATCCTTCAGGCATACAGTCTATACTCTAATGCATGTGAGGTCCTTTGCTTTCAAAGTCCACACATCTATTGTCAGCATGTCTATGCATTCGTATTCAATGTACACACTTCACTGCATTGTGCATTGCTCTTGGCAGAGTCTGTACATCACTTGAACATTCACTGCACTCTTAACTCTATACACTGCTTCACTCATTGCACGAAGTCTGCACATTGTGTTGCTTTGTTCATACTTTGGTTTGCTAAGTCTACACATTGATGCATGTTTACTTCTACATATTTGAAGTATGTACATAGCTTAAGCTCTGCATATTTCAAGTCTATACACTGCTGCTGAACGCAAGTCCATACATTGCATAACGTCTGCACATTACACACTGCAAAGTCCATACATTCATGTCGCTTTGCAAAGTCTATACAATGCATTGTGTATACTATGAAGTATGTACAGGGGTTTCAGTCTTAAACTGATAATCCTATTCGACTGTCTGACATGGATTCTTTGCAGAGCCTAATGAAGGAACGTGATCCAAGGAAGGACGAGGTGCCCAGATTATGACACGTGGATGCAGCCCAGCCAGGATGCTGCCAGGTGGTCGAAATGCCTCGGTTCTGGCAAAAGCCTTTGGGCGGGAGATGTGGAGAGCACACGCCAAATTCCTGCTGCTCTATATATATGAAGCTTCTTCCATCTGAAGAAGACTGATCGTGAGACAGAGAGCCCTAGCAGAAGAGATTGAAAGAAGCAAAGGATAGCCTGCACGATCCCGTGAGAAAGAAAAGAGAAGCAGAAGAAGCAGAGAAGAAAAAGAGAAAGAGAAGAACAGCAAAAGAGAAAGAAGAGAAAGAGAGAGATAGAGAGCTCAAGTAGAGAAAGAGAGAGAGTGAGATTAGCAGAAGAAGAAAAAGAGAAAGAAAGATAGTGATATCGAGAGAGATCTACCTTTACTGGACCGTGGATCAAATCCAGGCCAGTCAGCTCATTCTGAGCCACATTGTGCTTCATTGTTTACAGCCTTCCGATTGCTGTTTGTTTCTCATTTTCCTGTTTTCTCTTTAAACATTTCTTCAAGATGTTTGTCAGCATTTGCAGTAGAGGATTCCACTGGATGGCTAAGCTGTATTGCCCAGCGGAGCAAGCTGTGAAGCTCAGCAGGCGAGGAGGATTCCTCGGACAGCAAGCTGTGAGGCTCAGCGGATTGTATGGCAAGCTGTGATGCCCAGCTGTTCAAGCTGTGAGTCAGCGGAATCCACACTCGGTTTGAGTGTGGGGTGGACGTAGGTCTGCAGAACCGAACCACCTAAAAACCCTCTTGTTCTGTGGTTTGAATTCTTATCTGATTGGCGCTAGATGCATGCATAGGCACGAAGATTATATTCAATTCATTGCTGCGCACATTAGATGTTTGCTTAGGAGCATTCTACATGTTTGCACATTGGTTCAACATATTTGATTAGCTTTGCACACTGTGTGTTTGATTAATTCCGCAATTGCACACTGTGTGATTTTTAATTGGGTGAAAGTTTTTAAAGGATATATTCATTCACCCCCCCTCTGAATACATAGCACCGAACCCAACAGGGCGGTCATCACCTAGACCACATATCCCCTGACAGGATGGGTGGCCATCCGCATGACCACACATCCTGGGATGGATGATCATCACCTAGACCACATATCCTGGATGGACGATCATCACCTAGACCACACAGCCCCTGACAGGATGGGCGGCCATCACCTACACCACACATCTTGGATGTGCGGCCATCACCTAGACCGCCCAACCCCTTGGGCGGCCATGCCCTGGCCGCACAAGTACCCTTCAGTCCAGTAGATATAAGGTCCTGTAACGACCGCACATCTATGCAGAAATGACTTAGTGTGAGCTCTACATGATTCATATTAGTATCTTAATTGATAATTAGTAAATTAGAAACCCATATGATAAGTGGTAAATTATGCAATTAAATTTCTGTAAAATGCATGCTATTTATTCCCACATGATCTTGTTCATTATCATTATCATCTTGATTCATCTTTTTGGTAATCAAATTAATGTAAATCATGATCCTTGATAAATTGACATGAAAATTAAGACTGAAATGAATACTAGGTTGCTTGACAGCCATTCTACTCTAGTAGAACGGTTTGACCAATTTACCGACTTTTAATAAGTCATTAGCCCTATTAGTTGTGCTAACCTTGAACTTACCCCCGGACACTCCATCCGACGGACTTAACATCATCTTGGGATCTTTGTATATCCCTGCTAAGAATCTAATGAACCATCAGAAACTCCGATTTACGTGACTGAACCGCTGGATTATGAGTCATGGATCGAATTGGGCTAAGAGAGGCATGTGCGGCCAGTAGTGGACCGCATATCCTTATAGGCTGCCCAATAACGACCGCACATACCTAGCTTATGCCATTAAGTGTTGGTCGATTAACCTTGATCAATCTTCGACCAAACCATTAAGCCCTGGACTGACCAATAGACAGTAGACTAGGCCCTGGTTTAGCTTTACCCTATCTTTGGCAGCCCAGAGTCCAATAGGGTGATTTCTTAGCCTTTTAGCCAAGCCCGGGTGGTGCGGCTGGAATATGACCGTTCAAACCTTATGCGGATTCTCTTGGACCGCATATCTTTAATACGGCCCCGTATGGCCCGTACATCATGTTCATGGGTCTTAAGGTCTTCTGGACCTGCGCGGCCCAGAACTTACCGTTCATCCTTTAGAGCGGCACACTATTAGCCGTTCATTTTTGACCTCATGGGCTGAGTTTCAGTCCAACTCCTGTAAGTGCGGCCCAGTGTTATCCGCATATATCTTTTGAGTGGCCTCTATATGACCGTACATCTCTCAGAGATGAATTTTATCATGTTTTGTGCTCTTGAATCCAAGGACAGATTAGTCCTTTAAATCTTGAACTTCTGGATAGTAATTCCTATGATTATTTGGCCATAAACTTGACTAAATGTCTAGACGGAACTTGGGATCTTGGATCCGATAAATCAATGCCAACGCATCATAAGGGCCCAGTCTGGTCCTGGGGAGAGCGCCCGAAAAGTACTTGTGCCCATGGGAGTTTGTAATGACAAGGTGAGGCATTGCACCGAGTGCATGACTAGCGTGATTTCTACGACAGAAATCTCTTGTTATCTCTTGTTACTTGATCGTGCTTGACTTGTTTAAAATACTTGCTGGTGGCCATTTCCTCATTACAATTTCCTGTTACACTTGTTACATGATATTCTTGTTGAAATCCAGGTATCTTATATTTCCTTGACCTTGCAAGATCTTTATATTACGTTGTTTTTCTTCTGTATCGTCATTTCTTTTCTTATCATTTCATATGAAAATGGAATAATTGGTTAATTACGTAAACTTGTCTATTATTATCTACTGAGCGTTCGCTCATATAGTTGTCTCCCCCCTTTTTACAGGTAGCTCAGGTGATGATGCGCTTACCGTTGGGGATGGGCAGGAGTGATGATTGGAGTGTACAAGTTCTAGATGTTGAGTTGGCATAGTTATCCTACTCTTAGTTGTGCCTTAGAGGGTGTTTAGCCATAGTTATGATATTATTGTTAAGTTGATGTTGCCTCAATTTGTATTAAAGTTGGTTTAAGGATATTGTACTAGATTTGAAATGTTTCATGACCAATAAAGTTATCTCTTTTCATAGCACACGTGTTAATGCTTAGATTAGCTTATCATTATTTCTAGCTATTTCTGACTATATGTTCCGATATTCCGCGTCGGGGCGTGACAACTATACAATATCATCCTGGAAAAGGTAATCCCGTAGCTGATGCCCTCAGTCAAAAGCCAAGAGCTATAATAGCCAATTGTATGATTCAGGAGTGGAAGTTGCTAGAACAATTCTCTAAGCTTGATATAAGTATGGACAAGGAGAGCCGGTGTGTTACACTATCACATATGAGCATACAGCCAGTTTTACTCTCTAAAATACAAGGACTTCAAGATAATGATCCCGTATTAGTAGAAATCAAGGGTAAAATAGAAGACCAACCTGATTTCAAGATAATCTCATATGGAAGGTTGTTATTCAGAGATAGAACTTGCATACCAGATTGTCCAGAGCTAAAGAAGAAGATCTTAGATGAAGCTCACAGATTGAGGTACACGATTCATCCATGATCTACCAAAATGTACCAAGATTTGAAAAGGACCTTCTGGTGACCCAACATGAAAAGAGAAGTAATGGACTTTGTGTCTCGATGTCTCACTTGCCAACAAGTCAAGGCAGAAGACCAAAAGCCTACCGGTAAGCTACATCCTCTTGATATTCCCAAATGGAAGTGAGAGGATATCGGTATGGACTTCATTATGGGATTATCTAAATCTAGAGGAGGACATGATGGAATATGGGTTATCATCGACCGTTTGACCAAGTCGGCACACTTCTTGCCTATCAAGAGCCGATGGTTAGTTGATGTTCTTGCTGCTTTGTACATCAAGGAGATAGTTAGACTACACGGCATTCCTGTTTCAATCGTGTCTGACCGAGACCCTCATTTTACTTCTCATTTTCAGAAAGGTCTACAACATTCGTTGGGGATAAGACTCAACTTTAGTACTACTTTTCATCCTCAGATGGATGGTCAAACTGAGAGAACAAATCAGGTAGTAGAAGATATGCTCAGAGCTTGCATCATTGATTTGAGTGGAAGCTGGCATGATCACTTACCATTGGTCGAGTTTGCATACAACAACAGCTACCAGGCAAGTATACAAATGGCACCTTTCGAAGCCTTATATGGAAGGAGTTGCCGATCACCCTTGTACTGGGATGAAGTTGGTGAGAAACAACTATTAGGCCCAGACCTGGTAAGGGATACCACCGAAAAGATTCAGTTGATTAGAGAAAGACTTCATGTGGCTCAGTCTAGACAGAAGGCTTATGCTGATACACAAAGAAGAGATCTCGAATTCCAAGTCGGAGATCACATATTTCTCAAAATATCATCTGGACGTTGAATAAGGAGATTTGGTGTTAAGGGCAAGCTTACGCCAAGGTTTATCGGACCTTTTGAGGTACTAGAAAAAGTAGGCGAGGTTGCTTATCGCATCGCTTTGCCTCCTCAATTGTCCAAAGTTCATAACGTATTCCACATATCCATGTTAAAGAAGTATGTGCATGATCCGTCACATATCATCGATCACGGAGATCTGGTGATTCAAAAGGATCTCACATATGAACAAAAGCCCATGAAGATACTCGATCGTGAAGTTCATACACTAAGGAACAAAACGATTCCCATGCTAAAGGTGCAATGGAGTAAATGCTCATAGCATGAAGCCACATGGGAGACTGAGGAGTCCATGAGGAAGCGATTCCCGAATTTATTCTAAAAGGCATGTGTCCTGCACCCTCCGTAAATATGTGCAATTGAATTTGGGGACCAAATTCTTCTAAGTGGGGGAGGGTGTAGCAACCCTGGTAAATTTAAGGAATAAAATCTTAAAAGATTAAACCAATGATAAAAGGCCCAACTCATATACACTTAAAACATATAACAACTAGGTTAAGATGAATAACGCCTCCTATCTGGTCGTCATTTAATTGAAGACTGTTCAAGCAGGTGCTAACTAAAGAATTGACGCCCCCTTGATAAGCGCTATATCCTGAACTGAAGACCGCATATACAGGCGTCAATTATTGAAACAACGCCCCAACCTTAGGCGTCATTTCCAAACGGGACTCGTTAGTGTTTGGCTCGAACAAGGATGTTAATTGGGTAAGTTCTGATTAGGGAAAGGGATTGATACGTGGATATTTAAGTTTAGTAAGGATTCTACATAGAAAATTTTAATCCTAATCGAACTCCTAGAACCCAGTAGGATTCCTTCTCCTATAAATACCAACCCCTTCCATCAAACCCCCTATTGACACTATTATTCAAGGACGTCCTGCTGCTACTAAAGTTCTTCTTCATCTTCTTCCTCTTCATCTTGCTCCCGATATGGTGAAGGGGGGGAAAGCCATCTTCTGCTTATTCTGCAGTTCTTCACGAATTGCTGTGGAGAAGCATAAAGCTTCTTCTTTTGAAGGTTTTGGGTGTTCTTCATCGACTTCTTCCTCTTCTTCTTGCGGATTGCCTGCACCAAGAAGGGGCTGCGGCTGCTGCGTTGTTGCTCTTCACCCTTCTGCAACTTCATACAAGGGTTTCTGCTATTGCGTTTAATAAGAGCTGCTGCTCTTGTTATATTCCCGTAACTCTATTTGAAACAGAGTGTCGTTCAAGGGCGGTTCTTGTTATTGATTCTTCATCCTCTTCACGTTTCTATCATCTACAACCCCATAAAGGTAGGTTTTCTCAAGTTCTATGCAAAACCAAGTTAATAATAAGTCTCTGCATGCATATAGGTTGACAGTGATCAGTAGAAAGATTTACCGGTATCAGATTTTATGATTTTTACATTTACAGTAAATAGCGACCCAAGCTAGGGTGCTATTTGATTTAACGACCGTACAAACAGTCGTCAATTGTCTAGTTAATTAATAATTTTACAATATTCAAAATTTAATAACTGAGAACTTTCACATGTAAACTAATGCATGATCATACCAGAAAATTCCTGTTATTTTTCTCTATCTGCCCATGTCTCTAGTTTCTTGATTTGAAATATCCCAAAATCATGTGTCTGTGATTGTACCTGCCCGATGCAAATCGGATGACAAATAAACAACGACCCCATCTAGGTCGTCAATTGAATGAACGCCCCTATACACGGGCACCAACTAGTGATAAATCATGAAATTCTGGAATGTTTACAATTTTCTGGATATTTGAAATTAACGACATACACCCTGTCATCATTTTGATATATATAACGCCCCATACTAGGGCGCATTTTACTAAATTGAAGACTTAAGATAAGTCACCATTTACATAATAACTAAAAATTTAGAATATTTATAGATTTTATTAGCAATAGTAATCTGGATGTAACGACTGAGTGGACAGTCGTCATTTACTGAACTGACGACCTTGACAAGGGCGCCAATTCAGAAAATGAAGACTTAAGCTCAGGCGCCAATTGACTGATTCCTGATGTTGTGGTTTTTCTGTAACCCTTGACAATGGGTTATGTGTATTGGCACTATATTCCATTCCGTGAATATAGTCCCATGTTTCACGTTGTTTTATCGATTACCCACTATTTCTTGGTGATAGATGAACCCTCCGCGGGACATTCCGTTCCTCCGGACCGGTGACTTTATCATAGAGACCTCCGTAAGACTCCGCTAGCCTTGGATTCCCTCAAGGTAGCCGAGCGGGTTGTACCATGAAAACCTATGACACTACTTGATTGCCATGTCACTCTAAAGAAACATGGTATATCGGCCCTCATGACATGCTATGTGGATGTCATGAGAATATCCTTAAGATTTTATGGAATAGGAAACCATGCCATTATTGTTCTTATGAATTATGTGCCATACTTGTGGACCTTAATTCTATCTAGCTTATCATGTACAGGAACGAGCGACCGCTTATTCTTAATGTCATGGCACCCAAGTTAGGGAGCTGATTCCACCTAGTTTTAATGCGAATCGTGATTGTACCATTATTATCATCCTTACACATCTTGTTCAACCCTTGGAATACTATTCCACAAGATCTACCTTAAAGTTCCTACAAACTCATTCCTTGAAATTCAATATTGGCTACAACTATAGTGGATGTCAAAAATACATGATCAATGCCTGCGCATATAGGGCCCGATCTGATCCTCGGAGGAGCACCCAAAAGTACTAGTGCCCATGGGAGTTGTAATGATCGCGGTGTGGCGTTGCACCGAAGTGCATGACTAGCTTGATTAGACATTTCCACAAATCTCGTACTTGACTTGGCATGACATGGCATGACTTGCGTGACCCAAAAAAGGGTATGTACTTATTTACTTGCTTGAAACATGATAGCCAATTCTTGACATGACTTGATCACTTGACATGATGAATATACGTGCTTGATTATCTTACTATACTGACATGAGTTCTAGAAAGACTTGCTAGTTCGTTCACTATCTCTTGATATACATTCTCTCTTGTTATACGTTCTTTATTGTCATTTTGTGCGAGCACGCATAGCTTATTGCATTTCATGTGACATGTAATCTACTTAAAGCAAGCTAGCTCTTGAGATATAATCCCTACTGAGCGTTCGCTCACCTAGTGTTTTCCCTTATTTTTTAGGTAAGTCCGAGGATGAAACTCAATCGGATGGGGAAAGTCAAGAGTGATGAGATTAGAGCTACTTCGTCTATCCAAGCGTTATCTAGTCTTGTCTTTTCAACATTCTTGAGTCAATCATTGTACTTTTCATTTTATTGAGTCTTGGCACTTTCATTAAGTGGATGTAATAGAAGCACTTTAGAATTTATGATTAAATAAAGGATTGTGTTATCTTTACTTTTGCGCACTCTATCTTTGTGTCGAATACACTAACGCTCTGATTGACATGATTGATATAAACTCGCCACGTCTCTGGGTTCCTTCCGCGCTCGGGGCGTGACACCCCTTTCATCTCCAAGAAGCGGAGCATCGTTTGAAGCCCGAAGCACAAAGTTCCAAATTTCCAACCCTGAGTGTGCAAGTTAGTCCAAGTGGAGACAGATTCGACCTCCTTCCACTCTTTTGGCCCTTGCGGTCTGCTCCGACCTCTGCCGGCAGCCCCGTGAGTCTCCGTTCGAAGAGAACTCGACCACGAACGCAACGGTTCCAGTCTCGCCATCAACTGAGCACAGGAGTGGTCGTGACAGCCTTCCCTTCCAACAATAGCAGTCTAGACACTGCCAGGAGCATAGTGCAGCAGTCCTGATCCCGACCCTGCCCCGGCCGTCGTAATCATGAAGAAATTCTCCAATAATTCTGACGTTTGGCGCTGGTTTCGTCAACAAAGGAGTTCGGGAGAGCCCGTAGCAGCACCGACAGTGACTGTCTATCCGGCTATTCCTGAAGCTGGCAGAACTAGGGAGCTCGGCAATTCAGCTTCTAGCTTAGTTTTTCCCCCACCCTGCCTGGCCGGCTGACCGCCCCTCCCTGCATGGAGGTAGTTTTGGATGTAATTTCAATAAGTCCCCACCCCGAGATCCCCCTCCTGCGAGAGGTGTAGTGGTATAACATTTTAATTTTCAGGTCAAAGCTACACCGACGCGGCGTGCGGGTGCGTACCCACGCCTCCCCGCTTGCCCTTGTCTCCGGCCGGGATCAGTGTATTCACGCCGATCTGGTGAGCTTCTGGTCACTTTTCTTTGCTGGTATTACTTGCTTAATTAGTATTATCTCTTAGCTCCGTCGGACGGTTAGAGAGTGCTCGGTCCCAAATTACCATCAAATTGAGCGACCACCGCGGAGCGAGTTGTGAGAGAGACCCTACAACCCACGCCCTTGACGTGCTGGCCACCCATGAAATTGGGCATCCCGGGCCCTTAGGGGTTCAGCCTCAAGCTTGCCAAATCCCCCGGAGCATCAAGGTCCCACCCCGGACCCTCTCCATCATCACCAGGTTGCCCACGGGCACATGTGTGCGTTATGCGGGTGAGTCCGCTTAAGTGATATCGCTGGGTACGTTGGGTTGCTTGCGAGTCATAGGTCCAAGGATCATTGGCCTAGTGGCTATCACCCCCAAGGTGGTGTCACATCACTCAGCTGGAGGGGGTCCAGAGGTCACTGTCATTTCTTACGAGTAGGGGCGATGAAGGCCTCCCCTTTGACTACTGTTCGAGGGGCTTTAGGCCTATATATGTGTAGACAAGTGCAGGACCAGCCTGCACCCTACCTTTCCATTGGGAGCCGGACATGTCGGCTTACACTGAGTTGGTGTGTAGCACCCGATCGACCATTCTGGTGCTACAGCAGTCGAGCGCCATTGTACTGGAGCCTTACTACCTGTAGGCGCCGGAAGGGTGGCAGGGGGGCGTGGCGCCGGGACAGGAAGTGCTCCCCCGTCTCGGCCCCCCCTTCTCTCTCCCTTCGAAAATGTTGCCTGCTGCTGCTGGGCCTACATCGCACGGAATAGATAAAAGGAACAAGGTGATCGCCAGAGGCTTATACCTGAGCCTCACAGGGATGGATGATCACGTTGGGATGCCTCAAGGGGGGAGTTTGTGGGGACCCGACTTCTCCATGCTCGACCGGCCAAGAACGGAGAGCCCTGCACAGTCTGAGGATGCTAAAAGTCCTGCAAGCAATAACAAGAGCCCACGAACACAGAAAGAGTATGCCAATTAGATCTAGGAAGTGCAGTGAGTGTCCTACGCAATGTAGAGAAGCAGAAATAATGGCAGCGTGATTACCTGGGGGGTGGTTGGGAAGAAGGGATGGCCGAGGCTTTTGACAACCTACCTTCCCGTTTGTTTAAAAGTAAAACCTCTATGAGCAGGGATTAGGGAGTACCTAAGATGCGATGGATGCAGATGCACATGGTATGTAACACGAAATAGAGAGGAAAGAGCAAAAAGTGTAGGGAGCAAACCAGGGGGCGGCCAAGTCCTTGGCCGCCCAGAAACGGAAGGCGGAAGAAACCAGAAACTGAAGTGGCCAAGGTCGATCTCTTTCAGTGCCTTCCTCTCGAGGGGAGCTTACTGTCTCTCAAACTCTTGGGACTCTTGAACTCCTGACCCTCAGAATTCAAACTTTCGTTTGCCCGACTTCGAATTCCAAGCTCTCCGTCCACTCTCCTCACCACCTCCGAATCATCCCCACTCCAAAATCCTCATCCCCCCTTCGAACTCCCATGTCACGTCCCGAGCGCGGAAGCTTACCCGTGGCGCGACAGTCCTTTATATAGAACCAAAGCGATCTAGCTAATTAGTGGAGATCTTCCTTAGATAATTTAAGAGTGCGCAAATGACTAAGCAAATTACTAAGCTTAGACTTCAAACTAACATAAATAGTTCGAGCTATCAATTATTACAACTAACCAAAATGTCAAATTCGTAGAATCAACTACTAGTCCTTACTCCTTTATTAGTTTTGATCAAAGGAAATACAAATGACATAACTACATAATACAACTGACATACGTAGGGTTACAATTAACACAAAATAGTGGAATTACAATAACACAATTGACAACACAATTAACATGACAATTGATGACTCCATTTCTACACTCATCACTCAGACTCATTCGCTTCCAAGTTCTGGTTGTCATCCAAATCATCTGAAAATGTTAGAAGCAACTGGATGAGCGAATCGCTCAGTAGGATTTACATCTCAAGATTTAACATGCTTTAAGTGGTTTACAAGTTCAATTAATGTTGGTAAATCTATGCATGTAGACAAGTAGATAACAAGGATTGTAAAATCGACAAGAGCAGTATAGGAATAACAAGTGAGAGTATATAGATTCCAACTTCAATAAGCAAGAGAGATCAAGCAAGCAATAACTTGAATCAACAATAATTTTTCCAAGAAGGTAAGAACTCATGTCAAGCAAGTAATAGTAAGTAACGTAATTTCAAGCATGTATAACTGGAATTGGCTATTTATCAATTTCATTCAAGAAAATACTTTTACCCTTCTGCGGGCCTCAAGTCAATCGATCAAGTAATATCACGTGAATGAGTGGAATGTCTAAAGTCTAGCAAGCAAGTACTCCGGTGCAATGCCAAACACCGTGGTCAATAAACTCCCATGGGCACAAGTACCTTCGGGTGCTCCTCCCAGGACCAGACCGGGCCCTATATGGACAGTATTAATCATGTTTGTCGACATCTACTCTCATTTATAGCCAATATGGAATTTTAAGGTTTGACCAGTAGGATATATAAGGCGGAATTATGGAATGGAATCCAAGGGCGCATTGATATGTAGGGACGAACTAGGAGTGGAAACCAGTAACGTTTGATACGCGGAAAAAAAACTAGATAAGAGAGTGCCTTATGGGCCACCTGACATGTTGAGAAACGACACCCTCACAGTGGGATGCCCTTCCTGGGAACTATACATGGCACCTCTCAGGCTGTCATCTATCAGTGGAGATGGCAAAAGTGAAGGCCTAACGATCACGTTAACGCACTGAGCCGACTGCGTCGACTCAGCAGTTCATCGCGTCAACACGGTGAACAGGCTGCGTCAACCCCTCAGTTCAAATCTGCCCAAAATGGCTTCCTGGAATGCCCCATCGTGTTAACGCACTGAGCCGGCTGCGTCGACTCAGTAGTGCATCGCGTCAACGCAGTGAATAGGCTGCGCCGACTCAGCAGTTCATCGCGTCAACGCGGTGAACAGGCTGCGTCAACCTCTCAGTTCAAATCTGCTCAAAATGGCTTCCTGGAATGCCCCATCGCGTTAACGCATTGAGCCGGCTGCGTCGACTCAGCAGTGCATCGCGTCAACGCGGTGAATAGGCTGCATCGAATCAGCAGTTCATCGCGTCAACGCGGTGAACAGGGTGCGTCAACCCCTCAATATTAATATTTGATTAAGCTAGGGTTAACTGGATGATCAGTTTAACATCATGCAGTTAGAAGGCGCCCACGGGGCTGCCATCTCTTAGAAGAAAGCACCCTTGGGTCTGCCACCTTCTATTAGAAGGCGCCCTAGGGGCTGCCATGAAATTTTAATAGGTGCCCGAGGGGGGGGGGTGCCCTTCACAGAGGGGCAGTTTTGCGCATTTCCTATTTAGAATAAGCGTTTGTTCTACAGTCGCTGTTCAATGAATAGCGTCCGAGTCAGGGGCACCCTTCAATTTAAGCTGATTTAGGTAAAATTGATGACATGGATAGATAGAGAAAATTGTAAGGATTATAGATCTGTATTCATACACTGGTTTCATGCTTTAGTTGCTCAAATATCAATTTTTTAACATGACGTATCATACTAGTTTTCATTTTACATGAACTAAATGGAGACAAGGTTTCTGGATAGGTTAGCTAACAGGTTAATTAGGTATACTAATTAGTTAGTAGATCCACTAACATGTTAGTTAGGTATGTTAACAGGTTAGTTAAATGATAAAACTTGCATTATACGGATATATCGTATGGATATGAAGCTAATTTATACCAATTACCCTAGATCGAAGCTAATACATGCTAATCATCTTGGGTATAAGGCTAATACATGCTAATTATCTTAGGTATGAGGCTAATACATACTAATCATCCTAGATTTAAGCTAACACATGCTAATTATTCTAGGTATGAGACTAATACTTGCTAATTATTCTGGGTATAAGGCTAATACATGCTAATTATCTTTGGTATGAGGCTAATACATGCTAATTATCCTTGATTTACGCTAACACATGCTAATTATTCTAGGTATGAGACTAATACTTGCTAATTATTCTGGGTATAAGGCTAATACATGCTAATTATCTTAGGTTTGAAGCTAATACATACTAATCATCCTTGATTTAAGCTAACACATGCTAATTATTCTAGGTATGAGACTAATACTTGCTAATTATTCTGGGTATAAGACTAATACTCGCTAATTATTCTGGGTATACGGCTAATACATGCTAATTATCTTAGGTATGAAGCTAATACATGCTAATCATCCTAGATTTAAGCTAACACATGCTAATTATTCTAGGTATGAGACTAATACTTGCTAATTATTCTGGGTATAAGACTAATACTTGCTAATTATTCTGGGTATAAGGCTAATACTTGTTAATTATTCTAGGTATAAGGTTAATACATGCTAATTATCTTAGGTATGAAGCTAATACATGCTAATCATCCTAGATTTAAGCTAACATATGCTTTGTAAACACTAAATATCGCATGGAAATGAGCCTAAGACTAAATGCCTAGACTAATCATCCTAGATTAGCTACTGGTTTAGTTAAAAGTTGAGAACACCTATCTCTGTGAAGTGGCAGGAGTTGTAGCAGACGGAAGAAGCAGCTCTTCCCTCCTCTGCAACCCTTCAGAAGTGTCTCCCCTTCTCAACAGCAAGCCTTGAAGGTTTGCTTCATTAGGAGTATAATATAATGTTTGAGTCAAAATGAGGGGGAAACAAGATCCGTGAAAATCGGATCTCAGTGGGATGCCAGCTTATACAGGCTGTTGGGGATAAGAAATCGAAAAGTCTGTCTGGTGGAAAATGGTGCCTATGAGAGGGTCGTGATTCATCCTCATTTTCTTTATTTTAAACTTTCCACTTAACTTCAATGATTTTTATCTTTAAAAGTTGATGGAGTTAGTTTGTAAAATTTTATGGGTGAGATCCTTACATTGTTCTCTATTTTTACATATAAATTTTTTTAAAATTTTTTTAAATAAAAAGTGGCACTATTCACGTCACTATTCACGTTTAGGAAATCACGACCTAACATATGTCGTTGTTTAGTGAATAACAACCATGCATTGGTCGTTACTTCTTTTGGAGCATTTTCCTATCACCCTCTAAGGACCGAAATTGGATATATATCATTTCCATCCTTATGTATCTATTTTAGTTGAATAACGACACCTTACATGTCGCTATTTCGTGAGTAACGGCTTAATAACGGTCGTGATTTTGAACGGAGACTTTTCTATTCACTCTAAACTAACCAAAATTGTCTATATACCCTTTCTCACTTCCTAAATTATGTTTATCCTTGAACACCTCATCTATATACCCTTATTTCTTCAGAACAATGATGTAATGTAAAAGTTGAAGTATAAAATTTTCTAAATTATGAAAATATGATTTAGCATCTTGTAAAATTGATGTTTGTCCTTTAAAACCCTATCTATATAACATATTTCCTATTTCTTTAGAATAGTGTAATAAGATGTATTATTAATTTCCTAAGTGATTGAAATATAAATTGGCATTTCCTAAAATATAATTTGGCATCTTCTAAAGTATCTATTGGTTTTTGAATTATTAATTAAATGGTTTTAAATGGTTAATCAAATAGAATTAGAATATGGGTTCAATAGTTAAATATATATATGTATATATATATATAATTTTTTTTCGTACATTTCTATTTTAAGATTCTCGGGTGTTACACCCTCCCCTACTTAAAAGAATTTGGTCCCCAAATTCAATTGTATAAGGATAAATTCAACTGCATATGGGTATTGTGGAAAGTATAGCATACTTACAGTCTAAAATAGTTCTGGGTATCTTCTTTTCATAGATTCCTCGGTCTCCCATGTTACTTCCTGCTCCGAGCATCGATTCCATTGGATTTTCACCATAGGGATCATCTTGCTCCTTAGAACTCGGACTTCTCGGTTGAGGATCTACATCGGCCTTTGCTCATAAGTAAGATCCCTTTGAATCACTAAATCAGCATGGTCGATGATGTGAGAAGGGTCGTACACATATTTCTTCAGCATAGATATATGAAATACATTGTGCACTTCTGAGAGTTGAGGAGGTAAGGCAATACGGTAAGCCACCTCACCCACTCTTTCCAATACTTCAAATGGACCGATAAACCTTGGTATAAGCTTGCCCTTAACACCGAATCTTCTAATACCTTGGCCAAGAGATACCTTGAGAAATACATGGTCACCCACTTGAAATTCCAAATCTCTCCTTCTATTATCAGCATAAGATTTTTGCCTGCACTGAGCTACCTTGAGTCTCTCTCTGATAAGGTGTATCTTTTTAGTTGAATCTCTAACCATATCTGGGCCTAGAAGTTATCTTTCACCGACTTCATCCCAGCATATTGGAGATCGACAACTCCTGCCATAAAGCCCCTCGAAAGGTGCCATTTGGATACTGGCTTGATAGCTGTTATTGTAGGCAAATTCGGCTAGGGGTAAGTGGTCATGCCAGCTTCCACCAAAATCTATAATGCATGCCCTTAACATATCTTCAACAACATGATTTGTTCTTTCAGTCTGACCATCTGTCTGGGGATGAAAACAGTGCTAAAGTTGAGTTTCGTTCCCAGAGAGTGTTGTAGATCCTTCCAAAAATGAGAAGTAAAGCGCGGGTCTCGATCATATACTATAGACACAGGAATTTCATGCAATCTAGTAATCTCCTTGATATATAAGGTAGCAAGAACATCAACCGATCATCGACTCTTGATAGGCAAGAAATGAGCCGATTTAGTAAGGCGATCGATGATCACCCAAATTCCATCATATCCGCCCCTAGACCTGAGCAAACCCATAATGAAGTCCATACCGATGTCTTCCCATTTCCACTTGGGGATATCTAGTGGATGCAGTCTTCAAGTGGGCTTTTGATGTTCCACCTTCACTTGTTGGCATGTCAAGCATCTAAACACGAAGTCTGCTATCTCCCTTTTCATGTTGGGTCACCAAAAGGTTCTTTTTATGTCTCGGTACATCTTAGTGGCTCCAGGGTGGATCGTATACCTCGATCGGTGAGCTTCTTCAAGAATCCTCTTCTTCAGCTCAGGACTATCTGGTACACATGTCCGTTCATGGTATAATAATATGCCATCGAGTGCCAACTTGAAATCAGATTTCTCGTCTAGCTTCTCTTTTATTTCCACTAGGGTAGGATCTTCTTCTTGCAACCTCTTGATTTCTGCTAACAAATTCGGATGCACACTTATGAGAGATAGAGTAATACACCCATCATTCTCATCCATGCTTATATTGAGTTCAGAGAATTTTTCCAGCAGCTTCCATTCTTGAACCATACAGTTGGCTACTAGGGCTCTCGGCTTCCGACTAAGGGCATCTGCTACGGAATTACCCTTACCAGGATGATATTGTATAGTGAAGTCGAAATCCTTGAGATACTCGAGCCAACGCCTTTGTCGTATGTTCAGCTCCTTCTGAGAGAATAGATATTTAAGGCTTTTATGATCGGAGTATACGGTGAATTGCTCTCCGTAGAGATAGTGCCTCCAGATCTTTAAAGCCAATACCACTGCGGCTAGTTCCAAATCATGCACAGGGTAGTTTTTTTCATGCTTCTTTAATTGCTGGGAAGAGTATGCAATGACTCTTCCATTTTGCATCAATACACATCCGAGGCCGATACCAGATGCATCGGTATATACCTCGTACTTCTCTCCTTCAATTGGTAGAGATAAGACTAGAGCAGTAGTCAAGAGATCCTTTAAAGTTAGGAAACTCTTCTCACAGTCTTCACTCCATTCATAAGGCACTTCCTTGCGAGTCAATCTGGTAAGAGGGACAGCAATCTTGGAGAAGTCCTTAATAAAACGTCGGTAGTAGCCAGCTAGACCCAAGAAGTTACGAATCTCCGTTGCATTCGTTGGTCGTCCCCAATTTTGTACGGCTTCGACCTTCGCAGGATCAACAGAAATTCCATTCTTTGATATGACATGGCCTAAGAAGGACACTTCTTCAAGCCAGAACTGGCATTTGCTGAATTTGGCATATAGCTTGTTGTCTCGCAATATCTGTAATGCCTTCTTGAGATGCACTTCATGATTTTCTTCAGTTTTTGAATAGATCAATATATCATCGATAAAGATCACAATAAATTGGTCTAAATAAGGCCTGTAGATGCTGTTCATTAACTGCATAAAAGCTGCGGGGGCATTTGTTAGTCCAAAAGATATAACAGTAAATTCATAATGCCCATACCTGCTTCGAAATGCAGTTTTATAAATATCTTCTTCTTTAATCCTCAATTGGTGGTAACCAGACCAAAGATCAATTTTGGAGAAGTAATTAGCTCCAGATAATTGGTCGAACAACTCATCAATTCTCGGCAGCGGGTACTTGTTCTTGATTGTAAGATGGTTCAACTGCCGATAATCAATGCATAGACTCAATGTTCCATCCTTCTTTTTAACAAAGAGCACGGGTGCTCCCCAGGGGGAAGTACTCGGCCTAATGAAACTCTTTTTCAATAAATCCAGCAGCTGCTCCTTTAGCTCCTTCAGTTCAGCGGGAGACATCCTGTAGGGTGCCTTAGAAACAGGACCGGCACCAGGAACAATGTCGATTGTGAATGACACTTCCCTTTCTGGGGGTAAACCAGGAAATTCTTCTGGAAATACATCTGGAAAGTCCCGAATCACTCGGATGTCTTCAATTTTAGTCTTCTCGACTTCCGTGGCAGTCACAAAAGCTATGAAAGACACACATCCTTTACTCACAAGTTTGCTAGCTCAAAGAGCTGAGATGAGAGGGGGTCTATTCCGAGGGCTAACATAAACCAACTCGGGATAATCCGCAAAAGTTATCTTGCCGTGTCGGTAATCTACCGTTGCTTGGTAGGTGGATAACCAGTCAGCGCCTAGTATGACATCATAATCCTTCATATCAAGGCGTATAAGGTTGACTGGCAGATTGCTACCTTGAACCATAACCTCACAACTTGGGTAGTGATGCATGATATCAGACTTGTTTCCGAGAGGTGTAGATATTACTAAATCTAACCATTCAGGTTCTTTAGAAAATGAGGCAGTAAATCTCTTCGAAACAAATGAATGAGTTGCCCCAATATCAAATAGAACTTTAGCAGGTTTAGAGCAAACAGTTAATGTACCTTCCACGATTCCTCCTTCCATGGGTTCCGTCCCTTGAAGAGCTTGTAGACGTCCTTGTTTCTTTATCAGACGCTTCTCGTCTTTGTTGGCTTGTTCCTTCATCAAGGGGCAGTCGGGGATTCGATGCTCTCGACTCCCACATCGGAGACACGCTCCCAGTTTCCTCCAGCATTCCTCAGTCTTATGACCAACCTTGTCACAATACTTGCAGATTTCCTTGGAAGGTGTGATGGCGGAGGAAGGCTTATTGCCGATAGTGGAGAAGGGCTTGTTGCTTTTCTGGAACCTCTTCTCTTTGGAAAATTCTCCTCCATTGAAGAATCGCTTCTTGCCAAATGGTGGTTTGAAGTTTCCCGGACTTGTGACGGTTTCTTTCTTGTCCTTGCCTCGAATCCTTTCAGAAAATTCAGTGGCATCTTCTAGCAATTGAGCATGCCGAACCATTTCCGAATAGACTTGGATGTCTATCGCCGCAAGCTGTGTAATATATTAGGGCCGAAGCACGTTGAGGAATCTCCTTGCCTTCATCCTTTCCGTACACACCAAGTGGGGTGCATATCGGGAAAGTCTTGAGAATTGGGCCTCATATTCGACCACCTTCAGGCTCCATTGCTTTAACGCGGAAAATTCCACGGCCTTCTTCTCTTGAACACGGTCAGAAAAATATTTGATATTGTAGTGTTCAACAAACTCCGCCCAGATGACATGGTTGTCGGGCAGTGTTGCTTCTACGGATTCCCACCAGCATCGAGCATCCCGTTCCAGTTGGAACGTAGCCAATAGAACCTTCTCTGCATCCGTGCATTGCATTACACGGAAGATCCTCTCAATTTCCTTCAGCCAATTCTCGGCATCATCGGGGTCCACCGAACCCGTGAATCTTGGTGGGTTCATGTTACGAAAATCCCGGTGAAGGTCACCAGCTCCACGGTGAGCACCGCCAGCACCGCCTTGCGCCACTTGCTGTAGTGCCTGCGTAAGTCCTTGCACAGTGCGCTGCACCTCGCGCCATTGTGCTCTTTCAGCGGCCATAATCCTACAAATGAATTAAAGTGTAATAAATATTAAGTTTTTGGGTTAAAGATCAATTGTTGTTATTGAACTTAACCCATAGCTTTACCCATCTCACCAGGTAAGATCTAAACCAAACAATTCTATCGTTAGACTTACCTAGGAATCTTACCAGGTAAGATCTAAACCTATCCTTAGACATTTCTATCTTTAGACTCGGGTTTTTACCTAGGAAATTGTGATCCTAGGCTCTGATACTAAGAAAGAGCTGTCACGTCCCGAGCGCGGAAGCTTACCCGTGGCGCGACAGTCCTTTATATAGAACCAAAGCGATCTAGCTAATTAGTGGAGATCTTCCTTAGACAATTTAAAGAGTGCACAAATGACTAAGCAAATTACTAAGCTTAGACTTGAAACTAACATAAATAGATCGAGCTATCGATTATTACAACTAACCAAAATGTCAAATTCGTAGAATTAACTACTAGCCCTCACTCCTTTATTAGTTTTGATCAAAGGAAATACAAATGACATAACTACATAATACAACTGACATACGTAGGGTTACAATTAACACAAAATAGTGGAATTACAATAACACAATTAACATGACAATTGATGACTCCATTTCTACACTCATCACTCAGACTCATTCCCTTCCGAGTTCTGGTTGTCATCCAAATCACCTGAAAATGTTAGAAGCAACTGGATGAGCGAATCGCTCAGTAGGATTTACATCTCAAGATTTAACATGCTTTAAGTGGTTTACAAGTTCAATTAATGTTGGTAAATCTATGCATGTAGACAAGTAGATAGCAAGGATTGTAAAATCGACAAGAGCAGTATAGGAATAACAAGTGAGAGTATATAGAATCCAACTTCAATAAGCAAGAGAGATCAAGCAAGCAATAACTGGAATTAACAACATTTTTTCCAAGAAGGTAAGAACTCATGTCAAGCAAGTAATAGTAAGCAACGTAATTTCAAGCATGTATAACTGGAATTGGCTATTTATCAATTTTATTCAAGCAAATACTTTTACCCTTCTGCGGGCCTCAAGTCAATCGATCAAGTAATATCACGTGAATGAGTGGAATGTCTAAAGTCTAACAAGCAAGTACTCCGGTGCAATGCCAAACACCGTGGTCAATAAACTCCCATGGGCACAAGTACCTTCGGGTGCTCCTCCCAGGACCAAACTGGGCCCTATATGCACAGCATTAATCATGTTTATCGACATCCCCTCTCATTTATAGCCAATATGAAATTTTAAGGTTTGACCAGTAGGATATATAAGGCGGAATTATGGAATGGAATTCAAGGGCGCATTGATATGTAGGGACGAACTAGGAGTGGAAACCAGTAACGTTTGATACGCGGAAAAAAAAACTAGATAAGAGAGGTGCCTTATGGGTCACCTGACATGTTTAGAAACGACACCCTCACTGTGGGATGCCCTTCCTGGGAACTATACAGGGTTTTGAGGACCCTGTCAGGAGTTAAATGGCACCTCTCAGGCTGCCATCTATCAGTGGAGATGGGAAAAGTGAAGGCCTAACGATCACGTTAACGCACTGAGCCGGCTGCGTCGACTCAGCAGTTCATCGCGTCAACGCGGTGAATAGGCTGCGTCAACCCCTCAGTTCAAATCTGCCCAAAATGGCTTCCTGGAATGCCCCATCCTGTTAACGCACTGAGCTGGCTGCATCGACTCAGCAGTGCATCGCGTCAATGTGGTGAACATGCTGCGTCGACTCAGCAGTTCATCACGTCAATGCGGTGAACAGGCTGCGTCAACCCCTCAGTTCAAATCTGCTCAAAATGGCTTCCTGGAATGCCCCATCGCGTTAACGCACTGAGCCGGCTGTGTCGACTTAGTAGTGCATCGCGTCAACGCGGTGAACAGGCTGCGTCGACTCAGCAGTTCATCGCATCAATGCGGTGAATAGGCTGCATCAACCCCTCAGTTCAAATCTGCTCAAAATGGCTTAAGGTATTAATATTTGATTAAGCTAGGGTTAACTGGACGATCAGTTTAACATCATGCAGTTAGAAGGCGCCCACGGGGCTGCCATCTCTTAGAAGAAGGCACCCTTGGGTCTGCCACCTTCTATTAGAAGGCGCCCTAGGGGCTGCCATGAAATTTTAATAGGTGCCCGAGGGGGGGGCGCCCTTCACAGAGGGGCAATTTTGCCCATTTCCTATTTAGAATAAGCGTATGTTCTACAACCGTTGTTCAATGAATAGCGTCCGGGTTAGGGGCGCCCTTCAATTTAAGCTGATTTAGGTAAAATTGATGACATGGATAGATAGAGAAAATCGTAAGGATTATAGATTTGTATTCATGCACTCGTTTCATGCTTTAGTTGCTCAAATATCAATTTTTTAACATGACGTATCATACTAGTTTTCATTTTACAAGAACTAAATGGAGACAAGGTTTCTTGATAGGCTACCAAACAGGTTAACTAGGTATGCTAATTAGTTAGTAGATCCACTAACATGTTAATTACGTATGTTAACAGGTTAGTTAAATGATAAAACTTACGTTATACGGATATATCGTATGGATATGAAGCTAATTTATACCAATTACCTTAGATGGAAGCTAATACATGCTAATCATCTTGGGTATAAGGCTAATACATGCTAATTATTTTAGGTATGAGGCTAATACATGCTAATCATCCTAGATTTAAGCTAACACATGCTAATTATTCTAGGTATGAGACTAATACTTGCTAATTATTCTGGGTATAAGGCGAATACATGCTAATTATCTTTGGTATGAGGCTAATACATGCTAATTATCCTAGATTTACGCTAACACATGCTAATTATTCTAGGTATGAGACTAATACTTGCTAATTATTCTGGGTATAAGGCTAATACTTGCTAATTATTCTGGGTATAAGGCTAATACATACTAATTATCTTAGGTATGAAGCTAATACATGCTAATCATCCTAGATTTAAGCTAACACATGCTAATTATTCTAGATATGAGACTAATACTTGCTAATTATTCTGGGTATAAGACTAATACTCGCTAATTATTCTGGGTATAAGGCTAATACATGCTAATTATCTTAGGTATGAAGCTAATACATGCTAATCATCCTAGATTTAAGCTAACACATGCTAATTATTCTAGGTATGAGACTAATACTTGCTAATTATTCTGGGTATAAGACTAATACCTACTAATTATTCTGGGTATAAGGCTAATACTTGCTAATTATTCTGGGTATAAGGCTAATACATGCTAATTATCTTAGGTATGAAGCTAATACATGCTAATCATCCTAGATTTAAGCTAACACATACTTTGTAAACACTAAATATCGCATGGAAATGAGCCTAAGATTAAATACCTAGACTAATCATCCTAGATTAACTACTAGTTTAGTTAAAAGTTGAGAACACCTACCTCTGTGAAGTGGCAGGAGTTGTAGCAGACGGAAGAAGCAACTCTTCCCTCCTCTGCAACCCTTCAGAAGTGTCTCCCCTTCTCAACAGCAAGCCTTGAAGGTTTGCTTCATTAGGAGTATAATATAAGGTTTGAGTCGACATGAGGGGGAAACAAGATCCGTGAAAATCGGATCTCAGTGGGATGCCGCTTATACAGGCTGTTGGGGATAAGAAATCGAAAAGTCTGTCTGGTGGAAAATGGTGCCTATGAGAGGGTCGTGATTCATCCTCATTTTCTTTATTTTAAACTTCCCACTTAACTTCAATGATTTTTATCTTTAAAAATTGATGGAGTTAGTTTGTGAAATTTCATGGGTGAGATCCTTACATTTTTCTCTATTTTTACATATAAATTTTTTAAAAAAAAATTTAAATAAAAAGTGACACTATTCACGTCACTATTCACGTTTAGGAAATAACGAACTAACATATGTCGTTGTTTAGTGAATAACGACCATGCATTGGTCGTTACTTCTTTTGGTGCATTTTCCTATCACCCTCTAAGGACCAAAATTGGATATATATCCTTTCCATCCTTATGTATCTACTTTAGTTGAATAACGACACCTTACATGTCGTTATTTCGTGAGTAACGGCTTAATAACAGTCGTGATTTTGAACGGAGACTTTTCTATTCACTCTACACTAACCAAAATTATCTATATACCCTTACTCACTTCCTAAATTATGTTTATCCTTGAACACCTCATCTATATACCCTTATTTCTTCAGAATAATGATGTAATGTAAAAGTTGAAGTATAAAATTTTCTAAATTATGAAAATATGATTTAGCATCTTGTAAAATTGACGTTTATCCTTTAAAACCGTATCTATATAACCTATTTCCTATTTCTTTAGAATAGTGTAATAAGATGTATTATTAATTTCCTAAGTGATTGAAATATAAATTGGCATTTCCTAAAATATAATTTGGCATCTTCTAAAGTATATGTTGGTTTTTGAATTATTAATTAAATAGTTTTAAACGGTTAATCAAATAGAATTAGAATATGGGTTCAATAGTTAAATATATAAATATATATAATTTTTTTTATTTGTACATTTCTATTTTAAGATTCCCGGGTGTTACACCCCACCTTCCGAAGGTTTTGCCACTGGGACCTCCCTCTAGAAGCCTCCAGCTTCGTGCCTTCAGACGTGGTCGATGAGGCCAGGGCTCGTGCAAGGCGTGGTGGGCAAACATGGCACGTTTCTTTGACCAACAGTTGCAGGAGGGTGGTCAAACCATTGGCCGTTCACGGGGTGAAGGTGGCCAAACTTGTGGCCTTCTACCAGACCTGGGTGGCCAAAGCCTTGGACGCCCAGCCAACCTGGGCGGCCATCGACCTAGCCACCCAGACCATGGGCCCTCATCACTCAAAAGTTTGATTAAGGCCCAATAGTATGTGTTGGGCTGGACTTTGAAACACATAAAATGTCGATTAACACGAGTAAAATGACAACATTACCAATATGACGGTCTAATTGGGGATCCGCGGGATGTCCTAAATTAGGCGTCTACAAATGCCCCTCCGGAACGCCCGTTTTGCAAGGGAGCCTAGCGGACTGATAAATGAGAGTTTCGGTAAAGAAACAAGCCTTATTGGGACATCCCGCTCAAGGAGATTCTCTGTGCGGAAACCAAGTTACGTATAAGATTGGATAAGCATAAAGTGATAAGATAGGTCATTCAAAAGGGTAAGAAGGAAATCTAATCTAAGAGGGCTTATATCAGCAGTCCGTGGGACCCCCCGGCATATCGCACGTGAGACTTGAGCGCACTCTAGGATGCATCACATTTCGGCCCAAGGAGATACAAGCACCTAAAATGAGAGTAAGTAAGTAAAATAGGATAGGGGAAAATGACCCTCGAATCTCAAAATGCTCATGACGATCGTACACAGAACACACTTTCGACTAGTCAAATCGGAGTGGAATCACGTAAACTCGCTCATATGAGCTCAGTGAAATCAAAAAACACGGTCAATTGGCCCATGGGCCCTCATCACTCAAAAGTTCGATTAAGGCCCAATAGTATGTGTTGGGCTGGACTTTGAAACACATAAAACGTCGATTAACACGAGTAAAATGACAACATTACCAATATGACGGTCTAATTGGGGATCCGCAGGATGTCCTAAATTAGGCGTCTACAAATGCCCCTCCAGAATGCCCATTTTGCAAGGGAGCCCAGCGGATTGATAAATGGGAGTTTCGGTAAAGAAACAAGCCTTATTGGGACATCCCGCTCAAGGAGATTCTCCGTGCGGAAACTGAGTTACGTATAAGATCGGATAAGCATAAAGTGATAAGATAGGTCATTCAAAAGTGTAAGAAGGAAATCTAATCTAAGAGGGCTTGTATCAGCAGTCCGTGGGACCCCCCGGCATATCGCACGTGAGACTTGAGTGCACTCTAGGATGCATCACAATCCAGCCCAAGGAGATACAAGGCACCTAAAATGAGAGTAAGTAAGTAAATTAGGATAGGGGAAAATGACCCTCAAATCTCAAAATGCTCATGACGATCGTACACAGAACACACTTTCGACTAGTCAAATCGGAGTGGAATCACGTAGACTCGCTCATATGAGCTCAGTGAAATCGAAAAACACGGTCAATTGGCGCGGGGACGAGAAAGACATGGGGAGGTCAAAGCATTCGTGTTGTCCCCTGTTTTGTTTACATAATCCCCGAATGCCATGCATGCATTTTTGTTTTTGGTTAATTGTGTTGCTAAAAAGGACCTATATGATGCATGCTGGGTTTAAAAGGAAAATACCTATCTAATGCATAGCCGGATGATTTATTTGTCTGCCCCCGGGATTGTTCGGTCAAGAGTTCGAGAAGTTCGTCATCCCGGCTTAGCAACGGACGTAATCCAGAACTTGGTAGGGATCCATCATCCTACGATTGTCGCTAGGTGCAGTCAAGAGTTTGGGAAGTCCGTCATCATATCTTTTAGGTGGCAGGCGGTTGTCGAATAGCTTAAAGAGCATAAACCTTTCACGGTTTTTATTAGAGAGGAACTCGAGATTTATGCGCCCGAAGCTATTATCCTCCGAGGTTACTATCTAAAAATGCATTGATTGGCGATGACGTCGTGTGAACCTTTGATGGCCGATCTTGCTATCTGCAGTTGCATCAACACACATTAGCCAAGTTCACATGATAATAACAATGAAGAGAATATTACATTGGAACGTAAATGTGAACTCGATTAAAATAAGCCTGGCTCCTAAACAATTTTGAGAGACGACCAAAGGGGTTGCTGTTTATAGTTAGTGGGTGGCCAACCTTGTGGTCGTCTGGCCCTGGTGGGCAGCCAGAGCTATGGCCACCTACCTCACCCTAGGTGGCCAGCTACCTGTTCAGGTTCCATGAGTGCTGGAATCCAGAACAGAGTATGACTCTTGACTATAAGCCACCGGGAGTCAATGCCCCTTTCGCTGTGAACTTTTAGGGTTGCGAGGCAGAGAGTAGGTACCATCAAGGAAAGAGCTTTTGAGATGGCGTCTTCTTCCTCTCATCCGCCAGGGAGCGCAGAACCAAGTGTCCTCTCCGAGATGAGGGGACACCTTAGTTTGCTTGTGAAGGATGGCCAGGTGAGCTATGGGTATTGGGATGCAAGATAAGACAATCATGAGATTAATCCCCTCTCTTTTCTTCTTTTCCAGCCTATTCCAGTGTTCCCGAGAGCTAGGCACGCCGGATGTTACGGTTGGCTCTACGACCTCTTGGCGGCGATTACACTTGACATGAGGGTTTATATGCGTCAGTGGCTCCTGACGCGCCTAGTCATCATGGCTAAAAGGTTCACCAGCATGAGGTGGAACTGGGAGGCTTTAGGCACGCTGCTCCAGCTGTGGCATCCGGAGACCCACACCTTCGTGTTCCAGGAGTTCGAGGCCTCAGCACTGATGGAGGAGATTGATTTTCTCTTCCAGTGGGGAGACTTAGACACGGGCGACCTGATAGACCTCCTTCCTTGGGAGGAAGTTCTGGTCGAGATAGTTTGCGACAAACGAGAGGTTTGGTGGATGACAGACCAGTGAGGGGTCTTGGTTGATTGCCTTGCCAGGTGGTTACTGGGCCAGATCAGGGACAAGTCAGCGGAGGTGGACCGACTGATGCGAGGACTGACGTTGTGCCTCGGTGGGACATTGCTCTTCCATATGTCTGGGGACATACTGATGTGAGAGTACGTCGGACAGCTCACTATCTTGTGGGAAGGGCACTTCCTCTCTTGGGAGGTGCTTGCTCACTTATACTGCGAGCTTACGCAGATGAGTTTAGGTGGGAGCACCATGGGGAGCCTCTAACTACTGCAGGTGTGGATGGAGGTCCACTTGAGTTTTGATTATGACGACACAGCTACTACTGCATCCCGAATCTTTGAGAAGAGCACCCTCTACCCAGCTAGGGCTCTCTTTAGTCGGATCGAGTGGTATGCAAGACAGTGCTTCTGAAGAACAGAGATAACTATTGTGACTACTTAAACTTCCTGCCCCATGACCAGTTTGTGTTCGTGCCGATGATGTATCGACGCCTGGAGTTTCGAGTCCGTGAGTCATTGGACCGGGAGCTCTGGCTTGTTGGGGCTCGGGACTTAGTGCTATACCAAGTCCATCGATGTCATCGCCAGGTGGGATTGCCCAGACAGATCCCAGAGGCCGCCTCGAGGGGAGCCTTGATCTGAAGGCATCTCCTAGGGACCAACGAGGATAGAAGACGGCTTCGAAAGATTCGGCGAGCATGGAGACCCCATGCCGCCGTATTGAAGGCACAAATTGATGTGGGGGAGGACAGAGATGAATTGAAAGACTATGTGGGCTATCTACGGGGTTTCTGACCAGTCGTCAATGAATTATTCATGCGACGCCGAACTTGATGAATTGCAACTGTTTAGCATTATTTTGAGAGAGGAAGAACTAAAAGTAGAACGCTCATGTTTTTTGGTAGGTTTTTGAATGTTTGATGAAATGGAATGAAAGGCTATGGTATATATATTTTCTGATTTTTTATGTTTTGTTGTGGGAGATGCATATCATTGTGAGCACTTTTCCTTTTCCTTTTCTTTTTTTCCTTTTTTTTTCTTTTGCTGAACAAGGCATGAAGGCCCACATAGGCAGACAGAAGGGGGAAGGCAGCCAGGGTAGTGGCCGCCTCCTACTCAGGTGGGTGGCCAACACCCTGGCCACCTCCCTTCATTGGTGGCACAAAGAGAGGGGGCCTTTCAAACAGAATGGCCAACCCAAAGGATGTTCTATTTGCGCCCCTGAGTGCTCAGAGCTTTGGAGAACTCTTCTCCTTCAATCTCCTCCTGGTAGATCCCCAGCCGGCTTCCCGTACGAGCTTGGGTGTCATGGGGCTGCGGCGAGCTCCCTTGGGCCGAGGGAATGGGGATCCATCTTCGAGCGAGGGCGAGCCATTGGATGAAGCTGCATGTAGTTCGTCTACCCCCCCTCCATCGCAGTCAGTCGACAGAGAAGTTGAGAGTCCAGCTGCGACGTCGGAGAGTGGGTAGTCTAGCCCTGAGGGGGATCACGGAGACTCCGACAATGAGGAGGATGTGCCACCTACGGAGGTTGAGGAAGCAGGGGATGATGCACCAAGTCTATGGGTAAGTTTTGCAGATTTTTAGAATTTTGTTTGATTTTTTTTTGCTGAAGAATGGAGTTGGGATGGCTGGGGAAGAACCTGTGGGCAGCCAAGGTTCTGGCTGTCCACAGGGCAAGGCGGCCAGCGACGTGGCCGCCCATGCCTCAAGGCTAGGAACTTAAACGATGGCTGATGGCTGATGTTTGGTATGTTTCTGTGGTGCTTGTAGGGACGACGGAGGATCCGCGCCTGTGTTTCATGGGATTTGGAGTGGGCGGGGTACCATTCCCTCCCCCACGAGCAGAGGTGGCGGGTGGACCGACTGGGGTTCACCCCTTTCTTTTGTATTTCACCTCTTCCTGTGGATGCCCGCTTCTTGACAACGCTCCGCGAGCGGGTCACATGGTCCCCACACTTGAGGATGTTGCTTACCTGATGGGCTTGCCCATGGCTGGGGCTCCAGCATTGGGTTAGGAGCTGAGGGACTACCAGCGGGAGGTGGATCGACTGCTAGGTGCGTGGCTAACCCGTACCAAGAGGCTGGTGACCACCATCCCACTCGGCAGGATCAGCGCCACAGTGGGGTTGGCCGGCGTGGTCCGAGGACCACTAGAGGACTCAGGTGCATATCTGCAGCAAGTACGACAGAGGATCAGACTAAGGGAGAGAGCCGAGGACCAGGAGATCCGACTCTTCCTCCATTACTTCTTTGGCCGGCTACTATTTGCGACCTCTTCTAACAATGTGAACCTGAAGTACCTCTTATTGATATGTGACATCGAGCGGGGGCCCCAACTTACGTGGGGAAGAGTGATGCTGGCGCACCTCTTCGCCCACATGGACCCCTTTAGGCTAGGTTCGGGGAACCTGGGCAGCTTCACTCCTTTCCTGCAGGAATGAGTCTACCCTAAAACCAAATCTACCTATATAAATTACTTGTTTATTGGTTATATTCATGATTTCTTTGCTCTTTATGTCAGATTTGGGGGTATACACGCTTCCCCTTAGGCCGCGGCACCATCCCGAGTGATAGGACTCAGGCTGTTCCACTTATGGCGCGATGCGAGGTGCTTTGAGACCGCTACCTGGTAGCTTTCAGATTTGCGGTCAGCACTGGATGAGTTCCCACACCACCGGGTGAGTGTTTTGTTAAAGTTAACTCTTGTGTTGCCATTTGCTTGTTATATGAGTTCATTTTATCAAGGCTTCTTATTTTGTGTTTTACAGGTGGTGTGGACACCTTATGCGAGCGAAGATGACACCGCCCAGTCTTGGGTGACCGGTGGGTGAGCCTGGTTCTATAGGGACACAATGTTGTTCTGTGTGAACCTGAGGGCGCCCCTTTACCTGTTGCTAGTCTAGCGGACCTTCGGGTGGCACCAGCCTCCCGTGGTGATCCCAGCGAAGCATGGGTCAGATCGAGGGCGCCGGCAAAGTTCGACGAGCAACCAGGACTGGGCCTCGCTCTACCGTGTCGAGGTACTACAGGAGGGTCCCTCCCTAGAGCGCGATCTGGAATTACAGGACAACGAAGTATATTTGGCCGACTACAAAGACCGGTATGTCGGGCGGGTTCGTCTCGACACATGGGCGGTGAGTCTCCTTAACTCTGACAAAGTACTGCCCTTATGTGTTGTAGTATTTAATCTTGGTGGCATTTAATGCAGATGCCGGAGGCTGAGGCCGCGTGCATCCTTCAGGACCGGATCGCCACTCTACACCAGATGATCGTGGACTTGAGGCATTCGCTCTGTGAGCTGGTGAGTCCGAATGAGTAAGTGAGAATTCTAGTTCGGCACTTTTGACTAACTACTTGCCCATTCTCTTACAGCAGAGCGAGTTGGCATTCGTCCATGTGAGGGCTGGCATGGTCGGAGAGGCTGGGCCATCGTCCTAGGCAGAGGGAGTGGAGGATCTAGAGGCCCGCCTGGAGGTGGCTCTTGAGAGGGCCAAGGAGAGGGAGGCAGAGCTGGCTGAAACATTATGGTCTAAGCACTTTTTGTTTAGAACAGTTTTTATCTTCCTTTCTTTTATCTTCCCCTGATTTGTGTATCTGTGCATGTTAACTCTTGCAGCGGAGAGAGTTAGAGGCTAGCCTGGCCTCTCGGCGAGAGCTGGAGGTACGCGTCGAGGACTTGACGTGCCACCTTGGCGAGGTGGAGACCGACGAGATGCTATGGGGTCTCCTTGCCAAGGCGAAGGAGAGAGAGGCCGATGCTCGGGCCCGAGAGATGGAGGCGGTGGTTCGAGAGCGGCGAGCTCTAGATTAGCTGGAGACCCTGCGTCGGAGGGTATTGCGGAAGTACCAGAACAGGGGCGCTCCGGGAGAGGTTGTGGGTGGACGCGCTACCCCCTCTGAGTCAGTGCAGGCCGGAGGTTCTTTGGGCTTTTCACTGAGGGGGCTTTTGGAAGCCACACACTCTACTCCAGAGGAGCAGCGATGAGCTCAGCCAGTCGCCTCAGGGGCTTCTTGGCCTCCGAGGTCGAGAGAGAGACGAGACCGGGATGAGGACGAGGTGATCAGCCAGCATAGCCAGCTCCGTATTGACGAGGAGCAGAGAGATAGAGGAGAGTAGATAGATGACTATCTTGTACACTAGGGGTATGCCCCTAGAAATTTTGCAATGAATGGAATGTAATGGACATCTTTTGGAAATGAAGCACATGTTCTTCAGTGTACTGTGTCAGCTTTGATTGACGTCGTCGTGGTTCCCTTTTTACCTGTTTCAACCACACTTAAAAGGGAAAAAGGTTAGTGTAGTTCTGATTTTAGTCCCTTGCCTAAAAGAAATTGTACCTTCCTCGATGCAAGGTCAGGGGGCTAAATCTTATTAACAAGATTGAGATGAAAAAGTAAACGTGAAATGCACATGCATGCAAACAAGATGCAAACGGGAAATAAAAAGTGATCATGGGATGCACAAACATTTGTAATATTTTTTTGTTTTGTTTTTGTTTTTGTATTTCGATTTTTTTGATGATTTTTTCTTTTTCTTTCTTCTTCTTCTTCTTCTTGTTTTGTTTTATTTTTTTATTTTTTTGACCAATGCCTGGGGTCCACCCATATGACACCTGACCTAAATGAGGGCAGGGGTCCCTTAATAACCTCCTAGGTATCCTGAGCGCACATCTGGGTTGATTTGGGCCTCTTGACTCCTCGAATGATAGTCACGTCAGTTAAGACTTATCCTGATGACAATACCGTCATGCCATGCTTAGGCTCCCAGTTGCTTCCGACCATAGGGATACACTCAAAAAGTGTTCAAGGTAAAAGATTTGCCCGACCCGGGTCTATTTCCTCACAACCTTAGACGATATTTGATGGACCACCTTGGAACCTTAACGGTCAACCGTGCGACGCTGACCCGGAATCAGACACCGTCGCACCCATAGGTGACGCGCTTGTATTGACCTAAGCCCGAGGTTAACATGAGAAAACATTAAGGTTGTAGATGAGGGTCTTGGCACACCAGAAACACTGAGACTTCTTCGCAGCGATAGCTTCTACCTTTCAAAGTTGGACAACCATGAGTGTATTTTTCACAAAATAGGGTTGCATGCCAAAATGGGGTTTGCCCCTCAGAGGTTCCGTCGGGCCTTCATCCTCAAGGGGAGAGATAGAAGAATGTGGGGGATAAACCTTCCAGGAGGACCGGCAAAGCTGTTAAGTCTGTGAGCAAGTAGGTGTGCCTACTCGACTCCTCCCTTTCGGGTGACTTCGGACCACTCCTTGAGTGTTTTGACTTTGACCCTTTTGAGTTTCGCCTTTGGCATTCGTAGGGCTTAGCTTATTCATGTCAGGCACGGCCACGACCAGGCTTTTCATTCGCTCTTCTTTCTTTTCCTTTTTTTACTTTTTTTTCGAGGGGATTTCAGACTTGACTTTCTTGGCTTTTGGATCCCTCTTGTACGCCTGCGGGGACACTGCCCTCTTCACGTGCTCTGGCAGGACTCAAGGGATGAATCCTACTCTCACCCTAAAGGTGGTGTGTTTCGGGTGCCCTACTCAGTGCTTTAAGGGCACCGGCTGTCTTGGTCAGTCGATTAGAAGAGAGAGAGGACTCGGGCCTTTCAAAAGCCATCAGGGCGAAGACTCATCCTGAGCGACGCTACCAATTTTAAGAAAAACACGTGCGCATGTGCATGTTGTCTTCCTTTTAATGAGCATAGGCCGACGTGGCCAGATAGGGCTCTTCCCGGTTCTGGTAGACCAAGACCCATGACCTACCGAGACCTTAATGTGCCCTATCCCAACATAAAGGGTACATGCACGATTTGAAACTAGATGACAGACACCAGGCAGTTGGCATAGTTTTTCATTTTTTTTCATTTTTTTTCTGATTATGATTATGTACAAGGTCTCACAGATAGAATTTCTTTAAGTAGATCCTATTCCAGGGGAAGGTGAGCTCGACCCCATTAGCATCCACTAGCTTATATGCATTTCCAAAAAAGACATCTTTGATGACATATGGACCTTCCCAATTCTCTTGTAACTTCCCTTTTGGACCCGTGGTTTTAGTGAGCTTTCTCTTTAAGACCAGTTCACCTTCTTTAAATTTTCTCTCAAGGACCTTTTTTGCATAGAAACGTGCAATCCTTTGGCAATAAACTTGCGCATGATCGGCCGCAATCATTCGTCTCTCATCTAATCACTCCAGCTGGGCCAATAAATTTTTCTGACGCTGCTCGAGATCGAGCTCCGGGTGCAATTGCACTCTTAGTGAGGGAATGAACATTTCGTACGGGAGTACCGCTTCTGTCCCGAAGGTTAATGCATACGGGGTTTGACCCATGGGAGTTCGGACAGAAGTACAATAAGTCCAGAGGGCCTCGACGAGGCGGTCTAGCCAATCAGAGTAGTGATGAGATTTACATGTTTTCTTGATTATCCTAATGAGAGTTTTATTTGTAGCTTCCGTTTGACCATTTCATTGTGGATAATATGGGGATGAATGATGCAAGTTGATGCCATTTTTACCACACATGTCGCGAAGCTCCTGCGATGTGAACTGAGGTCCGTTGTTGTAGTGCCCCAGAATTATAAATAATTTTTGAATTATAAAATAATTTCCTGGAAATTATAAAGGCTTAAATAAATTAATGAAGGGGTTATTGGATTAATAAGTCAATATAAGGCTCAAAAAGGCTAATTAGTTAACCTAGCATATCTAATAATTGTCCAAAAGGTTTATGGACCAAGCCCATCAAGTTTGGCCCATATTCTAGAAGGGTAATTGGCTTATTCACGTATTTTAAGGATAAATACTAATTATATAAGATAATTATATGGGTAAATGAATAAAAGAGTTTTATTAAATTGAAACTCCATACACGTTACATGTAACGGTCTATCGGGCGACTGCCACAGCCCTGTAACGCACCTAGACACGACCGTTACATCCTGCAGATTCCGTAAGGTGAGGAAATTACAAAAAGATTGGAACTTTGAAATCCTATCCACAAGAGATCGATTTGGGATAGATTATAACATTGCTAAGGACTCTTAGGGATTAGGTTCTGACAAATTAAGGACTCTAGAATCGATCTAATCTTCAAATCCTAACCAAAACCCTATAAATAGGACCTAGTTCTGAACTGAGCGACCCTTACTTTTGGCCTGTGAAGAATCATGGTAAGGAGTCATAATTTCGGGTAAGTTCTTTAGAAGATTTTGTTTAATATATTATAGTGTAAGACCCCGAATTATTTAATTGAGCCCAATATATTTATTAAGCTTTTACTAATTAAGAATTGAAGTTTTATTGAATTAATAATTGAATTTCAGATTTATTAATATTTAATTCGTTAGAAATAGAATAAGTGAAAATCTGACTACCTTATAAAAATCCATAAAAATAGTAAACAGGTTAAGGTCGATGTAGATAGCAATTTTGTCTTCTTGGACCAACCCATTAAAAATCCGTGGTTAGATCTAATTAGGGTTTAAGCCCTTAGGTGCACACTTTTTGACCCTTACCTAACCTTGGATTAAAACACGAAATTGAGGCTTAATACTCGACCAAATTAGCTCAAACCGGAGGCAAATGAACGGTCTTGATCTGAGGATCAAAAGCCCTCTACCTATTTCTCGAAACCCTAACCCTAGAAGGCGCAGCAGGCCGAGTTTGATTGAGTCAAACTTTTCAGCGCCGTTTCTAACACGTCACTTGCCCCGTCGAATTCTCCCAGCTCAGAACTCTCCAGAAGATGTGTGAGCTATAGATAGAAAGCTCTTCGAGTCTAGTTTATTTTGGTGGCTGTGGTGTCGGCAGAAGAGTCAGATCTGGGGAGATATCCGGCGATTACTGAAGGTGTGTCGGCAGGCCGCCGTCTACCTTCTTCCTTCCTTGTTTCTTCAATTGAGGTAGGAATTCTCAACCAAAATTCGATCATGAATACATTATTTTATTCCCCTCGATGAGATCTATCCAGTGGGAGTGAAAGCCCCAATTTTTATTAGGTATCTAGAGAGATATCGAGGCTTTTGTGAAGGGTTAGCAAGTTCGTTCTTCATTTCTAGCATCTTATTTCAACCTTCGATTCAGGTAGGTTTAACAGGCCAAACTCTAATTAACTTATATGATGTAATCAGCATCTTTTTAGCTTTCATTAAGAGTAGAAATCCCTAAAATTCATGAAGCATGTTTAGAGAATTTCTGCTCGTAGTAACAGCATGTTTAGACATAGTTTTTGATGTGTTCATCCGAGTTGATTTCTGATTTTGAAGTATTAATCCTGATCCACATGAACCATATCATATATGGTTGGATTCAACATTAAGTTAGCTTTCTTTTGATATAAGAAGCCCCAAATTCCATTGCATAAAGTGAGAGAAATCTACGATTTAGTAGAGGCATGTCAAGAACTAGGGTTTCTTGTGTTCATCATAGAATAAGTTGTGTTTTAATTGATTTTTGTTGAAATTCGTATTTTAAATCTATTGTATTATGACCCGAGTATGTATATTAAGAACCCTAGACCATGTGGTTAGGATCCCAACCCATTTAGACCCAAAATGGGTGAGTTCATGCGTTTTCCGGTTCTGGGCATACAGGGGTCGACCCATCACCTGGCAGCCCAGGCCAGCCCGAGGGTCGACCCCAGGGGTCGACCCATGCTGCTGGATTTTGTGGGGGTCGACCCCAGGGGTCGACCCATCCAGCACCCAGCAAAGGGTCCACCCATGGGGTCGACCCATACGACAAAATTGTATGGGTCGACCCCTAGGGTCGACCCATTCTGCAGGAATTGTGCCATTCTGCAGGAATTGTGAGGGGCGACCCCAGGGGTCGACCCATGCATCTGGCAGACCCCGTTTTTACAGGGGTCGACCCATGTACCAAAAACCCAATTTTTGTCGTTCTTCGACCCGAGGATCGATCCGGATCATTAGGGGATCGACCCATTTAACTTAGACCAATTGAAAATTTTATTCTGGAAGAACCAGTGACCTATTCAGGAAACCTTATGATTTCAATTTGCATTGGTTCCTACGTTCTATCATGGTGTAAAAACATGCCGTTTATCATTTTCGTTTCAACACATACATTGGTTAAATAGAAACCCACATGAGTATTGGTTAATGGTATAACTAAATTGCTGTTAATATATGCTATTTCACTTCTGTGTGAGTTTGTTCTTTGCCTTATCATCTTGAATCATCATTTGGCAAATTGGTTTAATGCAAATGGTAATGGATAATCCTTGATATATTAACTTGGTAATTAGGATTAAATTGATTGTTAAGTTGCTGTTTTAGTCATTATTACCCAGTAAAAATGGATTTCTTACACACCTGAACGGTACACTGTCAGCCGTTCTTTCTTGACCTCACGGACCAAGCTTTGGTCCAGTTCTTGTAATGCGGCACTGAAGTGACCGTATAAACCGAGTTTTTGTTTTGAATCCAAGGACATGTTAGTCCTTAATTCTCGTACTTATGACAGTAATTCCTCTGATTAATTGGCCATTAAAAATTGACTGAATGTCTAGACGGGTGGGACTTTGGAGCCATTAAAATCAATGCCATCGCGTCATAGGGGCCCGGTCTGGTCCTGGGGAGAGCGCCCGAAAAATTATTGAGCCCATGGGATGTTAATGACATGGTGGGGCATTGCACCGAATACTTGACTTGCTTGTTGCGTCTATGACAAAAATCTCTTGTTACTTGTTACTTGATCGTGTTTGAACGGATGTTAAATTACTTGCTTGATTGGCCAATTCTTTACTACTGTCTCTTGTTATATCTCCTGTTGTAAATTCTTGTACTTGTTATGATGGGCGCATCTCTCGTCCTTCATATTTTTTTTACACTTCGATTGCTTGCTAGCATAGCTCCATTGTGTCCGTCATATTTCTCTAAGTTGAGTCATGTAATTTTCATATTTTCTTTGAGTCATAATCATGTAATTTTCCTTTTTATTTGAGTCTTGTACCTAGGTTAATGAGTCATTTCCCTAAGTTTGAGTCTCATTAGGCTAATGAGTTTGCTATTGGGCCTATTTCTTTGGGCTAGGCCCATGGGCGCCCCCCCCTTCCTTCGGTTATTTGTTAGTGTGTTAAATGGCAGGGTCTTTTGTGAAAATGTGGGTTGCCTATATATAGGACCCCATTTCCCCCATTTGTAATCAATCAATGAGTCAATCAATCAATGAATCAATGAATGAAAATTATCATTTGAGAGTTCAAATTTCCTATTGGAGAGATTCCATTAGTTGGGTGAGAAACCCTTGGGAGTGATTCCCACCTATCCCCCCTCTTTCTCTCTACATCTCTCTCTAATAAGTCATTTTCTCTCTCCTCAACTTTCTCACTCTAAAACCTGCGCCCCTTTCTCTCTCCTTCCCTCCCAACCACCTTTCTCTCTCTTCCCCCCCTCCAATAACTTATCCCCAACTCCCCACCAACCCACCTTAACTCCACCCCAGCCCCAAGGGAGATTCCACCACTCCCCACTCCACCCTCCAACCACCAACCACCCACTCCCCTTCCCCAAGCACCCTCTCATCTCCCAAGGGAGAATTCCCACTCCCCAAGCCCGCTTTTACCTTCCCCACACACCTCTTCCCATCCCCCAAGACCAAAATTTAATCCCACCCTTAAACCCATTTTCACATACCCTTTCCCTCTCACCCACCTTCCCAAATTCGTAGCTCCTCCTCCCACCACCTGTTAGACCCCCTTCCAGACCCCATTCTTCCCTTCCCCCACCTTGGAACACCCCCTCCTAGACCCCCTCACAGCCCGGGCTTTCCCTACACTCATCCACCCCCATTTCCCCTCCCATATACCCCATTCCCCCCCGTCATCTTCAACCTACAGTTCCCAGTTGCAGATCTGCAGAAGAGTAGCAGCTTGCAGAGGTGACCACGGTTTCCTCTGGACGTTTCGGAAGGATCAAGAGCCATCGTTGGAAGCGTCTCCTAGTCCTCTTCGCAACGGCGATGGTCCCATCCTGTTCTGAGTTCGTGATCGCCCAGGGGAGTTATTCTTCCCCGACTGCGCAAAGCCTCTCTGGTAGGAGACCAGAGCCGGAGTGGAAGCCTGACTGCAACAATCCTGCTTGGAATCTGATCGAGAGTTCTTCTTCAAAAAGCTTCTACTACGAGTCTTCTATCTTCTCCAAAAAGCAGAGCTCAATTTGGCATCCGGAACCAGGAGTTATCAATTTTCTCCCCCAGGTGCGCGGTTCTGCTTTCCCACAGTCAGCACCGACCTCTCATCAGAGCTCATGGCCCACCGGTCTTCTCCGACAATGTTTTGCTTCTCCGCCAGTTTTGCTTTGAAGAGGACCCGTCAACGGTTCCAACGGCTCTGGCGGTACCTAATTCTGAGTTTGGGAGCGGTCGTGGCATCCTCTTCTTGCTACTGTTAGAAACCTGAAGCTGTCAAAACTGAGGGTCTGCCACCCTGTTCAAGCCCAAACCCTGACCAGCAGCGGTTCCCAAAGAATTCAAAAAAATTAAAGCATCATCCCGATCCAACTACGAAGAATCTCCAAGTGGTCTCGTCTTTGGAAAAATTCTGGAGCGGCCACAGCATCGTGATAACCATCAGTCAGTCCTGAAGCACAGACAGCGGACAGAACCGACGTCAGCTTCTTTGTTGATCGTTAGTTCGGTGTCACCCCTCCCCGCTTGGCCGGCTGAAGGCCCCTCCCTGTGTGGAGGTAGTTTTGAATGTAATACCAGTTAACCCCCACCCCTGGATCCCCCCCCCCCTTGCATGGGGTGTAGTGTTGTAACAATTTGAGCAGGTCAAGCTACCCCGGCGCGGCGTGTGGGGAACCCACGCTTCCCCGCTCGCCCATGTCTCCGAGCGGGACCGGTTTCTTCAAACCGGTCGAGTAAGTGCTCCACTCTTAGCTCCATTCAGTGCTTGTTCTTTCTAATATTAGTTCATAAACTCCGCTGGCCGTGAATGAGAGCCCGATCCTTAAGCTCCCTTGCTATAAGTGATCACCGTGGGAAAAGAGTGGAACCCGTGCCTTGGCACCTCGTCGGCTCCCTTGAATTGGGCAGCCATACCCTTGGGGAGACAAACATTGGCCTTGCTGGCCCTCTACCAGCAAGGGCCCAGCCCACACAACCTCCACTTGGCATTGCCAAGTTACCCCGGGTCTTGGTGAGCATCGGGTGAGCGGTCGCCAATATCGGTCCGTTTGATTGCAAATTGTGCTTGTTCATTTTGGTCCAAGGGTGTGTCACATCAAATTGGTATCAGAGCAAGTTCACAACTTATCTCTATCAAGTTGGTCCTAGGCCATGTTTATGCATTTAGAGTCCTCGGTTGCATCTCCCATGTCCACTAGAATGGCCGCTTCATACCCGTCATATCCATCCCCATCAACTTTCCCAAGAAGCCCAAATCCTCATGGAAGTTCCATTGCCAACAAAGTGGGTAGCAACACCTCTATCATAGAAGCCCTACCTAATGTCCTTAATCGGCTTGAAGATATCATGTCTCGACTCGACCGACTTGAAGGAAATAGTCGTGCACCAAGAGTGAATGAGAGTGACCTTTGGGGAAATCTAGAAACCATATTTTTAGAACACTTGAAAATGAAAACCCCCACCTTTGATGGATCCAACAGTCCAAGCCTTTACCTAGATTGGGAGATTTCCCTATACAAATTCTTTACAAGTTGCCCCTTGAACGAAGGAAGGAGAATGAGGCTAGCCAAGGCACACCTCTCCAAACAAGCTAAAACTCATTGGTTAGTTGTGGAAGGTTTAAGAAGGATCCGCAGGGAGGCCCCCATTAGCACTTGGGATGAGATGAAGGTCGAGCTTAGGAAAACCTACACTCTCCAACCCTCTCCCTCCTACTCAAATCACAAAAGCCCAAGGAGCACTTCAACACCTTCATCCCCACCCGGTCAATCCAAGACCCCAATCACCCATTCCCCACCACTTCCCATCTCTCCTACCCCAACCACTACATTTACACCCCACCTCCAAGTCCACACCACAACCATAGGTCCCCCTACCCAATTGAGCCCCATGGCCAACTCTCCACCTAGGCCCATGGTAACCCCCACCACTACCTCTCCATCACCCCAAAAAAGGGACACCCCTCCCAAAACCCATCAACCCAAACCCCTTCAACCCACCCATCTTCCTCTCCCTACCCCAATCCAACCCCCATCGAAGCCTCCACTACTACCATTACCTATCCTAACCCAAGTTTCCCACTACCTACCACCCCGGATACACCATGCCCCAATCATTACCACACCCTTAAAAGCCCCTCTCACCTCCTTGGAAGAAGAACCCATACCCCACCCCATAATGGTGAACACTCCAAACCCACTCTCCACCTTGGAGGAAACCCAAGTCCAAGTTGAAGAAGAAACGACACACGAGGGTCTTCGCCTTATATCACCATCTCTAGTTGGAGTCAACCTCATCTTAGGGGAACCCCTTGTTAGTTGGCTAAAGGAGAGCCCAATAAGAGAGATCACGGCCCACGATTTCCCACCCATGAAGGAAAACCATCCCATAGTGACCATCTCCTCTTATCACACCACGATCCAAGCATCTTATCAAGTAGAGACCTTAGAGGATTTTCTTAGAGGCTTAGCTTGGCAAATTGAGTTCACTAGCATGTTGACCCCTATGACCGAACAACCTAGGAGCCTTGGCCTCCTACACCATTGCATTGGGTCAATCATCTCGGTCTATATCATTGGTTGCTACACTAGCGACCTCCTTTTCCTTCTCCCTATGGTAGAAGAACCCATCTCGATCCACTCCTCTACCATTGAGATCCCAAATACTTTGATTGGCCAACCCACTAGAAACTTTGGCCCAATTACATTGGAGGAGGATGACTCACAATTTGGGAACCTTGAAGACATAGAGTTCCTCCCTCTAGGAAGACCTTTCCATGACCCCTTTGATCCCTTCCTATGGGAGTCTAGTTCCCTATGTGACCCACCCACCCTACTTACCACCCACCTTTCCCTATCCTAACCCACCATGTTTGACCCAATCCACTCCATCCTAGACCCGGGTGACACCTTGGGAGTCATGACCTTGGGCCACATATATATCCCTAGGTAATAAGGTTTTGCCCCACCCCATGATGACCACCTTCTTAGATCCATTCGATCCTTTCCAATGGGAGTTCAAGCGTTGTCTCACACCTATACACATGGAAGTCACCTTTGGGAAAAGCATGCATGTGTCTAGGCTTACTACACCAATTGGCATGAACATTATGTTGGGTCCATTCATTCATATCACCCACATGCCAAGTAGAAAGCATGAGTGGTCCAAATTCGGATGTAGTGGTCCACCTTCACTCATCATGGGTCAAAGACATGATAGGAGCATTCAAGGATGTCCAGGTCCCCCGACATTTGTCACCACCATTCATGACCGGATAACCTACGGATGCCCCGGCCCTCCGACCTTTGCTAGGATGTCCATGCATGATAGAGCCACATATGGTTGCCCCGGCCCACCAAGGCCCATCAAGGTCCATATGGCGTCATGGCATTATAGGTCCATCTATGGGTGTCCTGGACCACCTTTGCACACCATACTTTTCACACCAACATCGCATCATAGTGCATGGCATGTGCATCCCAGCAAGCATTCAGCAACGAGCGGTGAGGTTCATAATGAGCGGGCAAAAACTCGTAAGTGCCACTTTGAATTCCAAGTAAGCAACCTTATGATGGTGGGTTTGGAATGGCTCTACCTTAGGGCCACCTCCAAATCGAGGGCACGAGGACTTGGACCTTTCAGGTTCCAAGTGGCTTTGGCAACCTGGCTTACGGGTTGGATTTACTCATGGGATTTTGGGATATACCTCACTTTTCACGTAACGGATCTAGCACCCTCTAAGGGCACCGCGGTAGATCCTATTGAGCACCTTGAACCTACCCCCATCTTTGTGAGCGACACCTTCGGAGAGCTTCCACATAACAGCTTGAGAGACCGACGTGCGCACACAGAGGCAATACTGGGAAAGCAAGGTACTATCATCGGCAAGAGGGTGTGTCCAAGCAACCTTGAGAAGTTGAAGCGCCGTCCCCTGGTTGCAAACGCGAGGTTGAGTTGGAGGTTGTAGCTTGCTCAGAGTTGCGTTGGAGGACCGCTTCCTCGGCAGGACTCATACTCGACGGAGTCGAGTTCTTCACACCCCGGGGGTATGATGGGGGCATCTCTCGCCCTTCATATTTTTTTTACACTTCGATTGCTTGCTAGCATAGCTCCATTGTGTCTGTCATATTTCTCTAAGTCGAGTCATGTAATTTTCATATTTTCTTTGAGTCATAATCATGTAATTTTCCTTTTTATTTGAGTCTTGTACCTAGGTTAATGAGTCATTTCCCTAAGTTTGAGTCTCATTAGGCTAATGAGTTTGCTATTGGGCCTATTTCTTTGGGCTAGGCCCATGGGCGCCCCCTTCCTTCGGTTATTTGTTAGTGTGTTAAATGTCAGGGTCTTTTGTGAAAATGTGGGTTGCCTATATATAGGACCTCATTTCCCCCATTTGTAATCAATCAATGAGTCAATCAATCAATGAATCAATGAATGAAAATTGTCATTTGAGAGTTCAAATTTCCTATTGGAGAGATTCCATTAGTTGGGTGAGAAACCCTTGGGAGTGATTCCCACCTATTCCCCCTCTTTCTCTCTACCTCTCTCTCTAATAAATTATTTTCTCTCTCCTCCACTTTCTCTCTCTAAAACCTGCGCCCTTTTCTCTCTCCTCCCCTCCCAACCACCTTTCTCTCTCTTCCCCCCCTCCAATAACTCATCCCCAACTCCCCACCAACCCACCTTAACTCTACCCCAGCCCCAAGGGAGATTCCACCACTCCCCACTCCACCCTCCAACCACCAACCACCCACTCCCCTTCCCCAAGCACCCTCTCATCTCCCAAGGGAGAATTCCCACTCCCCAAGCCCCCTTTTACCTTTCCCACACACCTCTTCCCATCCCCCAAGACCAAAATTTAATCCCACCCTTAAACCCATTTTCACATACCCTTTCCCTCTCACCCACCTTCCCAAATTCGTAGCTCCTCCTCCCACCACCTGTTAGACCCCCTTCCAGACCCCATTCTTCCCTTCCCCCACCTTGGAACACCCCCTCCTAGACCCCCTCACAGCCCGGGCTTTCCCCACACTCATCCACCCCCATTTCCCCTCCCATATACCCCATTCCCCCCCGTCATCTTCAACCTACAGTTCCCAGTTGCAGATCTGCAAAAGAGTAGCAGCTTGCAGAGGTGACCACAGTTTCCCCCGGACGTTTCAAAAGGATCAAGAGCCATCGTTGGAAGCGTCTCCCAGTCCTCTTCGCAACGGCGGTACTCCCATCCTGTTCTGAGTTCGTGATCGCCCAGGGGAGTTATTCTTCCCCGACTGCGCAAAGCCTCTCTGGCAGGATACTAGAGCTAGAGTGGAAGCCTGACTGCAACGATCCTGCTTGGAATTTGATCGAGAGTTCTTCTTAAAAAAGCTTCTACTATGCGTCTTCTGTCTTCTCCAAAAAGCAGAGCTCAATTTGGCATCCGGAACCAGGAGTTATCAATTTTCTACCCCGGGTGCGCGGTTCTGCTTTCCCACAGTTAGCACCGACCTCTCATCAGAGTTCAGGGCCCACCGGTCTTCTCCGACAATGTTTCACTTCCCTGCCAGTTTTTCTTCGAAAAGGACCTGTCAACGGTTCCAACGGCTTTGGCGGTACCTGATTCTGAGTTCGGGAGCGGTCGTGGCATCCTCTTCTTCCTGCTGTTGGAAACCTGAAGCTGTCAGAACCGAGGGTCTGCCACCCTGTTCAAGCCTAAACCCCGAAGAGCAGCGGTTCCCAAAGAATTCAAAAAAATTCAAGCATCATCCCGATCCAGCTACGAAGAATCTCCAAGTGGTCTCGTCTTTGGAAAAATTTTGGAGCGGCCACAGCATCGTGACAACCATCAGTCAGTCCTGAAGCACAGACAGCGGACAGAACCGACGTCAGCTTCTTTGTTGATCGCTAGTTCGGTGTCACCCCTCCCCACTTGGCCGGCTGAAGGCCCCTCCCTGTGTGGAGGTAGTTTTGAATGTAATATCAGTTAACCCCCACCCCTAGATCCCCCCCCCCCTTGCATGGGGTGTAGTGTTGTAACAATTTGAGCAGGTCATGCTACCCCGGCGCGGCGTGTGGGGAACCCACGCTTCCCCGCTCGCCCATGTCTCCGAGCGAGACCGGTTTCTTCAAACCGGTAGAGTAAGTGCTCCACTCTTAGCTCCATTCAGTGCTTGTTCTTTCTAATATTAGTTCATAAACTCCGCTGGCCGTGAATGAGAGCCCGATCCTTAAGCTCCTTTGCTATAAGTGATCACCGTGGGAAAAGAGTGGAACCCGTGCCTTGGCACCTCATCGGCTCCCTTGAATTGGGCAGCCATACCCTTGGGGAGACAAACATTGGCCTTGCTGGCCCTCTACCAGCAAGGGCCCAGCCCACACAACCTCCACTTGGCATTGCCAAGTTACCCCGGGTCTTGGTGAGCATCGGGTGAGCGGTCGCCAATATCGGTCCGTTTGATTGCAAATTGTGCTTGTTCATTTTGGTCCAAGGGTGTGTCACATCATGTTATCTTGTTAATTCTTGATATCACATATTTCTTGACCTTGTAAGATCTTGTTATTACTGTTGTTTCTTTATATCGTTATCGTCTTTATTTCTTTTTAGCATGACATATCAAAATGTAATTTAACTTGGTAATCATGTAAACTTGCCTGTTATTTCCTACTGAGCGTCAGCTCATAGTTGTGTTTCCCCCCTTTCCAGGATTTTCAGGTGACGCGCTTACCGATGGGGAAGGGCAGGAGTGATGTCTTGAGTGTATCAGTTCTAGTGTGTTAGCAGTGTTATCTTACTCTTAGTGGTGCTTTGGAGAGTAATTAAGTTTCGGTTATGTTTTTGAGGTTTAGTGGTTGTTATCCCAGTTGTAATAAGTTGATTTGAGATTATTGTATCAGTTGTGGTTTGTTTAATGATCAGTTAGTTATTCCCTTTTCATAGCACTTGTGTATATTTAGATTAATTCTCTCTCCTGCCAGCTTGTTTCTGACTGTACGTCCCGATATTCCGCGTCGGGGCGTGACAGTTTAGTTGGTATCAGAGCTTTAGGTTTCACATTCCTAGGTTCCCTAAGTTTAGGTTTTCTTGCATTGCATCCCAATAACCGGTATATCAAAAGGTGTTGTCCGAACGTTAGGCTACTCTTATCGGGAAGGTCGCACACTTACGCGAGTGGTCTTCGGATCGATTATCTCCGCCAGGTACCGAGTTTTGGTCGTGTCTAGGTGCATTAGATCCCTAACCTTGTAAAAGTCTAGAACCCGACCTGGTGAGATTGGGTAGAAACTTGGGTTAAGTTCGTTCCTTAATTGTGTTATTATCTATCTTATTGAACCTAAGTAATCTATTTCTCGTGTAGATGGCAGCTGATCGTGCTGAATTGAGGAACCTGTAGTGCACGGTTCAAGGCCTTACTCAGGCCCTTCAAGGTAGCTCAGGCAGGAGCAGCACAGCATGGCACCGGTGATCTATACCGGAACTTCCGAGGGATGAATCCGCCAAGGTTTGCGGGTTCGACCGACCCCGACCAAGCCGAGCACTGGCTAGATGAGATGGGGAGGATCTTTGAAGTTATGCAATGCACCAACCAGGAGCGTGTCCTGTTGTCCACATTTCAACTGGAACATGATGCACGTACTTGGTGGGATTCTATCAAGGCGACTCTCGGTGACCGGCAGGTTACGTGGGAAGAGTTCGAGGAATTCTTTAACAGCAAGTATTTTTCTGACCGAGTGCAAGAGAAGAAAGCGGCTGAGTTCGCGGCCTTGAAACAACGAGGTTTGTCCGTGGCAGAGTATGAGACTCAATTTGCATGGCTTTCTCGTTATGCTACTCATCTCATTTCTACCAAGAAAATGAAGGCGAAGCGCTTTCTTAATGGATTGAAGCTTCATTATATTAATCAATTGGCACCGATGGAGATTTCCACTTATTCTGAGATGGTGAGAAAAGCTCAAGTTCTGGAGGATACTTTAGAAATGACGGAGAGAATCTGTGGAAATGGCACCAGGAAGGAACAACCTACGGGTTCCGGGAGTGTCAAACCCGGGTATACCAAGAAGAGGCCTGTTAGTGGACCTGGTTCGTGGAGCGGGTCTGGATCATGGAAAGGCAAGATGCCGAAGCGTGAAGATAAGAAGCTTGGCCCTATCGTTCCATACATGGGCGTTTGCAAGTTTTGTAATAATCCTGGCCACAGGGTGGAGGATTGCTGGCGCAAGCTAGGCGCATGCCTATGATGTGGAAGCAAGGAGCACCGTATCTCTGATTGCCCTCGTATGTCTGAGCAAGCTACCCCAGCAAAACCGCAAGTCTTCAAGAAACCACAAGGCAAACTCCAAGCTCTGCATGCTGATGAAGCAAGAACAGCCGAGGATGGTGGACTCGTCGAAGGTACTCTCATTATACTCGACAAGCCAGCATTTGTTCTTTTTGATACTGGTGCCACGCATTCATTTATTTCTCGGAGATTTGCTAAGTCATTAGCTGTAGAACCTATTTTGATGAATTCTCCGTTAGAGATATCAACTCCTATTGGTACTAGATCGGTGATCCAGCATTTCTATCCTTCTAGTAAGGTTATGATGGGTGAGCAGAACTTTCCAGCTGATTTAGTTTGCATGGATATGAAGGATTATGATGTAATCCCAGGAGCAGATTGGTTGGCTAGATATGAGGTTAACGTTCACTGCAGTTCTAGCTCCGTGTCTTTTACTAGACACCCTGGACTTTCTTTTGTGGGAGTTAAACACCATAACTCCGTACCACTTATCTCGGCTCTTCGAGCTGTTAAGCTTATGAGACGAGGATGTGAGGCTTTTCTGGCCTTTGTCTGTGCAACCCCTGAGCAGCAGATTGAGATTAAGGATATTTCGGTTGTCCGAGATTTTCCTGATGTCTTTCCAGAAGAACTACCAGGACTTCCTCCTGAGCGGGAAGTTATCTTTTCTATTGATCTTATTCCTGGCACATCTCCTATTTCCAAGGCTCCTTATCGTATGTCTCCTACGGAACTGAGGGAATTGAAGCAGCAGCTGATGGAATTGCCTGAGAAGGGCTTTATTCGTCCTAGCACTTCTCCGTGGGGAGCCCATGTGTTATTTTTCAGGAAGAAAGATGGTTCGATGAGGTTGTGCATTGATTATCGGCAATTGAACCAGCAGACTGTCAAGAATAAATATCCATTGCCGAGGATTGACGAGTTATTTGACCAGATAGCGGGAGCTCAATATTTCTCTAAGATCGATCTTCGATATGGATATCACCAGTTGCAGATTAAGGAAGAGGATATGTATAAAACGGCTTTCCGTAGCAGGTATGGTCATTTTGAATTTGTCGTTATGCCTTTTGGTCTAACGAATGCACCGGCAGCTTTCATGCAGTTGATGAACAATGTATTTCGGCCCTATCTTGATCAATGGGTCGTGGTCTTTATTGATGACATCTTGATCTATTCCAAGAGTGAAGTGGAGCATGTTGAACATCTGAGGATGGCATTGCAGTTATTGAGAGATCATCAACTTTATGCCAAGTTCAGTAAGTGTGAATTCTGGCTGCAAGAGGTGTCCTTTCTCGGACATATTATCACCAAGGATGGTATTTCTGTTGATCCTTCGAAGGTTGAGGCAGTGAAGAATTGGGAGCAGCCTACCAGTGTAACGGAAGTTAGAAGTTTCTTAGGCCTGGCAGGCTATTACCGAAAATTTATCCAGGATTTCTCTAAGATTGCGGTACCTATGACAAGGTTAACCCGCAAGGAGAACACGTTTGATTGGTCAGACGATTGCCAGTGAAGCTTTCAGACTCTGAAGGAGTGTTTGACTACTACACCTGTATTGGCTTTACCTTCTGGTGAAGGAGGTTTTGTTGTTTATACTGATGCTTCAGGTATCGGCTTAGGATGTGTACTCATGCAGCATGGGAAGGTGATTGCCTATTCTTCTAAGCAGTTGAGGAAGCACGAGGAGAATTATCCTGTTCATGATTTGGAACTTGCAGCAGTCGTCTTTGCTTTGAAGATTTGGAGGCATTACCTGTATGGAGAAACCTTCACAGTGTTTTCAGATCATAAGAGTTTGAAGTATTTATTCTCTCAGAAGGAACTCAATATGCGGCAGCGCAGATGGTTGGAGTATTTGAAAGACTTTGACTTCTCGATTGGGTATCATCCTGGCAAGGGTAATGTTGTGGCAGATGCATTAAGTCGGAAAGCCGGTAGCTAGATTGTCAAGTCTTATGTTACAAGAATGGAGGTTATTGGAACAATTGTCCAGCCTGGATCTTAATATTGACAATGATCGGGTTATGATTGCTCAGATCCAACTTAAGCCCGAATTGTTGATGGAAATCAAGTCCTTGCAAGATAATGATCCCGAGCTGGTAGAGATCAAGGGAAGCTTGAGTAGCAGACCTGACTTCATGTTGGCTGACGATGGAAGATTATTATTCAAGGGCAGAACTTGTGTACCTGACGAAGCCGCAATAAAGAACAAGATTCTTGAGGAAGCTCATAGATCCAGATATACTATTCATCCTGGCGGCACTAAGATGTACAGAGATTTGAAAAGATCCTTTTGGTGGCCGAATATGAAAAGAGAAGTTGCAGATTTTGTGAGTAGATGCTTAGTATGTCAACAAGTTAAGGCCGAACATTTCAGATCGGCAAGGAAATTGAAACCACTCGACATACCCCAATGGAAGTGGGAAAGCATTGGCATGGATTTCATTATGGGTCTACCTAGGACTCGTGGTGGATTTGATGCGATATGGGTGATTGTTGACCGATTGACAAAGTCAGCTCATTTCTTACCAATTAAGTCCAAGTGGACGATTGATGTATTGGCTACTTTGTATTTGAAGGAAGTGGTGAGACTCCATGGCATTCCAGTCAGTATTGTGTCTGATAGAGACCCCAGATATACTTCACATTTCTGGAAGGGACTGCAAGAGTCTCTTGGTACTCGTCTGAATTTCAGTACTGCTTTTCATCCGCAGACCGATGGACAGACTGAAAGAACCAACCAGATAGTGGAAGATATGCTTAGAGCATGCATGATTGATTTTGGAGGCAGTTGGAGTGATCACTTGGCATTGATTGAATTCGCCTACAACAACAGTTACCAATCCAGCATACATATGGCTCCTTTTGAAGCATTGTATGGTAGGAGTTGTCGTTCTCCGTTATGTTGGGATGAGGTAGGTGAGAAACAGTGGCTTGGACCGGATCTTGTCTCAGAATCATCACAGAACATACGTATTATCCGAGACCGGTTACAAGTAGCCCAGTCAAGATAGAAGAGTTATGCCGACAACAGAAGAAGAGCATTGGAATTTCAGGTTGGCGAGCATGTGTTCTTAAAGGTCTCTCCGACGAGAGGGATCCGAAGATTTGGCATTCATGGCAAGCTGAGTCCGAGATACATTAGTCCATTCGAGATTCTAGATAGAGTGGGAGAGGTGGCATACAGACTGGCTTTACCGCCGCAATTGTCGGGCGTACACAATGTCTTCCATGTGTCTATGCTACAGAAATATGTGTACGACCCCACTCATATCATTCAGCAGGTGGATTTTGAACTGAAGGAAGATTTGAATTATGAGGAAAGACCTGTCAAGATTCTGGACCGGAAGCAACAGCAACTCCGGAATCGTTCGATACCGATGGTCAAGATTCAGTGGAGTCGGCATGGGACCGAAGAAGCTACATGGGAGTCTGAAGAGACTATGCGGAAGCGGTATCTCGATTTATTCTAGGTGAGCGATCTTTTTCCCGACTCTCAGTTTTAGTGCAGTGAATTTGGGGGACCAAATTCCTTTAAGTAGAGGAGGGTGTAAGACCCCGAATTATTTAATTGAGCTTAATATATTTATTAAGTATTTATTAATTAAGAATTAAATTTTTATTGAATTAATAATTGAATTTCGGATTTATTAATATTTAATTCGTTAGAAATAGAATAAGTGAAAATCTGACTACCTTATAAAAATCCATAAAAATAGTAAACAGGTTAAGGTCGATGTAGATAGCAAGTTTATCTTCTTGGACCAACCCATTAAAAATCCGTGGTTAGATCTAATTAGGGTTTAAGCCCTTAAGTGCACACTTTTTGACCCTTACCTAACCTTGGATTAAAACACGAAATTGAGGCTTAATACTCGACCAAATTAGCTCAAACCGGAGGTAAATGAACGGTCTTGATCTGAGGATCAAAAGCCCTCTACCTATTTCTCGAAACCCTAACCCTAGAAGGCACAGCATGTCGAGTTTGATTGAGTCAAACTTTTTGGCGCCGTTTCTAACACGTCACTTGCCCCGTCGAATTCTCCCAGCTCAGAACTCTCTAGAAGATGTGTGAGCTATAGATAGAAAGCTCTTCGAGTCTAGTTTCTTTTGGTGGCTGTGGTGTCGGCAGAAGAGTCAGATGTGGGGAGATATCCGGCGATTACTGAAGGTGTCGGCAGGCCGCCGTCTACCTTCTTCCTTCCTTGTTTCTTCAATTGAGGTAGGAATTCTCAACCAAAATTCGATCATGAATACATCATTTTATTCCCCTCGATGAGATCTATCCAGTGGGAGTGAAAGCCCCAATTTTTATCAGGTATCTAGATAGATATCGAGGCTTTTGTGAAGGGTTAGCAAGTTCATTCTTCATTTCTAGCATCTTATTTCAACCTTCGATTCAGGTAGGTTTAACAGGCCAAACTCTAATTAACTTATATGATGTAATCAGCATCTTTTTAGCTTTCATTAGGAGTAGAAAGCCCTAAAATTCATGAAGCATGTTTAGAGAATTTCTGCTCGTAGTAACAGCATGTTTAGACCTAGTTTTTGATGTGTTCATCCGAGTTGATTTCTGATTTCGAAGTATTAATCCTGATCCATATGAACCATATCATATTAAGTTAGCTTTCTTTTGATATAGGAAGCCCCAAATTCCATTGCATAAAGTGAGAGAAATCTATGATTTAGTAGAGGCATGTCAAGAACTATGGTTTCTTGTGTTCATCATAGAATAAGTTGTGTTTTAATTGATTTTTGTTGAAATTCGTATTTTAAATCTGTTGTATTATGACCCTAGTATGTATATTAAGAACCCTAGACCATGTGGTTAGAATCCCAACCCATTTAGACCCAAAATGGGTGAGTTCATGCGTTTTCCGGAAGCCCCGGCCGGTTCTGGGCATACAGGGGTCGACCCCAGGGGTCGACCCATCACCTGGCAGCCCAGGCCAGCCCGAGGGTCGACCCCAGGGGTCGACCCATTCGGCCTAGCGCGAGGGTCGACCCAAAGGGTCGACCCATGCTGCTGGATTTTGTGGGGGTCGACCCCAGGGGTCGACCCATCCAGCACCCAGCAAAGGGTCGACCCATGGGGTCGACCCATACGGCAAAATTGTAGGGGTCGACCTCTAGGGTCGACCCATTCTGCAGGAATTGTGAGGGGTGACCCCAGGGGTCGACCCATGCATCTGGCAGACCCCGTTTTTACAGGGGTCGACCCCAGGGGTTGACCCATGTACCAGAAACCCAGTTTTTATCGTTCTTCGACCCGAGGATCGATCCGGATCATTAGGGGATCGACCCATTTAACTTAGACCAATTGAAAATTTTATTCTAGAAGAACCAGTGACCTATTCAGGAAACCTTATGATTTCAATTTGCATTGGTTCCTACGTTCTATCATGGTGTAAAAACATGCCGTTTATCATTTTCGTTTCAACACATACATTGGTTAAATAGAAACCCACATGAGTATTGGTTAATGGTATAACTAAATTATTGTTAATATATGCTATTTCACTCCTGTGTGAGTTTGTTCTTTGCCTTATCATCTTGAATCATCATTTGGCAGATTGGTTTAATGCAAATGGTAATGGATAATCCTTGATATATTAACTTGGTAATTAGGATTAAATTGATTGTTAAGTTGCTGTTTTAGTCATTATTACCCAGTAAAAATGGATTTCTTACACACCTGAACGGTACACTGTCAGCCGTTCTTTCTTGACCTCACGGACCAAGCTTTGGTCTAGTTCTTGTAATGCGGCACTGAAGTGACCGTATAAATCGAGTTTATGTTTTGAATCCAAGGACATGTTAGTCCTTAATTCTCGTACTTATGACAGTAATTCCTCTGATTAATTGGCCATTAAAAATTGACTAAATGTCTGGACGGGTGGGACTTTGGAGCCATTAAAATCAATGCCATCGCGTCATAGGGGCCCGGTCTGGTCCTGGGGAGAGCGCCCGAAAAATTATTGAGCCCATGGGATGTTAATGACATGGTGGGGCATTGCACCGAATACTTGACTTGCTTGTTGCGTCTATGACAAAAATCTCTTGTTACTTGTTACTTGATCGTGTTTGAACGGATGTTAAATTACTTGCTTGATTGGCCAATTCTTTACTACTGTCTCTTGTTATATCTCCTGTTGTAAATTCTTGTACTTGTTATCTTGTTAATTCTTGATATCAAATATTTCTTGACCTTGTAAGATCTTGTTATTACTGTTGTTTCTTTATATCGTTATCGTCTTTATTTCTTTTTAGCATGACATATCAAAATGTAATTTAACTTGTTAATCATGTAAACTTGCCTGTTATTTCCTACTGAGCGTCAGCTCATAGTTGTGTTTCCCCCCTTTCCAGGCTTTTCAGGTGACGCGCTTACCGATGGAGAAGGGCAGGAGTGATGTCTTGAGTGTATCAGTTCTAGTGTGTTAGCAGTGTTATCTTACTCTTAGTGGTGCTTTGGAGAGTAATTAAGTTTCGGTTATGTTTTTGAGGTTTAGTGGTTGTTATCCCAGTTGAAATAAGTTGATTTGAGATTATTGTATCAGTTGTGGTTTGTTTAATGATCAGTTAGTTATTCCCTTTTCATAACACTTGTGTATATTTAGATTAATTCTCTCTCTTGCCAGCTTGTTTCTGACTGTACGTCCCGATATTCCACGTCGGGGCGTGACATATAGACTAATAGTTCTCCAAATTTCGTGCTCGGAGACCAAGCAACCAAGAAGATAGAAGCTTCCAAAGTTGCTGATTCAACCTTAGCAACCCAGGAATCTGAACGCAAGACCCCTAAAGATCCAGAGATTAGGACGTCTAAACGAGCTAATTAGAGTTCAATCCTTTAGAACTTTTTGTACCTAATAGTCTCATCTCCTTACCCTCAAAATTTCACATCCTTAGGTCAAGAGGCTGAGGAAATAGAGCAGATTGAAGTTGCTGATTTATCATAAGAAGTACAAGGGTATAAGGGTAGCACCTAGCATTAAATTCGAAGTTTGAAGGTCTTAAAAGAGGTAGGTTATCTCATGATTGGCAAAAACAACTTGTTAAGGATAAAAATCCTCTGATTGTGCTTGATTTCATGCATTATAGACTAAGAATTTCATGATTTCATAGTTTTATACATTCATGCATCTCTTAGCCCTAAATGGAAATTAAAAGGTATTATCTTGTCTATTCACTAAACCCTTGCATATAGTTGGCCTATGCATCGTTATCATGACTAGGACAGTGGTAATATGTTGATTTCCAGGCATGTTATATTTTCATAAACCTTCACTTTAGTTTACTGCCAGCAGGTTCTCTGACGCACTAACGTGAGACCGTCACATGCATGTAACGGCCTTACGATAGACCGTCACATTCTGTTGTGTTTTTATTTGTTCTATTGTCTCTGACGCACCCTAGCAGGAGCGTTACACCACTGTAACGGCCCCTCGATAAACCGTCATAATACTGTAACGCGCCTATCCTAGATCGTCAGGCACTGTGTTCTGTCAGCCCGAGGCAGAATGATAACCAGTTAGAGTTTACTTATAAATAAGCTTAGATAGCTAAGTTTGGACATGTTATCATGATTTTAAGTTTAGTTACTGTTTCATAATCAAATTGCATGGTTAATGTGTCTTAGGATTATTTTAAGTTATGTTAATTTCATCGGCTAAAACTCTATAGTTTTGTATTCTAAATCATGATTTTTCCAAATATTGTATTGACAGAGTTTTCTCATGGTTTCACATTGTTACACATTCTTTTCCATCTATAGAGTCATTTCTTTAAATACATGGCGCATATTCCGGTATGTTGTCCATTTAGTTCACTTTGCATTATAGGAACACTATTCTTGGATATGAGGAGCTCTCTATTAGATATTCCTTCCAATGGACTAGAAAATCTTGTTTCAAGGCCTCCGTAATTCTTCGCGAGCCTGGGATTCCCACTAGGATGCCGAGTTGGTTGTATCCTTAAAGCCCATTGATTAGATTACACTATCGATGTTTTTGGTTATCGGTAATGTAGCGGCTCTACACTGGACCGTCAGGAGCATCTAACGGCCCAATGTACGACCGTCATATTCAACTGAGTCCAATTTCTTAGTTCTGGATTCAGACTAATGTAACGGCCCAATACTGGAGCGTCACATCATGTAACGGCCCAGTACACGACCGTCACACTACTTGAGTATTTTAACCTAAGGATTGACCAAGAGTTGATATTCCAAGGTTCTAAATAGACTCTTGATGATCTAGAACTTATCATATTGATCAAGGAATCTAATATAATGAATGAAAGATAAAGAATGACCTATACTTTGTTATCATGACTAGGATAGTGGTAGTATTTTGATTTCCAGGTATGTTATGTTTTCATAAACCTTTACTTAGTTTACTGCCAGCAGATTCTCTGACGCACCAACGTAAGACCGTCACATGACTGTAACGACCTTACGATAGACTGTCACATAATCTGTTGTGTTCAAACTATTATGTTGGTTCTGACACATCTTCACAGGAGCGTTACATTATTGTAACGGCCCCTCGATAAACCGTCACGCACTGTAACGCGCCTATCCTAGACCGTCAGACACCAGTGTTCTGTCATCCCAAGGTAGAATAATAACCAGTTAAGTTTACTTATAAATAAGCTTAGATAGCTAAAATGGACATGTTATCATGACTTCAAGTTTAGTTACTGATTCATAATCAAATTACATGATTAATGTATCTTAGGTTATTTTAAGTTATGCTAATTTCATTGGCTAAAACTCTATAGTTTTGTATTCTAATTCATGATTTTCCAATGTTGTATTGACAGAGTTTTATTTTGGTTTCGCATTATTACACATTATTTTCTATATATAGAGTCATTTCTTTAAGTATATGGCACATATTCCGGTATGTTGTCCACTAGTTCACTTTGCACTATAGGAACATTATTCTTGGACATGAGGACCTCTCTATTGGATATTCCTTCCAATGGACTAGGAAATCTTGTTTCAAGGCCTCCGTAATTCTCCGCGAGCATGGGATTCCCACTAGGACGCCGAGTTGGTTGTACCATTAAAGCCCATTGATTAGATTACACTATCGATATTTTTGATTATCAGTAGTGTAAAGGCTCTATATTGGACCGTCAGGCACATGTAACGGCCCAATATACGACCGTCACATTCCACTGAGTCCGATTTCTTGGTTCTGGATTCAGACTAATGTAACGGCCTAATACTGGAGCGTCACATCATGTAACGGCCAGTACACGACCGTCACACTGCTTGAGTATTTTAACCCAAGGTGTACCAAGGGTTGATTTTCCAAGGTTTCTAGATGGACTATTAATGATCTAGAACTTATCATATTGATCAAGAAACCTAATATAATGGATGGAAGATAAAGAACGTATCGTTATGCTGCCGATTTATTTCCATAAGCATAACCTTGCTTAAGTCATTCTTGATTTCTCATGATTCTTATTGAAGCATTCATTCATTTGAATTATTGTTATCATGAGTTTATTTGAACTTATTATATTCTTGGCCATACTTTATTGTTACATGCGTGGATAAAACTTGATTTATACTTGAAGATGCGATCGAGCACTGACTATGTTCAAGGGCTCTATGCTAGTCCCCTCAGCTGATTGTCAGAAACATACTATTATAAACCATGGGGTATGATGCTACTGGCGTCGCATTGCGCTGTGAGTACTTTCTTTATAAATAAGTGAAAAATCACAACACAATACAGCATGATCGATACTTGACTTTCTTGATATTCCACAGAAAATCACGAGGTACTTGCTCATAAGCAAAAGATACTGGAGTGATGATTATGTGGCTTGCTAGTACATTCTCGTTATATTCTTGTTCATGAAAGGCCATATCATGTTCTTGTTTTATTCTTGCTAGTTCATACTTGCTCTCATTCTATCTTACATGATCGTCTTGTTACTTGGTTTAAACACGTGATTGATCGCATTCGCATGATTCTACCTTATTCTTTAGAGCTAAATTGTTAATTACTTTAATAGTGCCTTCATGTTGATGCGAAGATACCTACTGGGCAAGTGTGCTCATTACCTATTTCCAATCTTTTCAGGAGATGGAAGTGATTCGAATTCGGATTCGAGTTATACAAGTAGCGGGTCCGAGAGCGAATGAAAGTATTGTCAAGATGAGAGTGAAGACTTAGGAAGTATAAATTGTTTAGATTGAGTCTGTGTAATTTTCCTATTTTCTTGAGTCTGGTATATTGGAATAAGTGGAATTAATGATTGTATTTGATTATTGTGAAATAAAGTTGAAGTTTGAGTAAATATTGTGCAATTGCATTTATGTATGTGATTGTCTTGCGCTCTGATCATTCTTGCTTGCAAGAGGTTTACCATGCCGACTGTTCGCGTTTCTCGAGTGAGTCTTTTGCTGTCATAAAGGCTCGGGGCGTGACAGTTGTCGATGATGATGTCACGAGGGACGCCAAACCTGGCGAGGATGTTACGCTTGATGAACTTTACGACTGTCGATGCCTTGACCTCCATGAAACCTTCAGCTTTCGCCCACTTCGTGAAGTATTCGATAGCAGTGAGGATGAAGGATTTTCTCTAGACTTCTTCGGTCCTATCTTCCAGTGGACCAACTACTTCAAACGCCCACATGGCGAAAGGCCAAGGAGCTATGAGAGGGTGAAGTGAAGATGAAGGAGCATGAACCTTTTCCGCATGAAGTTGACATTTAACGCAATGGTGGATAAAGCGGGAACAATCCTCCTCCATGGTTGGCCAATAATGGTGCCTGAGAAGCTTTTGGGCTAGCATGTGACCATTTACATGGCCACCACATTCACTAGAATGCATAGCCTCGACGACTGCACGAGATTCAATCTCATCAAGACGTCAGAGGTATACTCCACTAAGGGATCTTCGATGCAAGAGACCACCAATGATAGCGAAGCGCACAGCACGGCGAATGGCTTGCTAATCGGGGGTGGTAGCGTATTCTGGAAATGATCCATCAAGGAGATAGTTCTCAATGTCAAAGAACCATGGGTTGTCGTCATCGAGGTCGATTTCCATCTCATGAGAAAGGGAGTGGACTTGGGGAACAGGTTCCAAGAACTGTTGGAACCATGGATCAGCGTGCGAAGGGGTGTGCATTCTTTGCACGATGATAGTGGCTGAAGGTTTTTCAAATGAGATTGTGAGAGATGATGATAGATAAGCTAGAGCGTCAGCCAAGATGTTTTGGGCTCTAGGGGTGTGCACTAGAGTTAGCTTCCTAAAGCGTCGGATGACCTTGCTAACCAAATCTTGGTATGGCCTTAGCTTCGGGTCCCGAGTTTGGTACTTGCTAAGAGATTGTTGGAGTATTAGCTGTGAGTCTCCGATTATGCATAGCTCCTTGAGTCCTAAATCAAATGCCATTTTCAATCCTGTGAGGAGCACCTCATATTCAGCCACGTTGTTTGTGGCAGGCAAGGACAACTTACAAGCACGCGGGATGATTACACCTTCCGGGGATTGAAGGACAGCTCCGGTTCCACAACCCTTGGAGTTAAGTGCGCCGTCGAAGTAGAGAATCCATGAAGGTTCACCATCAATGATGGCTCGTAACTCTTCGTTCGGGAAGTCCTCGTCGACGGGAGAATGTGTGGGAAGCAGATGGTGGGCAAGGTGCTCGGCGATAGCATGCCCCTTGACCACCTTTTGACTAACGTAAGTGATATCAAACTGATTGAGAAAGCTTTGCCATCTCACCAAGCGATCAGTCAATATAGGCTTCTCTAGCAAGTTCTTGATTGGGTCCATTCGCGCCAAGAGCTTCACCTCATGTGCTAAGAAGTAGTGTTTCAGCTTTTGGGTGATCCAGACGACGGCTGCGCAAGTCCTTTTCATAGCAGTATACTTTTTCTCCGCTTCATTGAAAAGTTTCAATAGGTAGTAGACTGCTCGTTCTTTCTTCGCATTTTCATATTGAGCCAAGATTGCTCCGACAGATTCCTCTGTGGTGGATACGTAGAGTAGTAGAGGCCTACCCGGGACCGGGGGTGCTAGGACGGGAGGATTCTGGAGGTAGCTCTTCAAACCTTCGAAGGTGGCATTTATCATTCCATTCAAATTTGGCCTCTCTCTTGAGCATGTCATAAAAGGGCTTGCATCGTTGAGAATGGTGAGATATAAATCTCCTAATGAACTGCAAACGTCCGATCAGACCTTGGACTTCTTTGATATTCTTGGAAGGAGGCATTTCGGCAATTGCCTTAGCCTTGTTAGGGTCTATCTCGATTCCCCTTTTGCTAACTATAAACCCTAGAAGCTTTCCTGAAGAGACCCCGAACACACACTTCTTGGGGTTCATCTTAAGTTGGTGCTCCCGAGACCTTTGGAGAACCGCGCAGAGGACCTCGGCATGGCCACTCCTGGTTTTGGATTTAACCAGAATATCATCCACATATGCTTCCATGTGAACGTGCATCATATCGTGGAAGATGGCCATCATAGCCCTTTGATATGTAGCTTCCGCATTTTTCAACCCGAAGGGCATGACTACATAGCAATAGGTCCCCCATGGAGTGGTGAAGGATGTCTTCTCCTGGTCTTCCTCCGCTAGGCAGATCTGGTTGTACCCCGAGAAACCATCCATGAAGGATAGCATCTCGTAGCCGGCGGTGTTGTCTACAAGGACGTCTATATGCGGAAGAGGAGAATCGTCCTTAGGGCAAGCACAATTAAGGTCACAGAAGTCTATGCAGATCCGGACCCTACCGTCCTTCTTCATGACAAGGATGATGTTAGCTACCCACTGTGGATACAAGACTACCCGGATGAACTTGGCCTTATGGAGCTTATCAACTTCCTCTTTGACCTTGAGTGCGAGCTTCGGATGAAGCCACCTAAGCTTTTGTTTGACAACTTTTGCATTGGGATTCAAGAGAAGGCGGTGTTCCACCAATGGGGGATCTAAGCCTGTCATGTCCTCGTAGGACCAAGCAAAGGCATTGGGGAATCCATTAAGCACTGCCACAAAGGATGCTTATTCTTCACTCTTCAAATTGGCACTGATCAAAATGATTTTCGGGTTATCCTTGGTGCCTAGGTTGACTTCCTTGGTTGATTCATCTACGGACACATTGGGATCGTCAAACCTTCTAGTCCCATCAACAAAGGGAGCTATGGGGTCAGTGCAATCCTCTGGCTGCTTCTCTTCTTCTTCTTCGTCATCATCATCTTCTAAAACATAGACCCCTAGGCCATCATCTAGTAAAGACCCTTCTACTTCAGTTGCCCTCAGGGGAATGGGTGTTGATATGAAGCTGGAGACCTGAAACAACTGCTCACACTTCTCAGCTAGCTGGCTGAGGTAGCGCACGGGAACCTGACGGACCCTAATTTGCTCAGAATGGGGAGGAGAGGACACTCTAGACTGACCTGAACCTAGACTCGATTCTAGACTACTATGTACAAGGGGAACATGCGGGAGAAGGTTCAAGGTGGAAAGTGTCGGCCCTTGGCCAAGGGATCCAGGCTCCATGGAGGAGGTTTCCTCAACAGTGAGCTCACATGCCGACGTTTGGAAATTGGCATTTTTTTTTTGGTGGTCGTGGCTAAGCATACAGACAATGTGCATAGATTGCTCCACAACCGGGTGAGTAAGGAGTGGGGGGAAAGGCGGATGAAACAGGAATGGAATGAAACAGATAGGAGCCGGCCTGCCTAAAGCTAGAAAGGTGCTTAAGGGCGAGGCATCATTAGGAGGTTTATCAAGGTGAAATAGAGAAAGAAGCCCGAAGTCCTCTTCGAGCGACTGATCTGGGGGAATTTCCTTTTGAATGATTTTGTGACTTCCACTCTGCTCAACCTGAGCCCTGGCTGTATCAGGCCTTTGACAAAGCGGTCATAAAGTAGACCCCTACACTTGAGTGGTTTTGGATGCCTTTTTAGCTGAGTAGCCTAATCCTGTGCGCCCTTTAGAGACTTTGAGTCTCGTCCTGCGAGTGGGGCCTTGCTCGTGCTGCCCTAGGCCTCTACCCATCGTGAAACCCATTCTGACCATCATCTCCCATCCTTTTCCGAACGGGATGTTGGAGTGAGTGATTGGACGGGGAAGGATGGAGTGATTTGGTTGACACAGGGTGGAGGGCCCTACGGCACCCACTATGGAGAGGACGAGTTCTTTCCTTTGTTAGGAATGGTCATGAAGGGAATCTGTTCAAAGGTGATAGCATTGAGAGTTTCCACTAATGGGATACTCTTGATCTTAATTACCATGCCATTGTAGGGGAATTTGAAACATTGATGAGTAGTTGATGGGATTTCCAATGTTTGTTCAATCCACGGCCGCCCTAGGATGGCTTTGTATGCTGGGTCTACGTCCAGGACAAAGAAATCTGAAGACATGACCACGGGTCCTAGGCCAAGTTACAGGGTCACCTTGCCTTTAGCGCACCATCTCGAATTGTCATATGTTGAAATGGTGGTGCACACCTCTTCTAGATTTTCCTCTTGTAGGCTAATCTTTTGGATGGTCTTCATGGGACACATATTAATCGAGGCTCCCGTGTCAATCAAGGTGGAGTCAACCTTGACCCCGTTGAGAGTAACAGTGAGGCATAACGAGAGGGACCTGCTCTCGGGTGGAGCGAGATCTTTATTAGAAAAGGATATAGAGGGACCCTGAGTGAGGGTTAGGATGGCGTCAGTCACGCCACTGGCCGGGAGATCCTCCTTGACCGTGATCTTTTGCAGGAACTGTAGCAGAGTGGATTGATGGGAAGGGGACCTTTTGATGAGTTCCAGAATGGAAATTTTAGCTGGCGTCCTATCCAAGTGTTGAAGGATATCATACTCCGCAGGGGAGTTTGGGAACTAACCCCTTTTTCAGGCTGAGATTGCCTTTGAGACGGGGGAATAATGCGATTACAGAGGGTGACATTAAGGGTGGCTTCCTTTGGGACCTCCGACTCTAGAGGTTTTGGACGAATTAATTGTAGAGGAGGAGACCCGAATATGAATGATAAGGAAGCTGGCTCTTCAGCGGGAGCACTAGGAATGGGAGGAGAGACCACATTTGGTTGAGGAGGATTTAATAGAACCAGTGGACGATCTTGTTCCGTCCGGACATCCTTAGGGATGATTGACTCTTGGAAGGGGGACTGTGGAGGCGTGATCAAGGTGAGAGGACCTTGGTGAGATGTCGGTGATTGGGCAGGAGGTGGGATTAGCCTCCAAGGTTGAGACTCCTGAGCGAACATGTTGACATTGGCCCATGGCTCTTCGACCTTTACGTCAAATCGCTCATGCCATTTGGGGAAGCCTTCTATGTCCCACATTTGGGTTCTCTTAAGAACACGTGGTTCTAACCCAATAGGTTCCGAATTGGAAGGGACTAGTTACACCCGAGTGGGAATCCCCGGGTGAAGAGCCCAATCCAACGGGAGGGTGTTCCTACAAGTGTGATGCCGGCTCTTCCTAAGCCCACTCACGCATTAACCTGCAGCAAAATCTAAACATACAGTATACATCAAATAGACTAAGCAACAAATGGAAAATAGACTTGAACAGAATTGTGCAGTAGGTGGCCAAACTCTTGGCCGTTGAGAAGCCTGGGTAGCCAGGTTGACCAAAGTGGGTTGGGCCATTCAGTCTTAATGGGCGGCCAACTCTTGGGCTGTCCAAAGTGCTAGGCGGCCAGGCTTCTGACCGTTCTCAGCAAGGCCTGGGCGGCTAGCAATCAGGTCACCCAGGTGTTTAGGCGGCCAATGATATGACCTTCCTCCACCTGCGAATAGAACTAAACTAATACAGAAAGCAAATGACCATGGGCTCAAAATCCTTGAACTTTTAGCACCTCGGACTTACAGTAGGCAGTAGCGGGTCCCACCGTAATCGCCAGAAGGTTGTAGGTGCCGAAAGGGTTGAGGGGCAACGTTGCACCGGGACAGGAAGTGCTCCCCCGTCTCGGCCCCCCCTTCTCTCTCCCTTGGAAAATGTTGACTGCTGCTATTGGGCCTACATGCATGAAATAGACAAAAGGAACAAGGTGATCGCCAGAGGCTTATACCTAAGCCTCATAGGGATGGATGATCGCGTTGGGATGCCTCAAGTGGGGAGTTTGTGGGGACCCGACTTCTTCATGCTCGGCCGGCCAAGAACGGAGAGCCCTGCATAGTCCGAGGATGCTAAAAGTCTTGCAAGCAATAACAAGAGCCCATGAACACAGAAAGAGAATGCCAATTAGATCTAGGAAGTGCAGTGAGTGTCCTAAGCAATGCAGAGAAGTAGAAATAATGGCGGCGTGATTACCTGGGGGGTGGTTGGGAAGTGGGGATGGCTAAGGCTTTCGACCACCCGCCTTCCCATTTGTTTAAAAGTAAAACCTCTATGAGCAGGGATTAGGGAGTACCTAAGATGCGATGGATGCAGATGCACGGGGTATGTAACATGAAATAGAGAGCGAAGAGTGGAAAGCGTTGGGAGCAAACTGGGGGGCAGCCAAGTCCTTGGCCGCCCAGAAACGGAAGGCGGAAGAAACCAGAAACAAAAGTGGCCGAGGTCGATCTCTTTCAGCACCTTCCTCTCAAGGGGAGCTTACTGTCTCTCAAACTCTCGGGACTCGTAAACTCTTGACCCTTATAATTCAAACTTTCATCTGCCCGAATTTAAATTCCAAGCTCTCCGTCCACTCTCCTCACCACCTCCGAATCATCCCCGCTCCAAAATCCTCATCCCCCCTTAGAACTCCCACCTTCCGAAGGTTTTGTCACTAGGGCCTCCCTCTAGAAGCCTCCATCTTTGTGCCTTTAGACGTGGTCGATGAGGCCGGGGCTCGTGCGAGGCATGGTGGGCGAACGTGGCTCGTTTCTTTGACCAGTAGTTGCAGGAGGGCGGCCAAACCATTGGCCATTCACGGGGTGAAGGCGGCCAAACTTGTGGCCTTCTACCAGACCTGGGCGGCCAAAGCCTTGGCCGCCCAACCAACCTGGGCTACCATCGACCTGGCCACCCAGCCCATGGGCCCTCATCACTCAAAAGTTCAATTAAGGCCCAATAGTATGTGTTGGGCTAGACTTCGAAACACATAAAATGTCAATTAACATGAGTAAAATGACAACATTACAAATATGACGGTGTAATTGGGGATCCGCGGGATGTCCTAAATTAGGCGTCTACACTACCCTCACTAGTTTGCCCGAAACTTCGGGTATGACCAGGCCATTCCACCTAACATGGACTTCCCGTTGGCAGGCCGACTGTACAAGGGCAATGACACTACGGCTTGGTGGGATTTCACCTGTCAGGGTGAGCCAACCAGGCTACCGACCCCTGGATTTTATCACCGGAGACGTTTCGACATCCACTACGCCCGTTGGTGGTTTGAGCACTGCAGCCTCTACCATAAGAAGCCACATGCTGTGAAGAATATTTAGGAGGAGAGACAACTACAACATGACTTGCCTCCCATCCTTCCCGATGAGGAATTCCTAAGAACGTGTTTCTCCCAGATTCACCGGAGATCGAGAGGATCATGCGTTAGTGGTACCGGGACAGCCAAGATTCGTCATCAACATGACGTGGTTATAAGGGGGTGATTAAGCCCTTGAGGATGGTGCCGACGGTGTCCGTCCCCACTGCTAGAGCTGGGTCGACGAGTTCTTCTTGAGCGAGGACCCGGTGGACACAGTTGCTGGCCGACTGCGGGTTTGCAAGGAAGAGTCCCCCTGGTAGCGTGCTTTCGGAGGGGAGCTTTGCCGATACTACTGTTCTCGACTGGAGGTGGCACATTGCCAATGCCATAGGGGTGGCTGAACTGGTGGAGTTCATTTCCTACGTCGAGCAGGCCCACACACCAAAGGAACTCAACGATGTAGTGACAAAGGCTGCTCGAGTTTTGGGACTGAAGGCAGTGATGGGATAATGGTGATCCTCTCTGATTGCACAAATGAGATCCAGAGGGGGTGAATGGATCCCAGTAGAACTTTTTGTGAAATTAAAAAAATTAAATCTACTCTTACTTATCTAAAACCAAAGCAACGTTCTACACATAGTGTAAACACTAGCAATTGTCACTCAAATGAGGAAAGCAGCCAATGAACCACTTAAAGTACTAGGCGAAGGTTTGATCTAAGATCCCCTCACGCAAGAGGTGACATTCCAGATAGGTCTGACCTATCTTTCTTGACACGCCTTTTGATATACCAATTGGTTGATAAACCACTATGATCATAAGAATGAAATTAGCATTCAGATTTAAAACCAAACAGTTAACGGTCCTAATCATGCATCTACACAGATTAATAGATAGATAATCAATCACATACGGGACAATGAGTTTTAGGTGGTTCAGTCTCAACCTTGAGACCTACATCCACCCCACACTCAAACCTGAGTGTAGCTTCTGCTGACACACAACTTGGCTGCTGATCCATAGCTTCGGGGATGAATCCCTACAACCGCTTACTAACAGCTTGATCCGCTGAGCCTCACAGCTTGCTAATAGCTGAGCACCACAGCTTGCTGTTCGAGGAACAAATCCTCACCGCTGAGCATCATAGCGTGCTCCGCTGACTTACAGCTTGAAAGACAATGATATATAAACAAAACAAATGACTGAAAATGAAAATCAGATGTAACAATAGAAACACTATAGCTCAATGATGAGCATACGATTCTAGATCTGATCTAGAAATCATGACTGCAACAACTCTCACCTTTTCTCAACTTCTCCTTCTCTATGATACTCTGTTTTTGAAGCTTCTCCTTCTATCTGTAACTAGCTCTCACACTCTTCACTTTTCTCTCAAACGCTTCTCACTGCTCTCGAATCTCGTCTTCTTCAATTGCCTCAGCCTTCTCTATTTTTCTTCTTCTGCAATTCACTTCGCCGCTTCTATCCTTCTGTCTCTCTCAGTTTTTCTATATGTTCTCTTCTTCTATGTATATATCTATCTCACTTTGCTTCTCAGGGATTTTTCCCTTTATATAGCAGGGAACAGATGATGTGGACCCCGCATAGTTTCGCTCCGACGCGTGGAGGGAAGACTCCCACCAATGGCTCTCTCTCAGATAGGTGGCTTTAGTGATTCCACGTGTCTGATCTGGTATTTGGGATGAGGCCACGTGGCTGAGTATTCTTGGAGAGCAAGCTGCCTTGGATCATGTGTTTCATTAACTTGAATCTTTGATCACGTGCCCACATGAGTCTCTGCTACTCTCAGTCCACTTAATATTTGACTGAATCTTGTCAATAAGAAAAAAGATATTTTGTCAAACACCTGTTTCCTTAGAATGCGTACTTAGACAATATTTAGAGAAATCAGATGCTCAGAACAAAGAATTGTTTGATTATTCAAATGCTTTAAGTATGGACTTAATGCACAAACTTGGTAACCTGAAACTACATGTGCATCGACCTTGATTTCTACATGTGCACAGACCTAGATGCTTTATGTGCACTGACTCTAGATATGCACAATCCTATATGTGCTCAGACTCTAAATGTTGCATGTGCACAGACCTTAGATATGCACAGACCTACATGTGCTCAAACTCTAAATGTTGAATGTGCACGGACCTTAGATATGCACAAACCTATATGTGCTCAGACTCTAAGTGCTGCATGTGCACGGACCTTAGATATGCATAGACCTATATGTGCTCAAACTCTAAGTGCTGCATGTGCACGGACCTTAGATATGCACAGACCTATATGTGGTCAGACCTATATGTGCTCAGACTCTAAGTGCTGCATGTGCATGGACCTTAGATATGCACATACCTATATGTGCTCAGACTCTAAGTGCTGCATGTGCACGGACCTATATGACTATGCGAAAACATGCCTCGACCTTATGTGGATTAAGACATGTACATGCACCATCGTAACATACGTAGAATGAGAATGTGCACTGACCTATTTGACTTAAACCTAAAATGTGTATGGACCTTACATGTGAAATGCAGAAGAGTGCACTGACCAGATATGAGGGAAGTGTGAATGTGCATCGACCTTATCTAATTACGACTTGAACATGCATCGACCTTAATGACCAAGTGCCTATAAGTGCATCGACCTGTGTTTTGACACTTAGACAAATGAATGGTTTGTTCAATGTGAAGATTCTTATGCAGTTCAGTCCCAACATAATTCATAGAGTGTCATCATCAAAACCGGGGTTCCAACAATCTCCCCCTTTTTGATGATGACAACTATGAGTCATGTATGTGTTTGCACAAAGTGAAATTGACACAATTATTCACACATTCAATTATTGATCCATGAAGTAGTCATTCATTCAAACAAGAGTGTGCACGATTGTTTCCATATATAAAACAAACATTGTTTTCATTCATCAAGTCAACACACACATAGGACTGACATGTAGACATAATCACAGACAAAACAAACCTGCAATCTACATGCAATCTAGCTAAAGTGCTCAAAACTAACACTCTGTGTACAATAACAAAAATTGATGTTTGTTTGAAACATCACATCATACAAGACTTCTCTTCTCAAAACGAGAGCACATCTTCCTTCACAGTATACAAGACTTCTCTTCTCAGCATTCATGAATACACGACTCTCCTTCTTCTCTTCCCCTTTGTCATTATCAAACAAAATAGCAAGGGGTAAACAGTCATACTGATGATCTGTTCTTCATAGGGCATCAAACATCTGCTGGACAGGTTATGCTAGAGCTGCCACCTCTCTGTCTGGGTCTTCTGGTGGGTGTTCTGCTAGAACTTCCCCTTCCTATCAAAGGCACTGCCATAGGAAAAGTATTTGGAATTCTATCTACCTTTGTACCCAGAGCAGCAAACTTGGCCATAACTTTTGGATCATTCTGATGAACCTGTGCTTGCAGCTCTTTAACAGTAGAGGTCAGATCCACAAACCAATTCTGCAACATGCCACACATGTTTTCTAACTGGGAGGTCTGTTGTTGGTGGATTTCTGCCATGGAAGTATAGGAACTGGTAGCTTGTGAAGTAACAACATCCCTAAAACTGCCAGCCAAGTTCTGCACTTGTTCTTGGACAAAATCAAGTTTACCATAGATATTTCCCAATTGAATGATACTTCCTTGAACTTCATCTGATATGGTATTTATTCTTTGTGACATTACTTGCTGGTCTTGATAGATGATTTTTAACTATTCTCTAATTCTTTGGTGTTCTTTCCTGATGTCAAAAGCATGGATTAAATTTTGTGTGATTTTCTCATGAGTTTCTGCCTGATTTTCTCTTAGAATACTCATTACAGCACCAGCTGTTTCACAAACATGTAGCAAAGAATCTAAAAATCTATGCAATCTTTCATCAGATTTATACTTATCTCTCACAAAATTTTCTCATTGGCTGTTAACAGTCTGCTCAACATGCATCATTCTAGCATCTAGTCTCTCTATAGCTGAATTTAAATACATGAAGGAAGCATCTATCATTCTAAACTAGTTCATCAAGAGATTTACCAGTGAGTGATGTACATCAGCAACATGTTACCTGAACTTGGTCCAGCTGAACTTGAGGCCTGAAACTCTGGTGGGACATAGGGTTATTCAGAAAATAAGGGTGGCTGAATACCCAAACCAATCACAAGCCCATGATAAGGTCCATGATATGTGGCAGGACCTAGATAATTTTCTTGAGGTATTTTAGCCTCAGCATGTGGCTCTTGAGGTTCCTCCTGCCTTTGTCTCTCTTGGTGCTCATGAGGTTCTTCTTGTTGTACCTCTTCCATCTTTTACTGCTCTTGATGTTGCTCTAGATGTAGTTCAAACTGCTGCTGTTGATGCTGCTGATTTGCTCTATCCAATGATCAATATGTTGATCAAGCTGCTACATCATTTACTCATCAGAACTAAATTGTTGATCTATCTCATGAAGTTCTTGTTCTAGCTGAACTTCTCTTTCTGTCTCTCCCCTTTCTTCTTCTTGCTATAGCTGCTCTTCCTATAACTCTGGATGAGTTTCTTTCTGAAGCTGTTCTTCTATCTGCTCTGACTGCTCTTGCAGATACTCAATATGCACATCTTCATCATTAACCTGCTGCTCTATATGTGCTACCACTTCTTGTTCAACTATCTGTGATTGGTCCTCCCCCTGACCTTGTGCATCTTGCTGAATTTGTTCCATCTGTTCCATATCTTGTTGTTACTGTTCTATCTGTTCAGATTCTGGCTGTTCTTCACTTGGCTGCTACTGCTGTTCTGGCTCAGATTGTACTTCATGTTCTTCTTCTGCCTGCTGTGGCTGTTGTTCTTCTTCCACTTGTTGGACATTCTGTTCTGCCACTTGCAGTTTAGACTGATCCACTGGTTCCTGTTCTTGAATTCTTGCCTTAGTTGGCTTAAGCTTCAAAAACTTTGTAATGAAATCCATATTGTATACATTTACCTTAGGGATTTCCTTGAATGTCTCATCCTCTAAGGAAATGTTCATTTTCTTGAAAATAGCTGTCAAATGGGTTGCATAGGGTAAGTGCCTTCTGGATTCTTTGCAGGTTCCCATAATCTGAATCATTAATTCTGGCATATAGATTCTAACTTTCTTGAACATGCAGTAGAAGATAAAACGCTGTGACTCTGTAAGTCTACCTCTACGTCCATCTTGTGGAGTTATGATTATGGTGAATATATGATGTAATAATCTCTTCAGAGAGGAAAATTTGTTTGCATTGAACTGAGTCAATTTGATTTGCCTTTTGTCCTTGGGATTACTAGGCTTGTCAGTGAGAAAGGAGTATGCTTCATGTTTATCATAATCAAAATCACCTTCAACCACTCCATCTTCATGAATTCTAAAGACCTTATGGAGAAAATGCCTAGAAATCTCAATCTTAACTCCTTTAACATGAGATGATATCCTAGAATGGTCTGAATCAAACTTCAAGTTTTTGTAAAACTCCGTGACCAACCTAGGGTAGTAGTATCTGTGCTTACCCATGAATTTCTTTCACTTTTGAAATTTAATCAAATCCAATAACTCCGGATACTCAGTAAGCATACTCTGATCGTGAAAATCCACATATCGTGGGAAGATGATTTTAGCGGTTTCAAGAAAAGACTCTGCTTGCCTTGAAGAAGTATCAGAGTCCTTCTCTTCTTCAGATACCCTGCAAGTCCCCTCTGCGACAGATGTCTTGCCCGCTTGGCTGGTGCTTCAGACACCTTTTCCTTTCCTTTAGCAGATTTTTCTTCACGTAACCCAGAAACGATGCCCTCATCATGTGCAACTTTGATCTTCTTTCCTTGTGAGGAACTTCAACCGCTTTCTCAGATAGGGCGTCCGTCGGTTGCTGCTCTTCTGGAGCTCTTCTGCTTCCCCTTACTCTTGGTGGCTGGAGAAGGCATATTGGATACGAGAAGGAGACGGAGATTAAATGCACTAGTTTGAGAAGACTGGAGGACAAGAATGGAGTGAGCAAGTTTCGTACAGGGTGAGAGAGCAAGGATGACTAGGATGCTTCGATGCGAAGGGTTTGGAACGGGATTAAAGCTCAACCTGGGTAAAATGGGTTTCAACGGTGATGTAGACGTTGATATAGGGTAGAGTTTAGACAAGAAATTCTGCCAACTTTACCAATTTTAAGACCAGTTCCCAGATTACCCTTCTCTTTAAGTTAAAATGCCTTTCTTTACATTTACATGATTTTCTGCTTATGAAGATTATATCTTTATGCATTAATCTTCTGAAATTAATACTTTAATGCAAGATCAATAGAAATAAAGCAATATAATCAAGGTACTAAGCCCAGTCAGAAAACTATCAATCTTACTTGTCATTTTCATTTAGACAAAACTAATTTAAATTTGTCTTATATTGAAATTAAAACCGTTTTAAGTTTCTAAAAAAGAACTCAGAGTCAACCATGTTTTCCTTTTCTTTTTATTTACTTGACTAAGCACTCTAGTATGACTACACCTTTTTACTCAAGGAGACATGTTGACAAGACACCAGAATTCCTGGTTACTCAGTGCAGTCAACCTTTATGCTTCAAGTTGTGAACATAGATAGCATCTTTCATCATGACATAACCTCTGAATTTCATTGATACAGGTGGTCAGTTTCTCAAAAGATATGCCATTGGTCTGCCTTTTTCTCATTTTTATTTAATGGCGTATTCCCTGGTCTTATATCAGATTTTACTTAAAGGTAGTTTAAGAACAATATAAGTACATGATTCTTTACCAGATTGTCTTATTACTTATAATTTTTAGATTTCTGGAGATCTACTGGACAATTTCAATTTTCAAGTGTTTTAAGACCATTGAAGATACATTCAAGGACAGTCTTGAACAATTAAGATAAGATTTAATCTTCATAGATAGAAAGTCACATTTCTGTAAAGTCCAGTAACTTCCTTTTAGCTCTGGGTGATCTTAGAAACTGTATCTCTTGGTTAGTAAAGGTGACAGATTTCAAGACTTACTTCCCTTAAGTGACAGAGTCTAATGACAAACTCCCCCTGAGAGAATGCATAGACATTTGGGAAAGACTTGTCATAGATAGAATAGATGAGACAACATGCATAGAGAAATCAACAAAGCAAAGATAAGTGAGAGTAGTAAGGTAGAAGGCCACATAGAGGTAAGGGTAAGACTTAGGATAGATTTGTAGACAACCATAGATAAAGCCTTACTAGCTTCTCATCTGACATCAGCCTTCTATATAGAGTACAACAACATAAAACAACTAGCTTGTACTAGGTGTAGTAAGGTAAGTGTTCTTTTCCCAAATGTTGACCTACCAACATAACCATAAAGTGCATTCCAGCCAGAATAATCTCAGCAACAACTCTGCACATTTCATAAGACTAACCTCAAAGATAAGCATCTGATCCTCTGCAATAAGGTTGAGGTTCTTCTCATGTGCTACAACTATCCAGTGAACATAAGGTCGATGTACATAACATATGCTTCGACCAGCTAGCATGGCAAGGTCGGTGCATCTTCCATATGCATCGACTTGATAGCTTATTCAGACATGATGTCCAGCCAATTATTAAACCAGCATTACAACACTTCACCCAACAGCAAAATCAAAACACATATTCTGACAGCAATCACTTTATGCATACCAATATTTCTGACACAATTTACTCGGCTCCCCCTCACTATGTGCAGAAACTCAAACAAACAGCAATCCCTTTCTTATTGTACACAGATATGCAACTATTAGATGTAAAATTCACGTTTATCACTACATGCAGATTTGACCCTTGGTATTTGGTGGAGGACTTGGTCTAAATACCACTTCACACATGGTTAGAACTTCCAGACAGACTTCATCTACCCTTTAGCACTACACCATTTGATATACGAATAGGGTCATGCACGAATATGCATCTATTGTTAACATGAATGACTAACATGAATGACAATTTAACATGTAAAATCTCATATGGAATTGCATGTAGCAGACTATCAACATACATCAAACATGACAAGATAACATCAATGAATTTAGTCTAAGCAAACATGCAATATTCCATAGAGAATAATATTCAAGCAAAAAAAATGAGAATGGGGTTTAACTGACCTTCATGTGCATTGATATTTATTTAACCCCTTTTTATTGTTTTCCACCAAAGCACACCTGCAAACAAAAGTTATTTTGCATATCTAGGAACCTAAGAGTTCTTGGGTCCTGTCAGATAAGTAACACCTCTGACAGGTGTACTCCAAGCATTCCATGCATTCAACTGGTCAGATTTCATCCAATAGCATTCAAACATTTTATGTCCAGGTTTTCTACAATAGTTGCATATTGGATGTTTATGAATTGGAGCAAAATTATTCCTGAAATGAGTATTTCTAAATGTAGGAAAATGAGCATGTGTGGAATGAAAATTCTTCTTAGCACACCAGCATTGTGATGCAACATGCCCAAGTTTTCCACAATTAAAACACTCAACATTCTGAACCACATGTTTCCTAGCATGATAATTATTTGCATGATTGTTTTTAGCATGAGGTTTGCTAAACATTTGATCATCTTTCGTCATTAAGTTACAATCATGCATGTGGTGACCATTTCTTCCACAATAGAAACATGAAGTTCCATTTTTATTTCTGTTTGCATGTTTATGTAGAACGGCATTGGGCTTAACATGCAAATTGGCATAACTACCAGAAATGTTTCTAAATATTTTTTGCAAATTCTTGTTTTCATTCTGAGAGGCATTCATTTTCTTAAGTGCCTCCATGTCATCAACTTTCATAACCTGGCAGTCATCCATAACATGCCCTACCCTACCATAGTAATGACATGAAGTATTTTTTTTGTGTGCATGTGAATGAATGGGGGACTTTTGAGCTACATGCACTAAACTATCAGATTTCACAAGATTCACAGGATTAACAGAATTCATAATAGTAGCAACAACATTTTTGGACTAATTCATATGAACAGTCTTTTTCTATTTTTCAACCTTTTTCATATTTTTAGTTTGTTTTTCCAATTTTTAAGCAGTGAACTGAAAGATAGAAGTGGAAGGTGTCTTTGATGACTCTGAACAACTCACAAAAGAAGTAGACACTTTATTTTCAGACTGCTTCTCATGGACTGGATTGTAATCTAGTCCTTGTCTTTGGAAACTCACTTTAGTTCCAAGAATTTTATCCAAGTTATCCTTTCCCTTAACAAATTTAGACAAGGAGTTTCTTAGATCTTGGATTTTAGAATTTAGAAAAATAATGTTAACCTCATAACAAGGAATGTCAGATTCACAGAGAATTACATGTTGATGTAAAATATCATTCAAACCTTTGAGTGTGTTAATTTCTTGTTTCAACTTTTGTTCATTGTCAATTTCAACACACTTTCCTTTTTCAAAGGTTAACAATCTCTCTGACATGACAATATTTAGAACCATCAGTTTCTTATTCTGTTCTTTCAGATTTAGATTTTCTTCAAGCAAATCAATCTTATTCATGGAATTCAATTTTTCATTTAACTCCTCCTCATTCTTTTCAAGCTCCTTTTTCTTGTTAAGCAGTCCTTCATTTTCTTCTTTCAATGAATGAATTAACTCTTCTTGCCATTTCAGATCAGACTGAAGACTGGCATTCAATTTACTCACTGACAGACATTTATAACATGATTTTTCAATTTTCTTTGTTTCAGCCTTAAGGTGTTCATTCTCAGATTTTAAAGAGTTTATTTCAGATGACATAGTCTTTCTCAATTTTCTATTTTCTGACTTGGCTCTCCTGTATTTATCTAACAAACCATCATACAATTTCATCAAGTCATTAAACGTAAGTTCACCAGATTCAGAACTTACCTGAGAAGAAGATTCTTCCTGTTGATCACTACTGTGATCCTTGGCCATAAAGCATTTGTTCCCTTCTTGCATGTAGATCTCTGTCAGTTTGTCCAGAATCTCCTTTGCACTCCTGCATATGGACAAACTTGGGAATTCATCAGAATTTATTGCCCTCTTTATCATCTTCACGGCTTTCACATTATCTGCATTCTTAAGTCTGTGAATAACATTCCATTTGGATTCAACCTCTGGAATGTCATATGGACCGTATGCAATTAGAACCCAAAGATTTGAATCAATGGAGTTCACATAATCCCTAAATTTACCTAGCCAAATATAAAAGCTGGAGCCATCAAACATCGGAGGATTAGCCATGAAAACAGATTTAAATCAGAGACAAGTAAACATTGGACACACCAAAGATGCAGGATCAGATCTATAGATCGTTGGATCTAAAATAACAGAAACCTTCTCTGATACCAATTGATGGGATATTGGTGATCCTCTCTGATTGCACAAATGAGATCCAGAGGGGGGGTGAATGGATCCCAGTGGAACTTTTTACGGAATTTAAAAAATTAAATCCACTCTTACTGATCTAAAACCAAAGCAACGTTCTACACACAGTGTAAACACTAGCAATTGTCACTCGAATGAGGAAAGTAGCCAATCAACCACTTAAAGTACTAGGCGAAGGTTTGATCTAAGATCCCCTCACGTAAGAGGTGACATTCCATATAGGCCTGACCTATCTTTCCTAACACGCCTTTTGATATACCAATTGGTTGATAAACCACTTTGATCATAAGAATGAAATTAACATTCAGATTTAAAACCAAACAGTTAGCGATCTTAATCATGCATCTATGCAGATTAATAGACAGATAATCAATCACATACGGGACAAGGATTTTTAGGTGGTTTAGTCTCAACCTTGAGACCTACATCCACCCCACACTCAAACCTGAGTGTGGCTTCTGCTGACACACAGCTTGGCTGCTGATCCACAGCTTCGGGGATGAATCACTACAACCGCTGACTAACAGCTTGATCCGCTGAGCCTCACAGCTTGCTAATAGTTGAGCACCACAACTTGCTGTCCGAGGAACAAATCCTTGCCGCTGAGCATCACAGCTTGCTCCGCTGACTTACAGCTTGAAAGACAATGATATGAAAACAAAACAAATGACTGAAAATGAAAATCAGATGTAACAATAGAAACACTGTAGCTCAAAGATGAGCATACGATTCTAGATCTGATCTAGAAATAGTGACTGCAACAACTCTCACTTTTTCTCAACTTCTCCTTCTCTACGATACTCTATTTTTGGAGCTTCTCCTTCTATCTGCAACTAGCTCTCACACTCTTCACTTTTCTCTCAGACGCTTCTCACTGCTCTCGAATCTCTTCTTCTTCAATTGCCTCAACCTTCTCTATTTTTCTTATTCTACAATTCACTTCGCCGCTTCTCTCCTTCTGTCTCTCTCAGTTTTTCTATATGTTCTCTTCTTCTATGTATATATCTATCTCACTTTGCTTCTCAGGGATTTTTCCTTTTATATAGCAGGGAACAAATGATGTGGACCCCGCATAGTTTCGCTCCGGCGCGTGGAGGGAAGACTCTCGCCAATGGCTCTCTCTCAGACAGGTGGCTTTAGTGATTCCACGTGTCTGATCTGGTAGTTGGGATGAGGCCACGTGGCTGAGTATTCTTGGAGAGCAAGCCGCCTTGGATCACGTGTTTCATTAACTTGAATCTTGGATCAGGTGCCCACATGAGTCTCTACTACTCTCAGTCCACTTAATATTTGACTGAATCCTGTCTATAAAGAAAAAGACATTTCGTCAAACACCTGTTTCATTAGAATGCATACTTAGACAATATTTAGAGAAATCAGATGCTCAGAACAAAGAATTGTGTGATTATTCAAATGCTTTAAGTATGGAGTTGATGCACAGACTTGGTGACCTGAAACTACATGTGCATCGACCTTGATTTCTACATGTGCATAGGCCTAGATGCTTTATGTGCACTGACTCTAGATATGCACAGACCTATATGTGCTCAGACTCTAAATGCTACATGTGCATGGACCTTAGATATGCACAGACCTATATGTGCTCAGACTCTAAATGCTACATTTGCATGGACCTTAGATATGCACAGACCTATATGTGCTCAGACAATAAGTGATGCATGTGCACGAACCTTAGATATGCACAGACCTATATGTGCTCAGACTCTAAGTGATGCATGTGCACGGACCTTAGATATGCATAGACTCATATGTGCTCAGACTCTAAGTGTTGCATGTGCATGGACCTATATGACTATGCGCAAACATGCCTCGACCTTATGTGGATTAAGACATGTACATGCACCGTCGTAACATACGTAGAATGAGAATGTGCACTGACATGTTGGACTTAAACCTAAAATGTGTATGGACCTTACAGGCGAAATGTAGAAGAGTGCACTGACCAGATATGAAGGAAGTGTGAATGTGCATTGACCTTATCTAATTACGACCTGAACATGCATCGACCTTAATGACTAAGTGCCTATATGTGCATCGACCTGAGTTTTGACACTTAGACAAATGAATGGTTTCTTCAATGTGAAGATTCTTATGCAGTTCAGTCCCCAACATGATTCATAGAGTGTCATCATTAAAACCAGGGTTCCAATAGGCAGAGCCGCTAATTCCACTGCCACTGACTCCCTTTGGGCATTGTAGTGAGACACGTTTCTTATATTATAGTGTCTCGATTTCCTTTCCTTGTGTTTGACTCGGATGTCATTTCTGACATGTGTATTTTGTGGAGTCACCTGCGACTGGAGCCAGCCCATCGACAGGGACTCCGACTGGGAGCGGTGATGAGGAGCCTTAGCCGCACTCGAAGAGCCCCCTGGTGGGCGGTAATGAGGCAGAGGCCGGGGAATCCTCTCGTGCACAAGCGGGAGGGACACATACAGAGGAGAAGCTGGCTTTGTGTAAGTGCCTTTTTGTGACCACTTTACTCATATTATTCATTTAGCCATTATGTTTAACTAAGTTTGTTGGTATGGCTGGGGTTGTAGCTCCACTGGAGACTGGTGTTGAGATGGCTTTTTTGCCGATTTTGGAGGATGATCCTCTGCTAGGAGATGGAGCCAACTGCGATGTCGACGTAGAGGAGCTTCTTCGAATGATGGAGGAGCCTCCTCTTGATACCAAGATACTTCCTTGTTTTGAACAAGGGGAGACTTTTGGGGCCTCCATGACAAGTAAAACCGTCAGGACTTGCCTTATGTATATTGCTGTGTTATGTAACAGGGAGGCTAACATAGCTTTGCTTTCAGGTACAGAGGTGACAGAGATGGAGAGACCCTGTCACACCCCGAGCTTTTATTTACAGCGGAAGACTAACTCGGGGAGCGCGAACAGCCGGCATGGTAAGCCTCTTGCAAGCAAGAACGATCAGAGCACCAGACAATAACACATAAGAATGCAATTGCATAATAGTTTAATCAAACTCCAACTTTATTTCATTAATAATCAAAATATCCAAATATAATAGCTTTCAACCTTCAATAATCCACTAGACTCAAGGAAAAAGAAAATTACAAAGACTCGATCTAAACAATATTGACTTTCATAAGTCTTCACTCTCATTTTGATATGACTTTCATTCGCTCTCGGACCCGTTACTTGTATAACTCGAATCCGAATTCATATCACTTCCATCTCTTGAAAAGATTGGAAAATAGGTAATGAGCACACTTGTCCAGTAGGTATCTTCGCATCAACATGATTAGCAATATTTAAGTAATTAACATGTTAGCTCTAAAGAATAAGGTACAATCATGCGAATGTGATCAATCATGCGATTAAACCAAGGTAACAAGACAATCATGTAAGATAGAATGAGCAAGTATGAATGTAACAAGAATATGATAGGGCCTTTCATGAACAAGAATGTACTAGAAAGTCATGTATCAATCAAGAATGTACTCTTCACTTAGTAGTAAGTACTTCATGAATTTCTGTGGAATAACATGTAACAAGCTAGAAAGTGATGTACGTGTATATATCGTGTCGTGGATTTTCACTTCACGATGCCGTGGATCTTCACTTATTTATCGAGAAAGTACTTCCAACGCAATGCAACGCCAGTAGCATCATACCCCATAGTTTATAATAGTATGTTTCCGACAATCAGTCGAGGGGACTAGCATAGAGCCCTTGAACACAATCAGTGCTCGGTCCACATCTTCAAGTATAAATCAAGCTACTTCCACGCATGTAAACAATATGGCCAAGAATGTACAGTTTCAAAGGATAGGTTCAAAATAAAGTAATCTATCACAAGAATGCTTCTATTTGATTTAAAGAATTTCAATGAACATATTAAAACTAGGTTATGCCATGAAAATAAATCGGCAGCATAATGGTACGTTTCTTAACTTTCATAATTTAAGATTAAGTATCTTTGAACAATATGACAAGTCCTAGACCATCAATAATACATCTAGAAACTTTAGAATATTAACCCTTGGGTCAAACCTCGGGTTAAATCAGTTCAAGAACTGTGACGGTCAATTAATGGGCCGTTACATGATCGTGACGGTCTATAATTGGGCCGTTACAATAGATTGAATCCAGAAAGAATAATTGGACTCAGTGAATGTGATGGTTGTATACTGGACCGTTAGATGAGCCTGACGGTCTAATATTAGGCCGTTACATAGTTAAAACCAGAAAACATCGATAGTGCTTTCTAAACAATTGGGCTTTAATGGTACAACCAACGCGGCGTCCTAGTGAGAATCCCAGGCTCGCGGAGAATTACGGAGGCCTTGAAACCAGATTTCCTAGTCCATTGGAAGGAATATCCAATAGAGAGGTCCTCAAGTTCAAGAATATGTTCCTATAGTGCAAAAGTGTGAACTAATGGTCATATACCGGAATATATGTCATGTACTTAGAGAATTGACTCTATAGTCAGAAAGAATGTGTAACAATGTGAAACTATGATAAAACTCCGTCAATACATCAGTAAAAATCATGTTTTAATACAAAACTATAGAGTTTTAGCAATGAAGTTAACATGTACTTTAAAATAACTCAAAGTGCTTTAAACATACATGAATCAATTTATAAACTCAAAGTTATGAAAAAATAGGTCAAAACTTAGATAACTAGGCTTATTCATAAGTAAACTTGACTATTTTTAACTCTGTCTCGGGTTGACAGAACACAGTTATTCTGACGGTCGAACATGGGCACGTCACAGGGCTGTGACGGTTTATCGTGGAGCCGTTAGAGTGTTGTAACGCTCTGGTTATGGTCCGTCAGAGTTAACAGAGAATCTTAAGTATAACAGGGAGTGTGATGGCTTATCATAAGGCCGTTACGTCCCTCTGACGGTCTAAGGAAAGTAAAAAGATAAAGACTATGCTTTGAAAACATGTCATGTTTTGAAAAGACTTAACTACTCTAGTCATGATAAAATGAAGAATAGTCCATCTAGATGCATAGGTTGCAGTGAATGAACAAGAGGATATCTTTTATCTTCATTTAAGGCTAAAGACATGTATGTATGTATGATTCTAATAAAACATGAAATGCATGGTCTATAGTGCATGGAATCAAGTAGAACTAGAGGGTTTTTATCCCTAACATGCTATTCTTGCCATTCATGAGATGACCTACCTCTTTCCTGGGCTTTCAACTTCCAATTTTGTGACTGCAAGCCACGCCCTAGTTCTTCCCTTCCTGTAATTTTTCAGCAACTTCACGTCGCTCTAACTCCTCAATCTCTTGACCTAAGGACGTGAAATTTTGAGGGTAAGAAGGTGAAACTAAGGGGAACAGAAAGTTCTAAAGACATTTAAGCTAATTACCTCCTTTTGGTATTCTAATCTCCTGATCTTCAGTAGACTTTCGCTCAGATTCCTGGGTTGCTATTGTCGAACCAGCAACTTTGGAAGCTTCAAACTCTTTGTGTGGTTGATCTCCTAGCATGAAGTTTTGAGGAAGATTAGTCCTATGTATAAGGAACAAAAAGTTCTAAGGAACTTACCCAAAATACTATCTTCTTACCTTAGTTCCACGCGAGCCAATGTAAGGGTTCGCGCAGGTCAAAACTAGGGTCTATTTATAGGTTTTAGCTAAGGTTTTGTGGATTAGATCGATTCTAAAGTCCTTGTTAAGGCTTAGATTGACTTCGAGAATCCTTAACACATTTACTAGTCCTCCCATCTCGATCCCTAAGGGATAAACTAGTAAAAATCCAATTTTTTTGCTTGTTCTTCCATTCACGGAATTGACAGCGTTTAACGATCGTGTATTGGCGCATTACCTGACTGTGGTGGTCGCACGATAGACCGCTACATTCACCGTTTGTAGAATTCAACTAAATTCAAACACTTTATTGTTGTGTCCACATAATTATCTAATAAATGAGTATTTATCCTTAAAATAAGCTAAATAACCTTCTAGAACATGGGCCAAACTTGATGGGCTTGGTCCTTAAACCTTTTGGGTTTTATTTATCAAAGCCGGATTAATATTTTAACATAGTTGGGCCTTATAATCATTTTAAGCCTAATAAATTTCAAAAAATTCTTATAATAATCCATAAATTATTTATATAAATTTTGGGGCACTACAGACCCCCCATTCTTCTTGTGGTTGAGAATGGGGTGCCTGTCTCCATTGATGGCTTAGAGGACGGAGAGGTGCAGGATAGCCCTGGTGAGTGCCAGCTGGTTAATTGAGAAGCTGACTCCCATATTTGCCAACTTCATTTTATTGACTTTGTGTAATCATCTTGTATGAATAGCTGGGGATGGTGTAGCCACTTTGGAGATGGTCCAGGAGCTGGCTACAACTGGGCCGGTAGTGGAGCTTCCTTCGTTTGAGGCGGAGCTAGCGATAGTAGGTGGTGCAACAACCTTTCTCAGGGAGGCTACTGCTATGTTGGTGCCCTAGGTATTGGCGGAGTTTCCCCTCCCACCTTTTCCATCGGGAGTCCTAGCATGCACCATGAGTTTGGTTGGGTCCTCGACCATGGGCCCTTCAGGTACGTAACTGGTAATTTTGATGGCGTGTTCGCCCTTTCATAGGGAGTATATTTGAATGATGTTCGGCATATTCTCATGTTTGCTACAGGCGTTCCGACTCTTGATAAGTGTCTACTTTTGTACATTTGTTTATGTCTCACACATCATTTCTGCGCTTTAATATAATTAATTATGCAAGTTGTACACTCTAATATCAGTCCCAAACAAAATTGATATTTTTTTAAAATTAATTAAAATTTTAAACATAATTTAATCAATGGGACTTGAGACATGTTTAAGAAAAATAAAAATTATATAATTAAATATATTTTACTTGAGGAGCTTAGTTATAATTTTTTACATTAAAACAAACTTTGATCAAAGTTTACATTTTGTGAACAATCTTTTTTCTTCAATAGCAATGGTGGTGAGCTCAACGTGGGCCTTATGCGAGGGCTATGGTGCTTGCCCATGGGAGCAGAGGTGTCCGCGGTGGTCTGTCCGTGGAGAAGAAAGAGCAGAAGCGACAGTGTTGTTCGCGCCGAGTCTGGAGAAGAAGAAGAAGGAAGTGGTAAGCAGGCATGGGCGGCTGGCCTGACACCTGGAAGAGCAACGGCGGTGGCCCATGGCCGTCTGCCAACTGACAAGAGAAGAAGCACCAGGGTGGCTATTCGTAGAGAGAGAAAGCAACGATAGTGTGCATCATTAGCAGTAGTTAGGGGCAGTGGCCAGTGAAGTAGGTGTCTCCGATGGGCATGGCTGCATGCATTGACCCCTATGCCTGCTGGAAGTGGAGAAAGAGTATGGACGTGGCGTGAGCTGGCGAGCTGCATGGGCCATGGTGAATGGCTGGCGTCGTCCGTGTGTGTGGCTAGGTCCGACGTGGCATGTGTGGCCGACTGGAAGAGAGGGAGCATGCGGCCGGCCAAAGAGAGGGCCGAAGAGCAGAGCACTGGCGACCTTGTGCTAACGGGCGACGTCATGTGCTTGTGGTGTTGTGTCCCTGGTTTTGATGATGTCCTACTATGAATCATTGATAAATACTGGAAACAATTACCTGTTGAATGGTCAAGAAAAAGGCCCCAAAATTGCCAACTTTGAATATTTTTATGGGCCCTACAGGTATACAAGTTAGAACTTAAAGGGAAGGTTGAAAGAAGAACTAAAGGCAATTTCAGTCGACTGAGTTCCAAAATTAGTCGACAGACATGTGAGTGCAGTCGACAGAAGAGGAGTTCAAGTTGACAGACTCTTGAGGAGCAGCCAGCATATTAAAGAAACAAAAGTAGATAGAGTGTGTCGACACACATCAGAAGTGTGTCGAACTACATTGCTTCACCAGAACAAATAGCTTTATCAGAGGTCAGGGTTGTTGACACCCGTTTTATGACTAATAAGTTGGGTCATCTCCTGGTTCATTCTATATGATGCTCCAAGTTGTTCATTCTTCATTAAGCCCTCTTGATCAGTTGGAGGCTTATTTCTTGGGTCTTAACCTCTTGGTTGAGTCTGGCTTCCTCGGCGCTTTCATTGGATGAAGCTTAGCAAGCTCTTATCATTTTTTTGATCCTCATTATCTCTAACGGTCCATTCCAGGGGCGTTACATCCTTCTGACGCATCAGCCCTGGACCGTTACATCTTGAAGAGTCCTGAGACTTAAGGCCTTTGTTTCAATCCTTATCTTTGGCCTATCCGTTGATTCTAACGGTCTGTCGTGCAGCCGTTACGTTCCTCTAACGCGTCCTCCCATGGCCGTTACATTTATTCAAGAGTCCAACTGCTTAGAACTTCTCCCCGTTGATCTTATCTCCTTGGAGATAAGGTTAGTGTGACGGTCTCTCCCTGGGGCGTTACATACCTGTGACGGTCTGTCGTGTGGCCGTTACATCCAACAGAGAGTCCTGGTTGGTCTGGTCTTTTCTCTGCTACTCCGTGGTCGAGATGAGAGTTTGATCTTGTGATTTCTCTTCCAAATCTGATCCTATGGACCTTCTGTTTGATTCTATGGACTCTTGGGAGTCTTATCTTCAAGAGTTTGCCAAGAGTTATCCTCTTTTCTTGCTGGATTATCCTCTGCTCGACCAGAGATTTTGAGGGCCTATAAATAGCACCCTTAACTTCATGGCCAAAGGGGGAGAAATCTGGGGTTTGCGTCGAAGTGCTGCCGCTTTCTGGAGCCATATTCATCCAAGAGGAACTGATTTCTACGTCCATCGGCATCACAGTCCAGGGAGTACTTCGGTTTTGGGTCTTAAAGTGCATAGTTTGCATACTTGTGTTCCTCCCTTTCTCCTCTCATAACAGCATTGTCCCACTTCTTTCTCTCACGTTCTCCACTGTTTTCATCATCTAAACATCCTTCCCATGTTTTAAAACGCCCAGAGGGGTTAAAAAACCAAAACTCCCTGATATTCCCCTTTCCTTTTGCATGATCTTAAGTCCTTTGAGAATTGATACTATATTGTTTAAAGGGCTAATTTGGGGTTGTTTTCTGGTGTTTCATGTTCTTTGGCAGGTTCACAGAGTTCATTAGACGAGGCCCAAGCTTTCTGGCCGGCTGGAAGGTTTAGAGTTCAAAGAATTCACAGGTTGTTGCTGCAGGTTCTCTGACGGTCTTCAGCAGACGCGTCAAGCTTCTCTAATAGTTCATCGGAAGACCGTCACACTCCTGTAACGCACATGGTCTGGACCGTTACCTCCAAGTAGATCTGCATATTTCACTGGTTTCTCTCTCCCGTGGGCGGGTGCATCATCCTCCTATTTCTAAGGTATTGATCAGGTCTTTGGCTTGTTTTATTACCTTAGTGGCGATCACATTCTTTCCTTAGTATTGGGCATTGATTTCTCTCTCATATCTCTTATTTCCTTTGCTTGTTCCACCCACGTGGTGTTTTTTTATTTACTCCTTGCTCCACGCTCCGGCGTGTGTTTTTCTTTGCCTTCTTTAGCTTAGTTCGATTGAGATAGCATTGCCCATGCTAGAGCTTGTTCTGATTGCCTAGGTTCATGGTTCACATGTCCATAGGTTGATTGAGATCATTGATTTTTGCTTATCATCTTTATCACTCATCACAACCACAAAAGAAGGAAGCAAATAAATCAACAGATAATTTTTTGGCGATCACGGTGGGACAACTTGTGCCAATCGTGCTTTTTGATCTCTGTTAAACCTGCCATCATTTCCTTGTTTGGTTTTTCCCGGATTTCCCTTCTATTTTCCTGCTGTTTCTGGTTCCCTGGCTCCTCTGACGGTCTCCTACCCCTGCGTTACACTGCTTCTGACGGTCTGGCCTTCGACCATCCCTTACCTCTGACGCAGGTCCTCTAGACCGTTACATACTCCAGATAGGTACGCATCCCGAGGTGTATTTCCTTTCCGCAGTTTCTGCTGTGATCTTTGTGCTTGGGTGATATCTGCTCTCCTCCCTGGTTTGTCTATATATCTACATCATGTTGTGCATACTTGTTTGCTAGTTTCTAGGTTAGAATTTGCATGCACTCCGGTGCGCATAGGTTCATGCATATTATCATACATTAGATTGCATTTTCCTACCTTGGTGTGCGGACCTCTCGTCTCCATATTCCTTGGGGCCGACTAGGAAATCACACCAGGGACCTCCATAAGTCCCCGCGAGCCGTGGATTCCCACACGGACGTCGGGCTTGTTGTACCCTTCCACCCCGTGTCTAGGATTGCATAAGTGAAGGAGTGATCACATTTTAGAGTCCAACCAAGCCTTACACCCTCTTCTATCAGGAACCTACTGTCGAGAGCACATCCTAATCAATCTACTAAAGTTCCAAAGGAGAAATCATAAGAATCTTGAGGCATCATCTTAAGCAACTTGGTTGACTTTGAGTATCTTCATTACTTTCTCACTTGCACCTTTGATAGAAATTGTCAAGTTTGGCTGCTTATTGTGTGATTGTTTGTTGTCTTGTTTGCATCTAAGGTTGTTCGTTGCATGTGGAGTCATGTCCGTCCGTTAGGAGCATCATCACCCAGGGGCGAGTCCCTCTCTTCATCCTATTTCAACCCACTCTTCGAATCTACCATGGCTTCCTTCGATCTTCCTCGGTCCCAAGAGGAGTCCCTTCCTCAAGGGCTTCTAGAGGATCCCTCTAGAGTTGTCTCATACCAGCCTCGCGAGGGGCCCGTTCTTCCCTCATCTTCCGTCCCCATGGAGAGTGCTACATCCACTCAAAATCCTTCTCTTCCATCCGCCAATTCTGTTCTTCAGATGATGGCTCAATTAGACCCGGCCCAACTTCAGGCGGTCTATCAGGCTATGCAGGGGTCCAACACCCCGCCTTCTCCGATTGTCTTTGGTCATTCCAATCCATCCGTCGCTCAACCCAGAGCCGATGGGCCCATTGTGCAGCCCGTTGATCTCACTCCGGTCCAAACTAGGACCCTCCGCTTCTCCAATCTTGAAATGGGCCAGTCTTCTGGTTCGGCCCAGTAGTTCCTTGATAAGGGCAATACCTTTGTCACTCCTTTTCCATCGGATCATCATATCTCAGGCCCAGCTGTGCCGCAAGTTCTTGTTGGTCCGAATGATTTTATGCGCTCTCAGCAAGGGGCAGCCCAGGTCCAATCTAATGTGGGTCATCTTTCGATCCATCATCCTTCTTATGGGCCGTCTCCTCCATCTGCTTACCCTTCTGTTCCTCAAAATCCATCCTTTACTGTCCCTGCTCCCTCCCGAGAGCAGGAGTTGCTTGATAAGTGGGCCGCCATGCAGCAGCAGCTCGACTTCCTTCAAAAGCGGGTTGGCCCTCAATCCTTGGCAGACGTTCCAGTCCCTAGTTTTCAGAACGGTTCCTTCCACAGTCCGAGCTCCCCAATTATAGAAAGTACGATGGAAACAACAACCCTTTTGTTCATGTGAGGGATTTCTTATACGAGTCAGCTCAATTTCAGTATGATGATCGCCTCATGGCGTATCTATTTCGCCGATCACTAGATGGTGTTGCACTGGAATGGTTTTATTCTTTACCATTGGAAGACGCCGAGAGTTTCAAGACAGTAAAGGATAAGTTTATTCAAAGGTTCCAAGATAGAGTCGGCCCGGAATATTCATTTACTGATCTAGTAGCCGAAAAGATGAAATCAGATGAGGAATTTGCTACCTATGCAGACCGATGGAGGCAGATGGCCGCTAGAGTGCCCGGCCACATTCCGGAGGAAGAGAAGGTCAAATTGTTAATTTCTAATGCCACTCCGACCTTCCGCAATATTCTAGCCATGAATGACATAGCCAATATGCATCAACTTTATAGCCGAGCGTGCTTTATTCAGACGCAGTTCAAGGATTCCCCCATACACTCACTATTTGAAAACCAAAAGCTCAAATACCATAAGAAACCTCAAGGGCCAGTCACCGAGGGGGTCCAGACGATCGAGCAAGTTCAAGCCATTGCTTTCTCGTTCCAGGCCGCACCCTTCCGCTTCCCTCAAAATCCCCGCACTCCACAGAATCCCGCTCCTCAAAACTTCCAGGCCACTCCACAAAACCCTCCGCCTACCTTCACCATTCCACAAAATACCTTCGCCGCACCACAGCAACCACCACCACCTCCACAATACGACAACGTCCCTCCACCCAACGGATATAACAACAACGGCAATAACAAGCTCCCGGCTCCTAAAAGGGCACAATACCCACCCTTGCCAGAAACCCTCACGGATATCTTCTCGGCTCTCATGTCAATCAATGCTATACAGCTTCCTCCGGAACGGCCCAACTGGAACCCGGCCGTTGATCAGACCAAATACTGCATGTTCCACAGGCATCCGGGCCACACAATTGAAGGATGCTTTCAATTCAGGGACCTGGTATATGATCTTCATGAAGGATAGAGAATTGATTGGGCCGAGATGCACAAGGCCATTGTTGAAATTAGGGAAAAGAGAAGGCAGCCGCCGAGGCAGCAAGTGCACCAGCAATAAGCACCGCAGCCGCAGCAGCAGCCACAACAGCAACAGCAGCCGGTTCAAGACTTGGGGATCCACCAGAACCCGATGCCGAACCATCCTCCCGCTCCGCAGCCTCAGCTGCCGGCACCGGCTCAGGTCAATGTTGTCCAACCCCCGATTCCCAACACCGGGTGGTCTTTTGATGATGACAGCGCTACGCCGCAAGTAATGGCCCTCCACCATAACTACCACAATCCCCTTGCTCCATCTAGCATCCTACCTACACATCCAACACCTTCACCACTCATTCTCCCATTCACACCCACTCCAGTAACTCTGCCACCGCTCGCAATTCTGTCACACCCACCACCAGCTACCCCCGCTACCATCGTCACACCGTCACCCAATCCTTCGCTCATCACCACGCCTCCACTATCCTGTCCTCCCTCCGTATCATCACCCATCATCACCACCCCGCCTCCCATTAATCCCTCACCCATCATCCGCCCATCGCTGCTCATTACCTCCACCAACACCATATCCTACAAAATCCTTCCTCCCACACCGCCTCTTCTACTCATCCACACCACCGGGCCAGTAATATCCTCCCCTGATGCCGTGCCGGCACAAAACCTCGCCCTACGGAGCGGGCGGTTGTTCCATCGGAACTATCCCACTACTTCCAACCCTCAATCTTCCCAACCGGCTGCCGAGCAGGAAGAGGCCGAACCTCTGCCGGGTACCCAGTACGACTTGCTACATCATCTGGACAGGGTGCCCGCTAAGATATCAGTCCTAGAGCTTATCAAGAGATCTACCCTTCATCAAGATGCTCTCAGAAACTTCTTACAAAAAGTGATGGTCAGTGAGGACATGGCAGTTGATAGTTTACCCACATCACTGGCAACAATTTCCAAAGGGTCGGCAATCACGTTCGCAGAAACTGAGCTAGCTTCCCCAGAAGCTCGGAAAATGCCACTTTGCATCACAATTACTTTGAACAAAGTCAGTATTGACGCCGCACTGGTTGATACAGGGGCATCGATTAACGTGTGCCCGCTCAGTACTCTCCGAGCTTACAACATCCCAGAGGAATTACTCTGACCAACCCCCACCACCATAGCTGCATATGACAACTAAAGAAGAGCCTGTCACGGGGTGGTCACTATTCAAGCGGAGCTCGGGCCCCTTACCATGCCCGTAGAATTTTATGTGCTGGACATTGACCCTATGTTCAAGGCTATCTTGGGTCGTCCATGGATTGACACTCTCGGTGCTGTACCCTCCACTACACATCAATGCATTAAATTCCCTTTCCAAGGGAGGGTCGTCAAAGTTAAGAGTTTATCCACGGTCCAATCAGTGAAGGCTATTTTAGAAAAGGTTCTTCCCACATTATGGCCAAGCAGCCGACCAGTCATCTCAGTGCTAGATCTTGACTTTCCTTGGGCTTATACACCCCGCAAGCCCGTCACTGCAGCGGTTAATATCAAGATGAAGCCCCAGATCCGAGATTCCAAAGGCTGGGACATTATACTGAAGCTAGGCTACCAACCGGGGAGAGGCCTCGGTGCTCAATTGCAAGGAAGAACTAATCCCATCCCCAAAGGTAGAAAAATGAACAGGAGAGGTCTCGGCTACCGAGAAACTGCATTGTCTATGATGGTGTTGACACCCGTTTTATACCCAATAAGTCGGGTCATCTCCTTGTTTCATTCTATACGATGCTCCGAGTTGTTCACCCTTCATTGAGTCTCTTGATTAGTTGAAGCCTATTTCTTGGGTCTGAACTCTTTGATCGGATATGGCTCCTAGTGGCGTTTCATTGGATGAATCTTAGCAAGCCCCTCATTTCATTCTTGAACCTCAATGATAATAACGGTCGGTTCTAGGCGCGTTGTTTCATTCTGACGGATGGGTCATGGACCGTTACTCCTTGAAGAGTCCTAAGGCTTAAGGCCTCGTTGTAAAGCTTATCCTTTTGATTCCACGTTGATAATAACGGTCTGTCATGCAGCCGTTGTTTCATTCTGACGCCCTATGCCTTGGCCGTTGCTTCCTTGAAGAGTCCAACTTGTTGGGTTTTCTTCCCGTTGATCTTATCTCTTTGGGATAGGGTTGAAAATGATGGTCGTTCCTTGATGCGTTGCTTCCAAGTGGCGGTCTGTCGCGCAGCCGTTACTTCCTCCAGAGAGTCCTGACAGTTCAGGCCTTTTCTCTGCTACTCCGTGGTCGAGATAAGGGTTTGGATTGACGATATCTCTTTCAAATCTGATCCTCAGGACCTTCCGTTCGATTCTATGGACTCTTGGTGATATTATCTTCGAGGATTTGCTAAGAGTTATCTCTTTATCTTGTTTGAATTATCCTCTGCTCGACCTAAGAGTTTGAGGGTCTATAAATAGAACCCTTGACTTCATGGCCAAAGGGGAGATTTTGAATTCACGACGAAGTGCTGCCAAACTCAGGAGCCATCTTCATCCAAGAGGAACTGCTTCCCACGTCCATCCATCTCATAATTAAGGGAGTACTTTGGTTTTGGTCTTTCAAGTTCATCATTGCATGCTTGAGTTCTTCCCTAGTTTTTCCTCAATCAAGGCATTGTCCCTCTTCCTTCTCCACATTTTTCACTGTCCTCTAAGCATATAAACATCTTCCAAAACTTTTAAAACACCCAGAGGGGTTAAAAAACCAAAAACTCAACGGTAATTCCCTCTCCTTTTGATGATGTTAAGTCCTTTGAGAATTGATGCTATGCTTGTGAAAAGGACTAATTGAGGTTATTGTGTTTGGTCTTTTTACATCTTTGGCAGGTTTACAGGTTCATTGACACGAGGCCCAGGTCTTCTAGCCGGCTGGATGAGTTGGAGTTAAAAGAATTCAAGCTTTGTTACTGTAGGTTATCTGACGGCCTTGTGCAGGCGCGTCATTCTCCTCCGACGGTCTATCGTGTGGCCGTCACTTCCAAGCGACGCACGGGGTTCTGGCCGTTACTTCCAAGTTGATCTGCAGGCTTTCTCTGGTTTTCTCTCCCGTGGGCGGGTGTTTCATCCACCTATTTCCAAGGTATATTCAGGTTCTTTTGACTTGTTTTTACTTTGGTGGCGATCACATCTTTCCTTGGTATTGGGCATTAGCTGTCTTCTTCATCATATCTTCCTATTTTCCTTGCTTGTTCCACCTTCACGGTGTGTTTTTATTTATTCCTTGTTCCACGTCCCGGCGTGTGTTTTCCTTTTCCTTAGCGTAGTTGGATTGAGATAGCATGCCCATGCTAGAGCTAGCTATGATTGCCTAGGTTCATGATCACATGTTCATAGGTTTGAGTAGATCTTTGATTGTTTGTTTGTTATCTTACCATATCGCTCTCCAAACCTCAAAAGAAAGATAGAAGATAGACAAATAAATATCAACAGATAATTTTTTGGCGATCACGGTGGGACAGCTTGTGCCAATCGTGCTTGTGATTCTTGTTTAAACCTGCCATCATCAGCTTGTGGAGTTGCCTTTTGTTTCCCCTTTGGTTACTGCTCATTCTGGTTTTCTGAGTTCTCTGATGGCCAGGTGTCCCCGCGTCACAGTTCTCTGACGCAGGGGCATTAGACCGCCACTTCGGTTCTGCTGTGTGAGCTTCCACGGGCTTTCCGGTTACTTCTGTCTGGTTTTGGTTCCCTGGCTCATCTGACGGTCTCATCCCCCTGTGTTATATATTATCTGGCGGTCTAGCCTTTGACCGTTATTGTGCTCTGACGCAGGGTCCTTCGACCGTTATTCTCCTGGCAGGTACACATCCGAGGTGCATTTATTTCCACAGTTTTTGCTGTGACTTATTGCTTGGGTGATACTTGACCTCCTCCTTGCTTTGCTCATATCTCCATATCATTGTGTGCATCATTGATTGCTAGATTTTAGGTTAGACTTTGCATGCACTCCGGTGCACATAGGGTCATTCATCTTGTCATATCTTAGCTTGCATTTTCCTACCTTGTTGTGAGGACCTCTCGTCTCCATATTCCTTGGAGCCGACCAGGAAATCATAACAGGGACCTCCGTAAGTCCCCGCGAGCCGTGGATTCCCACACGGATGCTGGGCTGATTGTACCTTTCTCACCCCGTGTCTAGGGTTGCATAGGTGAAGGAGTGGTTACACTTAGAGTCAAACCAAGTCCCATATTCATCTCCTACTAGGAACCCATTGTTGAGAGCACATATCAATCAATTCACTAAAGTTCCAAAGGAGAAATCATAAGAACCTTGTTGCATCATCTTAAAACAATTTGGTTGATATTTGAGTGTCTTCATCTTTTATCACTTACATCTTGTTAGAATCACCTAAGTTTGGTTGCTTATTGAGTGTTTTTTGTTGGTTGTTTTCGCGTTTCCAAGGTTGCCCGTTGCATGTGGGGTTGTTTTCGTCCGTCTGAATCATCTTCTCGAGTCAGTTCCTTCTTCACGTTCTATTCTAATCCCCTCTTCGAGTCTACCATGGCATCCTTCAATCCTCCTCGCTCCCAAGAGGACTCTCTTCCTCAAGGGCTCCTTGAAAACCCCCCTAGGGTTATTACATTTTCCTCTGGAGAGGGGACTGCCCCCCTCCCATCCTCCACTTCTATGGAAGGTAGTCAAGTTACCCCTTATCTCTCTACTCCTTCCGCGGGCTCCGTCCTTCATATAATGGCCCAATTGGATCCGACCCAACTCCAAGTTTTATATCAAGCTATGCAAGGGTCCAATACTTCTCCCTCTGCCACTATCCAAGGTCAATCTAACCCTTCCATTATTGGGCCGCCCGTTCAGCCCACTCCGATTGATCTCACTCCGGTCCAACCCCGGACCACCACTTTCACTGGCATGGAGATGGGCCAGTCTTCTAATCCAGCTGTCACGTCCCGAGCGCGGAAGATTACCCGAGGCGCGACAGTCCTTTATATAGAACCAAAGCGAGCTAGCTATCCGTTCGAGACTCTACCTTCGAACCATTAACAGAATGCGCAAACAACTCAAATTTTAACTAGAACTTCATAAAATGATAAGTACTGGTGATTACAACAGTTCCAAAGACATCCTTTACCGTTAGGCCACAAGCCTTTATTACAATACTAGACAATGACAATTAAACTAAATGGTTTACATCTATGACATAAATGCTACATCACTCCATCTCATCCCCTTCCGAGTCCTGATCAATTTCCACATTTCTTGAAAATGTTAGAAAACAACAGTATGAGCGAATCGCCCAGTAGGATTTACATCTCAATTTCTAGCATGCTATAAGTGAATTACACATTCATTTAATGTAAAGAGTATATGCATGCAGACAAGTAAACATCAAGGAACTGACTGGAGTAGAAAGTGAGAGTATAAATCAATTTCACATAGAAATGGTAATTGATGTCAAGCAGTGAATAACTGGAATAACAATCATGATAGCACAATAAACAAGTAAGTTCAAGCAATTAGAATTGGCTATATATATATAAATCAATTCATTCAAGTAATTGCCCATTCGGGCCACGCAAGTCAAGTACTGCCCATCCGGGCCACGTAAGTCAAGTAAAGAGAGAGAGAGAGAGAGTGATGGAATGTCTCCAATCTAGCATGTAGTTCGGTGCAATGCAAGACACCGACAAGCAAGAGATCTTTCCCATGGGTTTCGGGCGCTCCTCCCAGGACCAGACCGGGCCCTATTGCCAGCATTATTAGTCATATTTTTTCGACATCCATTCTCATTTATCATTTATAGCCAATATAGAATTCAAGGTGTGACCGGTAGGAATATAAGGTAGATTTGGAATCCAAGGGTACAGATAAAGTAAAACCAGTGATGAAAATTTGATGCATTGTATAACTGGTTATCCAATTAATGTCTCAGGGTGGATTTCTAACTAGTACAGACTTAGTAAATTAATGACTTCTACTAAGGCACCTTTTATTAAATTCAAGTTACTATTATATAGGGTTTGAGAGAAAGTGGCACCTTGGTCAGGGGTGCCTGTAGCTCGACGGTAACAGTGTTAATTTATACTATGAATAGTTAAATTCAATACTGCTAAACCATATTAATTTCAACACTGTTAAACATGGTTACAACATCGGTAAATTAAACACTGTTAAGACGGGTTTTATATATATTAATCATGCATATACTTGAATATGTATTGGTGTACAATATTATATTGGGTTATATATATATTAAGCATGAATATACATTCGTCAGAGTGTGCTGTACATAATTAATATACATTCATCGGTTTGAATTATGTATTCTGTACATGGTTAAACGGGTACAATATTATGTATAATATACTTGAATACAATATGTATAAAATACTTGAATTCTAACTATGTATAGTATGTAAAATATGCTTGAATTCTAACTGCATACCAAGGACAAAAATACTTGAATTCTATATGTATCAAATACTTGACTTCTAAGCGGTGTTAAAGCTTGTTGCTGCAGCTGACCGTTGCTTTCATGAAGAAATTAATTTCAAATTAAGACCATACGTATGTGTAAATAGGCTTAGAATGGAAGACAACATAAAGAACAGTCAGAAAAGAAGTCATTTCAAGCCATGGGTCGACCCTTGCATACGAGCATGTGGGAGTTTTTGATTCTGGTTGCATCACAGGGGAATTTGGGTGAAAAAGGTTTGGGGAGTTTAGGTGGGTTTTAACTATATTTTAAGCTGAACGCTTGTTAATTATTAATCATTGTTATGAAAGGTTTAAAAGATTTATAATCTTTTACCATTCCATGAAAATATTATAACACTGTGTAACACATAATGAAACTATTATAATACTGTTAACAAGGTTAATATACTATTGATGAAACTATTATAATACTGTTAACAAGGTTACTATACTATTGAAAATATTGTTATGAAAAGATTTAAAGGATTTATATTAACAATTTAACCATGTCAATATACTTAATGAAAATATCATAACACTGTATTAACAAGATATACTTAATGAAAGTAATATAACACTAACAATGTTAATACACTTATAAAAATATTGTAACACTATATTAATAATAATTTTGAATACCATATAAAAATTTATAAAAATAGTAATTAAATCGCTAACACATTGGTGATCACTTTTGTCTTCTATGACTAATGCTAATAAAATCGTTGACAAGGCCTAATCAGCGATTTAAGCATGACTTAAAACTCGGAAATCACTATTCACGCAATAATTCGACTACCTTGTAAAAATATAGAAAAATAAGAAAATGGTATATTAGGATTTATAGAACAATTTTGTCTTCTTGAGTGTTTTTAGTAAAAATCTGTATTTAGATCTATTCACCATTTAAGGTGAGTTTAATAAATTAATATTTTAATTAGATGAATAGTACCATGAAAATGTTTTCACTAGATAAAAAAAAATCCAGAAAAATAATAAATAGGTTTCTGGAAGCTTACTTAACAAAGTTATCTTCTATCATTAACCTTGGAAAAATACGTGGTAAGATTTAATTAGAGATTTAGGTTGCAAAATTATAATACTGTTAACAATGGTAATACACTTATATAGATCAATGTTAACAATGTTAATACCCTTAATGAAAACATTATAACACGGTAGTAGCCATACACCCTTAATAAAAATATTATAACACGGTATTAGCCATACACCCTTAATGAAAATATTATAACACGGTAATAACCATATTAATACACCTAATGAAACTATCATAACACTGTTAACGAGGTTAAGATACTAATTTAAGAATTCCAGCAGTAAACCGATCTTAGAACTTAATAATCATACTTAAGTGGTTAACAAGGGTTATATATTCATGTTAAAGCTAATAACCCATTAATAATATACCTAATAACCCATAATCCTGGTACCTCATTAATTTAAGTGTATCATATAATGGGTAACATTAATAAGTTGTTCACCCTACTGGTATTATTACTATGCAGACTAATTAGGCTATTGCTGTATTTCACTAAATTAAGTTTAACACATGTTGATAACTATGCGGAAAAGCATCACATGGAGATGAACCAATTGTTAACTATTAGTTTAGCTAGAAGTTTAGAACACCTACCTCAAGAAGATGGCAGACCAAAGAAATGGCAGAACAAAGTTTCTTCTGCAAGAGATAGCTTCTGCAGCAACCTCTGCAGCAACTGCACCTTCTGCAACCCTTAACCAAAGCCACCTAGCAGCTACGAGGGAGGATTTAAGGTGGTTTTTGAGTGGTTTACTAGACAAGATAGGGAGGCCAGATCCGTGAAAAATGGATCTGGGTAGGCGCCAACGTGTGCACAGATGGGTTGGCATGAAAATGACGTTTTTTTTTTTAAATGACGCCTCTATCTGGGGCATTACTTCTGGTTATATTTGTTTATATTAAACTTATGACATTCTTAATTGAATTTTATATTTAATGTTTGGTGGAGTATGTCTACCAAATTTTATGGGTAAGTTAATTATAATTTTTCCTATTTTTACTTATAATTTTTATAAAAAAATTCTTTTTACATAAAAAGTAACACTATTCATCCATTATTATTCATTTCATGAATTAACGACATGGCATATGTCGTTACCCACAGTCACAGACGTTTCTTACATATATCGTTAAGATTAATCACATGGTAATTAATTAAACCTACCTTTAATCTTAGTATTAAAATTCCAAAGAAGAAAAAAAGGTCAATAAGCATTTCTACCTTAGTTCGTGTGTTGTAGGAATTGAACCCTAGTACTCAAAGTTAATGACACACTACTTAACCAACTATCCTAGTAAGTCCTCTTATTACAAGAAGTGATCTTTATGTATGATAAGGTTTAGGGTGAAAATTATTTAGTTTTATTTTTATATAATTGAAAGATTAAATTATTTATGATATTCAATTTTATAAATCTAAAAATTTAATTTCTTGGGGAAATTGGCTTATAACTTACTAAATTCTAAATAATTAGAAAACAGACTTATTAAATTATGAAAAATTGATTTCTTTGACTTTATAATTTGTGAGAATATAATTTGGTATCTTATAATAGTTTTAACTATTAGAAATTAACTTATCTAAATATTTAATAGTCATAAAAATGTTTTCTATCTTTTTTTTTTGTTTTGTTGGTTTTATTTTTGGTTATTTGAAATTATAAAATAGTGGTAATTTTCTTTTATTTATTTATTCTTTGAATTTTATTTCTTTAACGGGTGTTACACCAGCCCATCAATCTTTCGATAAAGGGAAGTCACCCATCTCTTCCTTTGTCCAGTTGGATCATCACAACTCTGGTTCGGTAGTTCCGCAGCTCCTTATGAACCCTTCCGATTTCTTACGCCCTCAGCAAGGAGTGGCCCAAAATCATGCTAATCCGAGTCTATCTCAGGCCCAATATCCTTCTTACGGGCCGCCTATTTCCATTGTCTATCCTTCCACTCCTTACGGGCTCCCGCCTGTTGCTACAGCCATTCCATCTGCCCCTCAAATACAATCAGCATCCTTCACTACCCCTGCTCCTTCCCGAGAGTAGGACTTGCTTGACAAATGGGCCACCATGCAGCAACAACACGACTTTCTCCAGAAAAGGGTTGGCCCACAATCTTTGGCCGACATTCCTATTCCGAGCTTCCAGAACATCCGGTTCGCTCCGCAGTCAGAGCTCCCCAACTATCGCAAGTACGATGGGAACAGCAATCCCTTCATCCATGTGAGAGATTTTCTTTATGAATCGGCGCAGTTCCAATATGATGATCGCCTCATGGCGTACTTATTCCGCCGATCTTTGGATAGTGTTGCTCTAGAATGGTTCTATTCTCTACCACTGGAAGAGGCCGAGAGTTTCAAGGTAGTAAAAGACAAATTCATCAAGCGGTTTCAAGACAGGGTTGGCCCTGAATATTCATTTACAGATCTAGTGGCCAATCCTTGGCCGACATTCCTATTCCGAGCTTCCAGAACATCCGGTTCGCTCCGCAGTCAGAGCTCCCCAACTATCGCAAGTACGATGGGAACAGCAATCCCTTCATCCATGTGAGAGATTTTCTTTATGAATCGGCGCAGTTCCAATATGATGATCGCCTCATGGCGTACTTATTCCGCCGATCTTTGGATAGTGTTGCTCTAGAATGGTTCTATTCTCTACCACTGGAAGAGGCCGAGAGTTTCAAGGTAGTAAAAGACAAATTCATCAAGCGGTTTCAAGACAGGGTTGGCCCTGAATATTCATTTACAGATCTAGTGGCCGAGAAATGAAGTCGGATGAGGAGTTCGCCACCTATGCAGACAGGTGGAGACAAATGGCCGCTAGGGTACCGGGCCACATTCCGGAGGAAGAGAAGGTCAAACTGCTGATTTCCAATGCCACCCCGACCTTCCGCAACATCCTGGCGATGAATGACATAGCCAACATGCATCAACTCTATAGCCGGGCGCGCTTCATCCAGACTCAATTCAAGGACTCCCCTATCCATTCCCTATTCGAAAACCAAAAGCCCAAGTACCACAAGAAATCACAAGGGCCGATTACTGAGGGAGTCCAAACAAATGAGCAAGTACAAGCCGTTGCTTTTCCATATCATGTCGCACCTTTCCGCTACAACCAAAACCCCCGCAATTCGCAAAACGCTGCTCCGCAAAACTTCCAAGCCACTCCACAAAACCCTCCCCCCGCATTCACCATTCCACAAAACACCTTCGCCACACCACAACAACCATCACCGCCACCACAATACCATAACGTCCCTCCACCCAACGGCTACAACAACAATCCAAATAGCAAGCGCCCGGCTCCCAAGAGAGCCCAGTATCCTCCATTGCCCGAGACACTTACGGATATCTTCTCGGCACTCATGTCAGTGAATGCAATCCAACTTCCTCCGGAACGGCCTGTTTGGAACCCGACAGTCGATCAGACTAAGTATTGTATGTTCCACCGGCAGCAAGGCCATACCATAGAAGGATGTTTTTAGTTCCGAGATCTTGTGTATGACCTACATGAGGGGCAGATAATCGACTGGGCCGAAATGCATAGGGCCATTGTTGAGATTAAAGAAAAGAGAAGGCAGCCGCAGGGGCAGCAAGTGCAGCAGCATCAAGCACCGCCGCCGCAGCAGCCACCACAACAGCAGCAGCCACAGCAAGTACAAGACCTGGGCATCCATCAGAACCCGATGCCGAATCATCCACCCGCTCCTCAGCAGCAGCCGCCAGCACCAGCGCAAGTAAACATGGTCCAGCCACCGGCCCCCAACGTCGGATGGTCTTTCGACGATGATGGCGCCACACCGCAGGTCATGGCCCTCCACCATAACCACCGCAATCCTCCCTTCATCATCCCTGCACAGCCGACGTCCTCTCAACTCATCCTCCCATTCACACCCGCTCCCGCAAATCCTCTACCACTCTCCATTCCATCATACTCTCCCTCATTTACTCCCATCACCACCATCACACCGCCGCCCAATCCTTCACCCATTCTTTCCCAACCACTAGCCTTCCCTCCACCCGCATCTACATCCATCACCACCCTGCCTTCCACCAATCCTTCATCCATCATCCGCGCACCGCCCATTAAACTCACCAACCCTACGCTCCACCAAACCGCCTCCCCGGCACCACCTGTTCCATTCACCCATCCCGTAGGGCCCATCATACTATCATCATATGCCGCGGCAAGCTGTGCTTTGAGGAGCGGGAAGATGTTCCATCGGAATTATGTTACTACTTCTAATCCCCAGTCCTCTCAGCCGGTGGCCGAGCAAGAAGAAACTGGACCTTTGCCGGGTACTCAATATGACTTGCTGCATCATCTGGATCGAGTGCCCGCCAAAATATCTGTGTTGGAGTTGATCAAAAGGTCTACCCTTCATCAAGATGCACTGAGGCATTTCCTACAGAAGGTAATGGTTAGCGAAGACATGGCAGTTGATAGCCTACCGACGGCACTGGCAACCATCTCCAAAGGGCCGGCAATCACGTTCTCTGAAACCGAGCTTGCACCTCCGGGGGCTCGGCAAATGCCGCTCTGCATAACAATTACCTTGAATAAAGTCGACATTGAGGCAGCACTGGTTGACATAGGGGCCTCAATTAATGTTTGCCCACTCAGCACCCTCCGGGCATGCAACATATCTGAAGAGTTACTACGGCCTACCCCCACCACTATAGCGGCATATGACAACTCAAGGCGGGCATGTCACGGGGTAGTCACCATTCAGGCAGAGCTCGGGCCCCTTACTATGGCTGTGGAATTCTATGTTCTTGATATCGACCCTATGTTCAAGGCTATCTTGGGTCGTCCCTGGATTAACACACTCGGCGCCGTGCCCTCCACCGCACATCAGTGCATTAAGTTCCCCTTTCAAGGGAGGGTCGTCAAAGATAAGAGCTTATCCACAGTGCAGTCAGTAAAGGCTATTTCAGAGCAAGTTCTTCCCACACTTTGGCCAAGCAGTCGGCCCGTTTTGTCAGTGCTGGATTTGAGCTTTCCTTGGGCTTATACATCCCCTAAGCCCGTCGCTACTCCAGTTAATGTCAAAGTGAAGCCGCAGATTCAAGATTCAAAGGGGTGGAACATTATATTGAAACTGGGCTATCAACTGGGGAGAGGCCTCGGTGCGCAACTGCAAGGGATGACTAAGCCTATACCTAAGGGAAGAAAAATGGGTAGGAAAGGTCTCGGCTACAAAGAAACAGCATTATCTATGATGGGTGATTCTGGGCCGCTCACCTGGGATTATCGTCAGCATTTTGTCAAAGGGCCTCTCCAACCTGGCACATTAGCTCCAAAGCCGGTTCAGCAAGAAAGGAATATAGTTTGTCCAATTGCCAGTCCGCCTCCCTTGCCAGGAGGGTCAGATGATGACATGCTCGACTACAGTCAGGCCTTGCAGGGGCTCTTTTATGAGGAGGAATGTCAGAAGAAGCAACAAGAAGCTCGGCTTATGAAGTGGAGACCGAAGAAGCAGCCTATTGTTGATCTATAGGAAAGGGGGAGCTCTCCCGTTATCTTTTCTTGGCCTCCCTCACGCCTCCAATCTATCTTTCAACAAAGGGACTTCATACCCCGCCTTCCTCCCATCATAATAAATCTGTCTTTCATTGATCCGCCCGAGATTCTATTTGTTCCTTGTGCTTGCGGGAAGTGCCCACCCCTCGATCTATCCACTCTCTTCACTCCTCCTCCTCCCAACGCCCAACTCCACGAGATGTGGTTCTCTTCTTCCGATCCTTTCTTCGACTGCATTTTCCCCGAGCTGTTCCCTATGCAGCTCCCACCTCCTCCATCTTGCTGTATAGTCTCCGCTGACCTCCAAAAAAAACGTCAAATTTGAAACGGAGATTTCAGTGGAAGATTACGCTATCTTGCCGCCATCTTCCTCCCAGGGGCACGAGTCCCCTGCGCCTTCCCTTCCACTAGGTCTTCTGTCCCCTAGGTTAGGGTTAGGGTCCGTCGAGTCTAGAGGAGTAGAGTCCGTTAGGTCTAGAGAAGTAGGGTCTTGTTCTGGGTCGTCCAACCCTTCCCATTCTGAACCGCGCTCGCTTGCGCATCCATCCCGATCTGTTCCTGATAGGTTCTTGCAAGATATAGCTCAGCGGTGTCATGCTCTTTTGAAGTGTCCGGAATTCGTCGCTACAGCAATCGTGATTGAGGATGAAGAGGAAATAGAAGGGGAATGGAGCGACGACGGATTAGGCGTCTATGAGGTCTTGGATGAGAAAGATCCAATAGATGAAGACAGCAATGTAGATAACACTGCCGACTTATATGCACAAGGACTAAAAAGATTCGACCAGCCATCGACGGCAGTGGATGAACCTACAAAGGAAATCAACTTGGGAACAGAAGAAGACCCAAGGCCCGTCATTATTTCTGCTGATCTCCCTTCACAGGTAGAAGAAGATCTAATTAAGGTATTAAGGGAGTATAGTGATTCTTTCGCCTGGTCTTATGAGGACATGCCAGGTCTTGACCCCTCCTTAGTGGAACATCGACTCGTGCTTAAACCAGGGGCAACACCTGTGAAACAACGGTCAAGAAGATTTCACCCCCACATGGCCTTAAGGATCAAAGAAGAGGTCGACAAGTTATATAAGGCCAGGTTCGTCAGAGTGGTTTTATATCCTCAGTGGGTGGCGAACATAGTCCTTGTTCTCAAGAAGGATGGAAAAGTGCGCATATGCATTGACTTCAGGGATCTAAACAAAGCATGTCCCAAAGATGATTTCCCGCTACCTCATATAGACGTCCTAGTGGATAACACTGCCGGGTATGAAGCTCTGTCATTTATGGATGGGTACTCGGGCTACAATCAGATCCGTCTCGCTCCAGAAGACCAAGAGAAGACTTCCTTCACCACACCCTGGGGCACGTATTGTTATGTAGTTATGCCATTTGGTTTGAAAAATGCAGGTGCCACCTATCAAAGGGCGATGATGGCCATTTTCCACGACATGATGCACATATACATGGAAGCTTACGTGGATGACATCTTGGTGAAATCAAGAACAAAAGAAGAGCACCCCTCTATCCTGGCTAAAGTGCTGCAGAGGGCCAGGGAGTATAAGCTTAAGATGAATCCGAAGAAGTGTGTATTCGAAGTCTCCTCAGGGAAGTTGTTAGGGTTCATAGTGAGCAAACGGGGGATCCAGATTGATCCTAATAAAGCACAGGCCGTCATGGACATGCCTCCGCCAAAGAACATTACAGAACTTCAAGAATTGATTGGTAGACTGCAATTCATTAGAAGATTTATATCTCAGCATTCTCAGAGGTGTCGTCCGTTTTATGAGTTGCTTAAGGCAGGTGTCAAGTTTGAATGGAATCAAGATTGTCAGAAGGCCTATGAGGACCTCAAAGAGTATCTGTCCAATCCCCCAGTTTTGCAACCTCCTGTCCCTGGGAAACCCCTAATCCTATACATCTCGGTTATTGAGGACTCCCTAGGGGCGGTCTTAGCACAAGTAGATGATGAAGGGAAAGAGCGGGCTGCGTACTACCTCTCTCGACTGTTTAATCCAGCTGAATCCAAGTACACCGCTATGGAGAAGACTTGTGCCGCCTTAGTGTGGGTAGCTCAGAAGCTTAAACATTACTTTCTCGCCCACCCAGTTAGGTTGATCTCTAGAATGGACCCGGTCCGTTATCTCTTAGAAAAACCCGTCCTTTCTAGTAGGTTAGCTTGCTGGCAGAGCTTCCTCTCTCAGTTCGACATCACCTTTATCGTTCAGAAGGCAGTCAAAGGATATGCCATTGCTGAGCATCTTGCACATCTCCCTATTCCTCATACCGATTCTATTGAGGATGATTTCCCTGATGAGCATCTCTCTGTCCTTTCTCATCATCCCTTTTGGTCTCTGCACTTCGATGGTGCGCTCAACTCCCAAGGCCAAGGGATCGGTGCTGTCTTGCTTACTCCGGAGGGAGTAACCATCCCCTTCGCTTATCAACTTTGATTTCCTGCTACCAACAACATCGCTGAGTATGAGGCTCTCCTAGCCGGCTTGAAGCACGCCTATCTCCTAGGCGCGCGCTATTTAAACATCATAGGAGACTCTCAGCTCGTTCTACGGCAAGTTCTGTCCACTTACCATACTCGTGACCCCAAGCTCAAACCTTATCAAGATTTGGTCACTCTCATTGCTAAGCGATTTCGTAAGATGATCTATATCCATACTCCCCGTTCTCTGAACATTCTAGCTGATGCTTTGGCATCTCTTGCTTCCTCCTTATCTTTCCCTCTCAGTCGTAGTACTGAGACCATCGTCATCCAGAGATTGGACGCACCTTCTCTTCAAGATCCTTGGTTCATCAACCTCAGGAAATCTGTAGAGGCGAGAGTTGAGAAGGAAGATCTCAAGGAAGTTTCATTAACAGAACTAGAGGAGATTCTGGACGAAGAAGAATTGCCTTGGTATCATGAAATCGAATTATTTTGCAAAGAAGGGTCATTCCCAGAAGGGGCAAAGGCCGAGCAGCGTAAAGCAATAAGAAGAGCCGCCGCAAGGTACACTATCATTGCAGGAGAACTGTATAGGCGCGCTACTAATGGAATGCTCATGAGATGCTTGGATGATGTAGAAGCTTGGAAAGTGGCTGAAGCGGCCCATTCTAGTGAGTGTGGAGGTCATGTCAATGGCCAGGCTCTAGCGAAGAAGATCCTTAGGCAGGGCTACTATTGGCCCACTCTAGAGGAAGATTGCTCCCTCTATGTCCGGAGGTGTCTTAAATGCCAACTCCATGCTGATAAAATTCACTCTCCAGCTTCGTCCCTCCATCCTATGACTGCTCCTTGGCCATTCTCTATGTGGGCTTTCGACGTTGTCGGCCCGCTCGGTGATCCTAATTCTCAGATCAAGCAAAAATCCTTCATCCTCACCGCTACTGAGTACTTCACCAAATGGGCCAAAGCCGAGGCGTACGCAGAAATCAAAGCTACAACGGTGTGTCGCTTTATCATGAAGAATATCATCTCGCGGTTCGGAGTGCCAAGTAGCATCATCACCGACAACGGACCCCAGTTCGTCTCCGGAATGCAATTTTATGAATGTCTTCTTCTTTGATCTTCAATTGGTGGTAACCAGAACGAAGATCAATCTTGGAAAAATAAGCAGCTCCAGACAATTGATCAAATAGATCGTCGATCCTCGGCAGCGGGTACTTGTTCTTGATTGTGAGGTGATTTAGCTGTCGATAGTCGATACATAGCCTCATCGTTCCATCCTTCTTTTTGACAAACAGCACGGGTGCTCCCCAAGGGGAAGTACTCGGCCTGATGAAACCCTTCTTTAGTAAATCCATCAACTGTTTCTTCAGCTCCTTTAATTCAGCAGGAGACATCCTGTAGGGTGCTTTAGAAACAGGACCAGCGCCAGGAATAATGTCGATGGAAAACGACACTTCCCTTTCCGGGGGTAAACCAGGCAATTCTTCTAGAAATACGTCGGGGTAGTCCCGAACCACCCGAATGTCTTCGACTTTTGTTTTATCGACTTCCGTGGTAGTCACGAAAGCCAAGAAAGCCATACATCCCCTATTCACCAGCTTACTAGCTCGGAGAGCTGAGATGAGTGGGGATTTATTCCGAGGTCTGTTATAAACTAACTCGGGATAATCTACAAAAATTACCTTGCCATGTCGGCAATCTACTGTTGCTTGGTGGATTGATAACCAGTCAGCTCCCAATATGACATCATAATATTCCATGTTAAGGCATATCAAGTCGGCTGGTAGATTATTATCATGTACCTTAACCTCACAATCTGGGTAGTGATGCATGATGTCTGATTTCTTTCCAAGAGGTGTAGAAATGACTAAGTCTAACCGTTCAGGTTCCTTAGTAAATGATGCAGTAAACTTCTTGGAAACAAATGAATGAGTTGCTCCAGTGTCAAATAAAACTTTAGCAGGTTTAGAGCAAATAGACAATGTACCTTCCACGATTCCTCCTTCCATAGGTTCTGTCCCTTGCAGTGCTTGCAGTCGGCCTTGCTTCTTGACCGGACGCTTCTCGTCCAGGTTGGAGTGTTCCTTCATCAAAGGGCAATCGGGAATTCGATGCTCTCGACTCCCGCATCGGAGACACGCTCCCAGCTTCCTCCAACAATCCTCGGTCTTATGACCAGCCTTATCACAATATTTGCAAATGTCCTTGGAAGGTCCAGTGATTGCTAAAGCCTTGTTGTTGTTAGAGAAGAAGGGCTTGTTATTTTTCTGAAATTTCTTCTCCTTGGAAGATTCCCCTCCGTTAAAAGATCGCTTCTTACCAAATGACGGTTTGAAGCTTCCCGGACTTGTAACATGTGCCTTCTTGTCCTTCCCTCGGATCTTATCTGAGAATTCCGTGGCATCTTCTAGCAATTGAGCGCGCCGCACCATCTCTGAGTAGACCTGGATGTCCATCGGTGCTAGCAGGGTGATATATTGGGGTCGTAACCCGTTGAAAAATCTCCTCGCCTTCATCTTTTCCGTACACACCAAATGTGGTGCATAACGGGAAAGTCTTGAAAACTGGGCCTCATATTCGGCCACTTTTCGGGTCCATTGTTTTAACGAGGCAAATTCCGCAGCTTTCCTCTCTTGTACCCGATCCGAGAAATATTTATTGTTGAAGTGCTCAACAAATTCCGCCCAAGTGATATGGTTGTCGGGTAATGTTGCTTTCACGGACTCCCAACAGCATCGAGCGTCCCACTCCAGTTGAAATGTTTCTAGTAAAACTTTTTCATCATCCGCGCACTGCATCACGCGAAAAATCCTTTCGATCTCCTTCAACCAATGCTCTGCGTCATCGGGGTCCACTGATCCCGCGAACCTTGGTGGATTCATGTTGCGGAAATCCCGATGAAGGTCACCAGCTCCGCGGTGAGCACCGCCAACACCACCTTGCGCCACTTGTTGTAGCGCCTGGGTGAGTCCTTGCACGGTGCGCTGCATCTCGCGCCATTGTGCTCTTTCAGCGGCCATTTCCTACAAAAGAATTAAAGTGTACTGAATATGGAGTTTTCAGTTAAGGTTTCAGTTAAGGTTAAGGGTCAATTATCATTTTTCATTTAAACCCTTGGCTCTACCCCACTTTCCAGGTAGGATTTTAAACACTAATCCAACCAATCCTTAGACTTTTTCTATCTTTGGACTCAGGTTTTTATTTCTACTAGTTCCCTAGGTTTGAAACCTAAGGCTCTGATACCAATAAAGTTCTGTCACGTCCCGAGCGCGGAAGATTACCCGAGACGCGACAGTCCTTTATATAGAACCAAAGCGAGCTAGCTATCCGTTCGAGACTCTACCTTCGAACCATTAACAGAATGTGCAAACAACTCAAATTTTAACTAGAACTTCATAAAATGATAAGTACTGGTGATTACAACAGTTCCAAAGACATCCTTTACCGTTAGGCCACAAGCCTTTATTACAATACTAGACAATGACAATTAAACTAAATGGTTTACATCTATGACATAAATGCTACATCACTCCATCTCATCCCCTTCCGAGTCCTGATCAATTTCCACATTTCTTGAAAATGTTAGAAAACAACAGTATGAGCGAATCGCCCAGTAGGATTTACATCTCAATTTCTAGCATGCTATAAGTGAATTACACATTCATTTAATGTAAAGAGTATATGCATGCAGACAAGTAAACATCAAGGAACTGACTGGAGTAGAAAGTGAGAGTATAAATCAATTTCACATAGAAATGGTGATTGATGTCAAGCAGTGAATAACTGGAATAACAATCATGATAGCACAATAAACAAGTAAGTTCAAGCAATTAGAATTGGCTATATATATATAAATCAATTCATTCAAGTAATTGCCCATTCGGGCCACGCAAGTCAAGTACTGCCCATCCGGGCCACGTAAGTCAAGTAAAGAGAGAGAGAGAGAGTGATGGAATGTCTCCAATCTAGCATGTAGTTCGGTGCAATGCAAGACACCGACAAGTAAGAGATCTTTCCCATGGGTTTCGGGCGCTCCTCCCAGGACCAGACCGGGCCCTATTGCCAGCATTATTAGTCATGTTTTTTCGACATCCATTCTCATTTATCATTTATAGCCAATATAGAATTCAAGGTGTGACCGGTAGGAATATAAGGTAGATTTGGAATCCAAGGGTATAGATAAAGTAAAACCAGTGATGAAAAGTTGATGCATTGTATAACTGGTTATCCAATTAATGTCTCGGGGTGGATTTCTAACTAGTACAGACTTAGTAATTTAATGACTTCTACTAAGGCACCTTTTATTAAATTCAAGTTACTATTATATAGGGTTTGAGAGAAAGTGGCACCTTGGTCAGGGGTGCCTGTAGCTCGACGGTAACAGTGTTAATTTATACTATGAATAGTTAAATTCAATACTGCTAAACCATATTAATTTCAACACTGTTAAACGCGGTTACAACATCGGTAAATTAAACACTGTTAAGACGGGTTTTATATATATTAATCATGCATATACTTGAATATGTATTGGTGTACAATATTATATTGGGTTATATATATATTAAGCATGAATATACATTCGTCAGAGTGTGCTGTACATAATTAATATACATTCATCGGTTTGAATTATGTATTCTGTACATGGTTAAACGGGTACAATATTATGTATAATATACTTGAATACAATATGTATAAAATACTTGAATTCTAACTATGTATAGTATGTAAAATATGCTTGAATTCTAACTGCATACCAAGGACAAAAATACTTGAATTCTATATGTATCAAATACTTGACTTCTAACCGGTGTTAAAGCTTGTTGCTGCAGCTGACCGTTGCTTTCATGAAGAAATTAATTTCAAATTAAGACCATATGTATGTGTAAATAGGCTTAGAATGGAAGACAACATAAAGAACAGTCAGAAAAGAAGTCATTTCAAGCCATGGGTCGACCCTTACATGCGAGCATGTGGGAGTTTTTGATTCTGGTTGCATCACAGGGGAATTTGGGTGAAAAAGGTTTGGGAAGTTTAGGTGGGTTTTAACTATATTTTAAGCTGAACGCTTGTTAATTATTAATCATTGTTATGAAAGGTTTAAAAGATTTATAATCTTTTACCATTCCATGAAAATATTATAACACTGTGTAACACATAATGAAACTATTATAATACTGTTAACAAGGTTAATATACTATTGATGAAACTATTATAATACTGTTAACGAGGTTAATATACTATTGAAAATATTGTTATGAAAAGATTTAAAAGATTTATATTAACAATTTAACCATGTCAATATACTTAATGAAAATATCATAACACTGTATTAACAAGATATACTTAATGAAAGTATTATAACACTAACAATGGTAATACACTTATAAAAATATTGTAACAATATATTAATAATAATTTTGAATACCATATAAAAATTTATAAAAATAGTAATTAAATCGCTAACACATTGGTGATCACTTTTGTCTTCTATGACTAATGCTAATAAAATCGTTGACAAGGCCTAATCAGCGATTTAAGCATGACTTAAAACTCGGAAATCATTATTCACGCAATAATTCGACTACCTTGTAAAAATATAGAAAAATAAGAAAATGGTATATCAGGATTTATAGAACAATTTTATCTTCTTGAGTGTTTTTAGTAAAAATCTGCATTTAGATCTATTCACCATTTAAGGTGAGTTTAATAAATTAATATTTTAATTAGATGAATAATACCATGAAAATGTTTTCACTAGATAAAAAAAAATCCAGAAAAATAATAAATAGGTTTCTGGAAGCTTACTTAACAAAGTTGTCTTATATCATTAACCTTGGAAAAATACGTGGTAAGATTTAATTAGAGATTTAGGTTGCAAAATTATAATACTGTTAACAATGGTAATACACTTATATAGATCAATGTTAACAATGTTAATACCCTTAATGAAAACATTATAACACGGTAGTAGCCATACACCCTTAATAAAAATATTATAACACGGTATTAGCCATACACCCTTAATGAAAATATTATAACACGGTAATAACCATATTAATACACCTAATGAAACTATCATAACACTGTTAACGAGGTTAAGATACTAATTTAAGAATTCCAGCAGTAAACCGATCTTAGAACTTAATAACCATACTTAAGTGGTTAACAAGGGTTATATATTCATGTTAAAGCTAATAACCCATTAATAATGTACCTAATAACCCATAATCCTGGTACCTCATTAATTTAAGTGTATCATATAATGGGTAACATTAATAAGTTGTTCACCCTACTGGTATTATTACTATGCAGACTAATTAGGCTATTGCTGTATTTCACTAAATTAAGTTTAACACATGTTGATAACTATGCGGAAAAGCATCACATGGAGATGAACAAATTGTTAACTATTAGTTTAGCTAGAAGTTTAGAACACCTACCTTAAGAAGATGGCAGAATAAAGAAATGGCAGAACAAAGTTTCTTCTGCAAGAGACAGCTTTTGCAGCAACTGCACCTTCTGCAACCCTTAACCAAAGCCACCTAACAGCTACGAGGGAGGATTTAAGGTGGTTTCTGAGTGATTTACTAGACAAGATAGGGAGGCCAGATCCGTGAAAAACGGATCTGGGTAGGCGCCAACGTGTGCACAGATGGGTTGGCATGAAAATGACGTTTTTTTTTTAAATGACGCCTCTATCTGGGGCATTACTTCTGATTATATTTGTTTATATTAAACTTATGACATTCTTAATTGAATTTTATATTTAATGTTTGGTGGAGTATGTCTACCAAATTTTATGGGTAAGTTAATTATAATTTTTCCTATTTTTACATATAATTTTTATAAAAAAATTCTTTTTACATAAAAAGTAACACTATTCATTTCATGAATTAACGACATGGCATATGTCGTTACCCACAGTCACGGGCGTTTCTTACATATATCGTTAAGATTAATCACATGGTAATTAATTAAACCTACCTTTAATCTTAGTATTAAAATTCCAAAGAAGAAAAAAAGGTCAATAAGCATTTCTACCTTAGTTCGTGTGTTGTAGGAATTGAACCCTAGTCCTCAAAATTAGTGACACACTACTTAACCAACTATCCTAGTAAGTCCTCTGATTACAAGAAGTGATCTTTATGTATGATAAGGTTTAGGGTGAAAATTATTTAGTTTTATTTTTATATAATTGAAAGATTAAATTATTTATTATATTCAATTTTATAAATCTAAAAATTTAATTTCTTGGGGAAATTGGCTTATAACTTACTAAATTCTAAATAATTAGAAAACAGACTTATTAAATTATGAAAAATTGATTTCTTTGACTTTATAATTTGTGAGAATATAATTTGGTATCTTAAAATAGTTTTAACTATTAGAAATTAACTTATCTAAATATTTAATAGTCATAAAAATGTTTTCTATCTATTTTTTTTTGTTTTGTTTGTCTTATTTTTGGTTATTTGAAATTTTAAAATAGTGGTAATTTTCTTTTATTTATTTATTTTTTGAATTTTATTTCTTTAACGGGTGTTACACCAGCCCATCAATCTTTCGATAAAGGGAAGTCACCCATCTCTTCCTTTGTCCTGTTGGATCATCACAACTCTGGTTCGGTAGTTCCGCAGCTCCTTATGAACCCTTCCGATTTCTTACGCCCTCAGCAAGGAGTGGCCCAAAATCATGCTAATCCGAGTCTATCTCAGGCCCAATATCCTTCTTACGGGCCGCCTATTTCTACTGTCTATCCTTCCACTCCTTCTTACGGGCTCCCGCCTGTTGCTACAGCCATTCCATCTGTCCCTCAAATACAATCAGCATCCTTCACTACCCCTGCTCCTTCTCGAGAGCAGGACTTGCTTGACAAATGGGCCACCATACAGCAACAACTCGACTTTCTCCAGAAAAGGGTTGGCCCACAATCCTTGGCCGACATTCCTATTCCGAGCTTCCATAACATCCGGTTCGCTCCGCAGTCAGAGCTCCCCAACTATCGCAAGTACGATGGGAACAGCAATCCCTTCATCCATGTGAGGGATTTTCTTTATGAATCGGTGCAGTTCCAATATGATGATCGCCTCATGGCGTACTTATTCTGCCGATCTTTGGATAGTGTTGCTCTAGAATGGTTCTATTCTCTACCACTGGAAGAGGCCGAGAGTTTCAAGATAGTAAAAGGCAAATTCATCCAGCGGTTTCAAGACAGGGTCGGCCCTGAATATTCATTTACAGATCTAGTGGCCGAGAAGATGAAGTCGGATGAGGAGTTCGCCACCTATGCAGACAGGTGGAGACAAATGGCCGCTAGGGTACCGGGCCACATTCCGGAGGAAGAGAAGGTCAAACTGCTGATTTCCAATGCCACCCCGACCTTCCGCAACATCCTGGCGATGAATGACATAGCCAACATGCATCAACTCTATAGCCGGGCGCGCTTCATCCAGACTCAATTCAAGGACTCCCCTATCCATTCCCTCTTCGAAAACCAAAAGCCCAAGTACCACAAGAAACCACAAGGGCCGGTTACTGAGGGAGTCCAAACAAACGAGCAAGTACAAGCCGTTGCTTTTCCATATCATGCCGCACCTTTCTGCTACAACCAAAACCCCCGCAATTCGCAAAACGCCGCTCCGCAAAACTTCCAAGCCACTCCACAAAACCCTCCCCCCGCCTTCACCATTCCACAAAACACCTTCGCCACACCACAACAACCATCACCGCCACCACAATACCATAACGTCCCTCCACCCAACGGCTACAACAACAATCCAAATAGCAAGCGCCCGGCTCCCAGGAGAGCCCAGTATCCTCCATTGCCCGAGACACTTACAGATATCTTCTCGGCACTCATGTCAGTGAATGCAATCCAACTTCCTCCGGAACGGCCTGTTTGGAACCCGACAGTCGATCAGACTAAGTATTGTATGTTCCACCGGCAGCCAGGCCATACCATAGAAGGATGTTTTTAGTTCCGAGATCTTGTGTATGACCTACATGAGGGGCAGAGAATCGACTGGGCCGAAATGCATAGGGCCATTGTTGAGATTAAAGAAAAGAGAAGGCAACCGCAGGGGCAGCAAGTGCAGCAGCATCAAGCACCGCCGCCGCAGCAGCCACCACAACAGCAACAGCCACAGCAAGTACAAGACCTGGGCATCCATCAGAACCCGATGCCGAATCATCCACCCGCTCCTCAGCAGCAGCCGCCAGCACCAGCGCAAGTAAACATGGTCCAGCCACCGGCCCCCAACGCCGGATGGTCTTTCGACGATGATGGCGCCACACCGCAGGTCATGGCCCTCCACCATAACCACCGCAATCCTCCCTTCATCATCCCTGCACAGCCGACGTCCTCTCAACTCATCCTCTCATTCACACCCGTTCCCGCAAATCCTCTACCACTCTCCATTCCATCATACTCTCTCTCATTTACTCCCATCACCACCATCACACCGCCGCCCAATCCTTCACCCATTCTTTCCCAACCGCTAGCCTTCCCTCCACCCGCATCTACATCCATCACCACCCTGCCTTCCACCAATCCTTCATCCATCATCCGCGCACCGCCCATTAAACTCACCAACCCTACGCTCCACCAAACCGCCTCCCCGGCACCACCTGTTCCATTCATCCACCCCGTAGGGCCCATCATACTATCTTCAAATGCCGCGGCAAGCTGTGCTTTGAGGAGCGGGAAGATGTTCCATCGGAATTACGTTACTACTTCTAATCCCCAGTCCTCTCAGCCGGTGGCCGAGCAAGAAGAAACTGGACCTTTGCCGGGTACTCAATATGACTTGTTGCATCATCTGGATCGAGTGCCCGCCAAAATATCTGTGTTGGAGCTGATCAAAAGGTCTACCCTTCGTCAAGATGCACTGAGGCATTTCCTACAGAAGGTAATGGTTAGCGAAGACATGGCAGTTGATAGCCTACCGACGGCACTGGCAACCATCTCCAAAGGGCTGGCAATCACGTTCTCTGAAACTGAGCTTGCACCTCCGGGGGCTCGGCAAATGCCGCTCTGCATAACAATTACCCTGAATAAAGTCGACATTGAGGCAGCACTGGTTGACATAGGGGCCTCAATTAATGTTTGCCCACTCAGCACCCTCCGGGCATGCAACATATCTGAAGAGTTACTACGGCCTACCCCCACCACTATAGCAGCATATGACAACTCAAGGCGGGCATGTCACGGGGTAGTCACCATTCAGGCAAAGCTCGGGCCCCTTACTATGGCTGTGGAATTCTATGTTCTTGATATCGACCCTATGTTCAAGGCTATCTTGGGTCGTCCCTGGATTAACACACTCGGCGCCGTGCCCTCCACCGCACATCAGTGCATTAAGTTCCCCTTTCAAGGGAGGGTCGTCAAAGTTAAGAGCTTATCCACAGTGCAGTCAGTAAAGGCTATTTCAGAGCAAGTTCTTCCCACACTTTGGCCAAGCAGCTGGCCCATTCTGTCAGTGCTGGATTTGAACTTTCCTTGGGCTTATACATCCCCTAAGCCCGTCGCTACTCCAGTTAATGTCAAAGTGAAGCCGCAGATTCAAGATTCAAAGGGGTGGAACATTATATTGAAACTGGGCTATCAACCGGGGAGAGGCCTTGGTGCGCAACTGCAAGGGATGACTAAGCCTATACCTAAGGGAAGAAAAATGGGTAGGAAAGGTCTCGGCTACAAAGAAACAGCATTATCTATGATGGGTGATTCTGGGCCGCTCACCTGGGATTATCGTCAGCATTTTGTCAAAGGGCCTCTCCAACCTGGCACATTAGCTCCAAAGCCGGTTCAGCAAGAAAGGAATACAGTTTGTCCAATTGCCAGTCCGCCTCCCTTGCCAGGAGGGTCAGATGATGACATGCTCGACTACAGTCAGGCCTTGCAGGGGCTCTTTTATGAGGAGGAATGTCAGAAGAAGCAACAAGAAGTTCGGCTTATGAAGTGGAGACTGAAGAAGCAGCCTATTGTTGATCTACAGGAAAGGGGGAGCTCTCCCGTTATCTTTTCTTGGCCTCCCTCATGCCTCCAATCTATCTTTCAACAAAGGGACTTCATACCCCGCCTTCCTCCCATCATAATAAATCCGTCTTTCATTGATCCGCCCAAGATTCTATTTGTTCCTTGTGCTTGCGGGAAGTGCCCACCCCTCGATCTATCCACTCTCTTCACTCCTCCTCCTCCCAACGCCCAACTCCACGAGATGTGGTTCTCTTCTTCCGATCCTTTCTTCGACTACATTTTCCCCGAGCTGTTCCCTATGCAGCTCCCACCTCCTCCATCTTGCTGTATAGTCTCCGCTGACCTCCAAAAAAAACATCAAATTTGAAACGAAGATTTCAGTGGAAGATTACGCTATCTTGCCGCCATCTTCCTCCCAGGGGCACGAGTCCCCTGCGCCTTCCCTTCCACTAGGTCTTCTGTCCCCTAGGTTAGGGTTAGGGTCCGTCGAGTCTAGAGGAGTAGAGTCCGTTAGGTCTAGAGAAGTAGGGTCTTGTTCTGGGTCGTCCAACCCTTCCCATTCTGAACCGCGCTCGCTTGCGCATCCGTCCCGATCTGTTCCTGATAGGTTCTTGCAAGATATAGCTCAGCGGTGTCATGCTCTTTTGAAGTGTCCGGAATTCGTCGCTACAGCAATCGTGATTGAGGATGAAGAGGAAATAGAAGGGGAATGGAGCGACGACGGATTAGGCATCTATGAGGTCTTGGATGAGAAAGATCCAATAGATGAAGACAGCAATGTAGATAACACTGCCGACTTATATGCACAAGGACTAAAAAGATTCGACCAGCCATCGACGGCAGTGGATGAACCTACAAAGGAAATCAACTTGGGAACAGAAGAAGACCCAAGGCCCGTCATTATTTCTGCTGATCTCCCTTCACAGGTAGAAGAAGATCTAATTAAGGTATTAAGGGAGTATAGTGATTCTTTCGCCTGGTCTTATGAGAACATGCCAGGTCTTGACCCCTCCTTAGTGGAACATCGACTCGTGCTTAAACCAGGGGCAACACCTGTGAAACAACGGTCAAGAAGATTTCACCCCCACATGGCCTTAAGGATCAAAGAAGAGGTCGACAAGCTATATAAGGCCAGGTTCGTCAGAGTGATTTTATATCCTCAGTGGGTGGCGAACATAGTCCTTGTTCTCAAGAAGGATGGAAAAGTGCGCATATGCATTGACTTCAGGGATCTAAACAAAGCATGTCCCAAAGATGATTTCCCGCTACCTCATATAGACGTCCTAGTGGATAACACTGCCGGGTATGAAGCTCTGTCATTTATGGATGGGTACTCGGGCTACAATCAGATCCGTCTCGCTCCAGAAGACCAAGAGAAGACTTCCTTCACCACACCCTGGGACACGTATTGTTATGTAGTTATGCCATTTGGTTTGAAAAATGTAGGTGCCACCTATCAAAGGGCGATGATGGCCATTTTCCACGACATGATGCACATATACATGGAAGCTTACGTGGATGACATCTTGGTGAAATCAAGAACAAAAGAAGAGCACCCCTCTATCCTGGCTAAAGTGCTGCAGAGGGCCAGGGAGTATAAGCTTAAGATGAATCCGAAGAAGTGTGTATTCGAAGTCTCCTCAGGGAAGTTGTTAGGGTTCATAGTGAGCAAACGGGGGATCCAGATTGATCCTAATAAAGCACAGGCCGTCATGGACATGCCTCCGCCAAAGAACATTACGGAACTTCGAGGATTGATTGGTAGACTGCAATTCATTAGAAGATTTATATCTCAGCATTCTCAGAGGTGTCGTCCGTTTTATGAGTTGCTTAAGGCAGGTGTCAAGTTCGAATGGAATCAAGATTGTCAGAAGGCCTATGAGGACCTCAAAGAGTATCTGTCCAATCCCCCAGTTTTGCAACCTCCTGTCCCTGGGAAACCCCTAATCCTATACATCTCGATTATTGAGGACTCCCTAGGGGCGGTCTTAGCACAAGTAGATGATGAAGGGAAAGAGCGGGCTGCGTACTACCTCTCTCGACTGTTTAATCCAGCTGAATCCAAGTACACCGCTATGGAGAAGACTTGTGCCGCCTTAGTGTGGGTAGCTCAGAAGCTTAAACATTACTTTCTCGCCCACCCAGTTAGGTTGATCTCTAGAATGGACCCGGTCCGTTATCTCTTAGAAAAACCCATCCTTTCTAGTAGGTTAGCTCGCTGGCAGAGCTTCCTCTCTCAGTTCGACATCACCTTTGTCGTTCAGAAGGCAGTCAAAGGATATGCCATTGCTGAGCATCTTGCACATCTCCCTATTCCTCATACCGATTCTATTGAGGATGATTTCCCTGATGAGCATCTCTCTGTCCTTTCTCATCATCCCTTTTGGTCTCTGCACTTCGATGGTGCGCTCAACTCCCAAGGCCAAGGGATCGGTGCTGTCTTGCTTACTCCGGTGGGAGTAACCATCCCCTTCGCTTATCAACTTCGATTTCCTGCTACCAACAACATCGCTGAGTATGAGGCTCTCCTAGCCGGCTTGAAGCACGCCTATCTCCTAGGCGCGCGCTATTTAAACATCATAGGAGACTCTCAGCTCGTTCTACGGCAAGTTCTGTCCACTTACCGTACTCGTGACCCCAAGCTCAAACCTTATCAAGATTTGGTCACTCTCATTGCTAAGCGATTTCGTAAGCTGATCTATAATCCATACTCCCCGTTCTCTGAACATTCTAGCTGATGCTTTGGCATCTCTTGCTTCCTCCTTATCTTTCCCTCTCAGTCGTAGTAATGAGACCATCGTCATCCAGAGATTGGACGCACCTTCTCTTCAAGATCCTTGGTTCATCAACCTCAGGAAATCTATAGAGGCGAGAGTTGAGAAGGAAGATCTCAAGGAAGTTTCATTAACAGAACTAGAGGAGATTCTGGACGAAGAAGAATTGCCTTGGTATCATGAAATCGAATTGTTTTGCAAAGCAGGGTCATTCCCAGAAGGGGCAAAGGCCGAGCAACGTAAAGCAATAAGAAGAGCCGCCGCAAGGTACACTATCATTGCAGGAGAACTGTATAGGCGCGCTACTAATGGAATGCTCATGAGATGCTTGGATGATGTAGAAGCTTGGAAAGTGGCTGAAGCGGCCCATTCTAGTGAGTGTGGAGGTCATGTCAATGGCCAGGCTCTAGCGAAGAAGATCCTTAGGCAGGGCTACTATTGGCCCACTCTAGAGGAAGATTGCTCCCTCTATGTCCGGAGGTGTCTTAAATGCCAACTTCATGCTGATAAAATTCACTCTCCAGCTTCGTCCCTCCATCCTATGACTACTCCTTGGCCATTCTCTATGTGGGCTTTCGACGTTGTAGGCCCGCTCGGTGATCCTAATTCTTAGATCAAGCAAAAATCCTTCATCCTCACCGCTACTGAGTACTTCACCAAATGGGCCGAAGCCGAGGCGTACGCAGAAATCAAAGCTACAACGGTGTGCCGCTTTATCATGAAGAATATCATCTCGCGGTTCGGAGTGCCAAGCAGCATCATCACCGACAACGGACCCCAGTTCGTCTCCCAAGAGCTTAAGGACCTATGTAAGAAGTTCAATATTGCACTGCATCATTCATCTCCATATTACCCTCAAAGCAACGGTCAAGCCGAGGTCACTAATAAAACCCTTCTTAAAATCATCAAGAAAACATGCGAAGCACATAAATTTTCTGATTGGCCTGAAAGATTGGTGGAAGCTCTGTGGGCTTACCGCACCTCCGTCCATACCCCTATGGGGCAAACTCCCTATTCCCTAACCTATGGGATGGAGGCGGTGCTCCCATATGAGATCTTAATCCCTTCCCTTAGAGTGCAGCTCGATAAGGAACTTAATCTCGATGAACGTCGGGAGGCGTTGCTGGTCCAGTTGGAACTCTTGGATGAGAAGAGGATGAATGCGGCTGATCACGTTTCTGTTTATCAAAAGAGGGTTTCGCATTATTTTCAAAAGAAGGTAATTGAACGTAAATTCATGACGGGTGATATTGTTTTGAAACGCAAATTCATTCGGTCTGCAGGTCCTAGGTCCAAGTTGCAACCTAATTGGGAAGGGCCGTTTGTAGTAAAGGAGGCATATCCAGGAAATGCTTATCGTTTAGTAAACGCGGAAGGTGAGGAGCTCTCTCACCCGTGGAATGGGTTGTATCTTAAGCATTTCTTTCCTTAAAATCTAAACCATGTGCTTCTCCGGCAATAAGAACTTCCTCCCTATCCTCAAAAAGAGGGTCCCGAGTAAGGCATCCTAAGAATCACACACTACACGGCATCCCTGGTCGGGCTCCTTGCTTATAAGACACCGTTTTCCTCGGCCATGCTTTAGGGGAAAGTCGAAGTCCCTGTCCGCTTCATTCTTCGGCTGAATCTAGGGGTAAGGAGTAAATAAGGAGGAGACAACCAATCCAAACTCCCTAACGAGAAGAGGTCTCAAATAGGGGCAAGTCTGTTATGACCTGACGCCACAAGAAAGAAAGGAAAAGAAAAGAAAATGAGTGCTCTTTACAACAAAATCAAAAGCATCATCTCAAAGTCTGTGAATGAATTTTTAAAAGCTCCAAAAGGAAAAAGAAAACTAGGCATGACAAGAGTGGCAGTACAGTTCCCCGCGGGACGTTATGAGCCCGGTCGCATGCATGCCTAAGTGGACAAAGGTTCGATGACGGACATAAAAGCCCCGGCACAACAGACCAAATCTCTAATAGGGTTGTACGGTGAGAGAATCAAGTTCTAAAACTCCCATATCTAGCCTAAGCTTACCCCCATGATTTTTTTTCCTTTTAGGACTGAAATGAGTACCCTAGGTATGGCATTGGTAAAAACACCGTCACAATGATTAGGTCTTGGCCAGGGGTTGTCACACTATTGCACGCCAATCTCGAGACTCAACCTAAAACAAGGAAGGTCTCGTGTTGCTAGAGAGGCACTGGTTTTTCAAAATCCAAAAACATCAAATATTTTCAAAATCTAAAAACATCAAATATTTTCAAAATCCAAAAACATCAAATATTCTCAAAATCCAAAAACATCAAATATCTTTCAAAATCCAAGAAAACATCAAATATTTTCAAAAATCCAAAACAACAAATATTTTCAAAAATCCAAAACAAAACAAATATTTTCAAAAATCCAAAAACATTAAATATTTTCCAAAACTCCCAAAAATACCATCATATGCATAGCATGCATCCCATTTTCATTATGTTTTTGCCTATTTAATAAGGCTCCACCCCTTGACCAAATATCAAGAAACGGTCATTATCTAACTTGCTTCAAGGCGAGGGGTTGAGTCTAAGAACAGATCTAACTTGTTTCATGTTTGAGTGTGTGCAGAATACAGGGACAAGTCCAAAGGCAAAAGCCCACAACTATGTAGGTTCAAAGTGTGTAACACGCCAGCATCAGACCGTTACAGTCATATAACGGGCCCATCTTTGACCGTTATTTCCCTTCAGGCATGGGCCTTCTTCCTTTTCATTGAACCATCACTATAACGATCTGGGATCTACCGTTACTTGAATATAACGGCTCAAGACCCATCCGTCATATCCTTCAGAGACAGGGCTCTTGTTATTCTCATTATGACGGCCTGTCGCAGGACCGTTATTTCCTTATGGCGGCCCAGTGCATATCCGTCTCTTACTCCAGAAGCCTTGTCTGTTCACATCATTCTAGCCTTTCGAACTATGGAACTCAAGATCATTCAACTATGGCAATCTCATCTCATTCAAGCAAAGATTAATGAAATATAATTCTTGATAAATTCAACTTCGATTGTCAATTACATGATATCTCTCATGAACAAAAAGGAAAATCAAGATACATTCATTTTCTTATCCGCAAGAGGGCGGATTCTTCTCAACTCTTTCATGTAATCTCGGCGTGTTTCGTCGTTCTCTTCAACTTCTGCTTGCCACGGACGCACCTTGCTGATCTCCCACATGGTCAGCGCGTTCCGAACTGCTCGTTCATCTTCCTCGGTCCCCATCTTCCTAGGTAGAAGGGGAGGGTAGTGTGATAGTGCAGAAACGCTGATTCGAGGTAATCCGATCTGAAGATGGCATCGGTGCGGGTTGTAGATCGCCATGGTAGTGTTCCCTACTAGCTGGAGGTCCAGGCCTTGACGCCGCGGTATTTTGAGAAGAGTGCTTCGGAGGACTCTTGGTCGCATGATGAACTTGTCCATTGGAAGAATGTTAAGGAAGAGGCGCCATTCGTCCCGAGTTTTCTTATCCGCTGTCTTGCATTCAACCTGAGGAGAATATCCAAATGCCCCTCCAATAAAGAAGAGAGGGTGGCTCCCGAAGATCCGGCTTGCTGAAATTATGTCTTCCTTAGGAAGGAATTTGATTCTTATTCCCATCCAGCACTCAAGGAGTATCATGGAACCAAACAAGGGGTCTCCTATGCAAGCCGAGCTTAGTCCTTCATAAAGGTATGAGAGGACCGCTTGAGAGATAGACATTCCCCGCCACAGCCCGCTAATAATGCCAAGATTTTGGATGTCTAAGAGGTGGTCAGTAGTGGTAAAAAGAAAGACTCCACACAAGCAAACCGCCACCGCCTTGGCTATGGCTTCATGTCTCTCCCACTTATTTTTATAATGAGACACTATCCACTGTGCCAAGGGTATCAAGTGAATGTGGTGTGGGCTGATCATGGTTCTCACGTCCTTTGGATTGTGAATGAAATCACTCAAGATCAAGGACGGGTCGATAGGCTATATTGTGTAGCAAACCCGGTCTTCATCCCCCACCTTAGTCTTAGGAAGGGCTAGGTAGGTCTCTACCTCTTCTAAAAGGACGGTTGCCTCAAAGGAAGGGAAGATGAAAGTATGAGTTTGTGGATGCCATAGTTCCACAAGTGCTTAAAGGCTTGGCCAATCGAAGGATAATTTCTGGAAATTCTTGCCTAAAACCAAGAGGGGTTGAAGGTGCCATGCTTTAAGGATTGAGGTGATCTCTATGGGAAGTGCCTTTACCATGGGAGTCACCCACTTCAGATTGGAATAGCACCTTGGACCAGGAAGGGGCTTGAGAAAAGAAAGAAGGAAGTAATGAAAAGAATAAGTGCAGCAAAATTCTGAACTTTGGATGAGTTGTGAGAACTTACCACTCTTTGGGCATTGGAGCTTAATTGCTTGGGAATTGATATCAGCCGCTGGAGTTCTCCATGCTCTTTTCTTACAGCTTTGGGGCCGGTGTAAGCTTTCTCCTCCATAGCCATCACCTCGAAGCTCCTCTTCATCATGCTTTCTGCTCTTTGGAAGAGCTCTTCAAACCCTAGAACAGAGGTTTCAGCAAAGCTACGATTTTGATTAAGGTTCCAAGTTGCTAAGGCTTATATTTAACTTTGGAAGGATAAGACTCGGGCTAGAAGGCTTTATCTTCAATCAGGATAAGTTCTAGTGATGGGCTAAGTGGCTAACCTCGGGTTTTAGTTATCTCGGCTCAATCCGTTTCGGATTACAACCCAGATTCTAACGGTCCATCGTGCGGCCGTTACTTCATTCTGACACGCCAGCCCTTGGCCGTCGCATTTTCTGTGGGTTTCAATTCCCCGAATCATGTTCTGTGGAGAATAACGGTCTACGGGTCTACCGTCGGTTTGTGTAACGTGCAAACCCTGAGCCGTCGCATTCCCAGCCACTCAGTTCCTTCTCTTCTGGGCTAAACACTTCCTGACGGTCTTGCTTATGACCGTCTCTTGATTCTGACGCGTCTCCTTCAGACCGTCGCATTTCCTGCTAGTTGCCCTGACCAACTATCGTTCTGCCATGATCAACGGTCTGACCCTTGGCCGTTATTTGTCTTTGACGCACCCTCGGTTGGCTGTCGTTTATCCTGATGCCCCACTGCCAGAGTGGGCCTCTGATGATTAACGGTCTCTCACCAGAGCGTCGTTTGATTATGACGGTCAGATCTTAGACCGTCACTTTCTCTGCTACTGAGTTCAGGCTATTCCTTCTGCCCTTGCCTAGACCTGGCGATCTTTCACATTGTACACCTCATTTTCTTCCCATTTTCATACACGCATTCCTGCATACATCTCATTCATTCATTCACGTTTCGTCCATCCTGCATTTTTCACATTCATTCATTCACGCTCGCATAAAATTAAAACAAAACAGAAAACTAAAAAGAAGGGATCTCATTCCATTTTGCCAAAGGTTCTATACAAGTGATAAAGAAAACATAAAAAAGGCATCATTCGGCTGGTCTATCAGCCGGGCCACCATCATCCTCCCCATCCTCAGGTCTCCTCACGGGTGGCGGTGCTATGGAAGCACTCTCCTCCTGCTGTCCTCTCTCTGCCCTCTCATTTCGCCGTTGGCCGGCGGAACTGATAAGAAAATCCCCTACTGAGCCGCTCGGGGCAGCACTCCTATGTACCCCACTCTGGGAGGCACTCCGCTCCGGTCCCCGGCCCATCATCCGGACCGTCCGCTCCAGTGTCCGCAGCTCGATCTTCAGTGTAAAGATCTGACGCCGCGTCTCCCGTGCCTCAGTTTGGTAGCGATCCAAGTCGGCCGTCCCGATCCGAAGCTCCTCCACCTCAGATCGTGCCCGCGCTAACTCCTTTCGGAGTTGTTCCATCTCTGCATCATCTGGGCGTCGCGGGGTCTCCGCTCTCAGCCGGGCCATCTCTGCCCGTACCAGCTCCGTCTCTGCTCGGGCTCGATCGGTCTCGGCCCGGCTTCTCTCTACCTCAGCTCTCGCCTGGCTGGCCTCGGCCACTGCTGCTGCTAGATCCCTCGCCTGTAGATTGCATTTCATATCATTAGTCATGAAGCATTTAATTAGGCATAATCATAAGCATTTTTAGTCTCTTACCCGCTCCGCGAGGGTGGCCTCCGCCTCCTCGGCCCGGGCAACCGCCCGAGCAAAGTCGGCCTCCTGCTCAGCCCTGCCTCCCGCAGGCTGCGAGGAAGACGATGGGGCATCCGGTCCAGCGCGTTGGGCTCCCTCGGCCCGCTACATTTAGAAGTCATGGTTAGTTGACATTGGCATTTGCATCATGAACATCATTGCATAAATCATGAGCATTTAAGTTTTTAGTCTCACCAGGAGCTCCAGGGCAGACCGGTACTCGTCCCGCTGTTGGATGGTGGAGTGGAGTAGCCCTTCCAGCTCGGCTATCCGTCCCTCAGGGTCTAGCTGCATTTTAGAAAGCATGAGTCAGCATATATCACATTGCACATTGCATAATAGATAAGTTTAGAGTTTTAGTTTGCATACCGGTCGTCGGGTACCTCGGTACACCCGGTCGCCGTAGAGTCGAGCGAAGGCCTTCAGATATGCCTCGTCGCCCTCGTCTCACTCCTTCACCGCTCGGCCCCGCCTATTCCAATCGTGGATGTACTTCGCCTTCCAGGCACACCAATACACATTGCCGCTGATGCCCCTTGCTGACTTGCCGGGGTGGTCATCACTCTGGCGTGGAAAGGTCACCTCGGGCTGGTGTAGTCCCCGGGTCCGCAGGATCAGCCTGTAGTGCAGAGGCTCGATGATATGGATGCAATGCAACCATATGTCTCGCCCCCGGTACGATAAGGCCGCCTCCACCCATGGCTGTCCCGTATAACCCTCGTCGCGGTATGGGGTCCATCTCACTTGAGAGCATTTAGTTCATTCATTAGCATATAAAAGCATTAAAGATATTAGAGATATTTAGAAAGCATTTAGAAAGCATTTAGAAGCATATAGAAATCATTTTGAGTTCTGGACTTACCGATATATGCGGGAAGGAGTCCAAGTCGTCCTGGATCATTCGGGTCAGTCTAATGATCGACCCTGTGTCCCTCGCCACCGACCAACGCCTCGCGATCGGTATGCGGCCGGGATAGAGTAATGCGCCTCTCCCGATGCCCGGGAGGTACATATAGCTCCAGATCTGCATTTAGAAATCGAGTCAGTCGCATCATTGCATAAATCATTGCATAAATCATTGCATAAATCATTTGCATAAATCATAGCATCAATATTCATGGCATAATAGAAAACATGAGAAGTGCATTTACCTGTAAGAAAGGCGAGAAGCCGCCCAGCATCGTCTGCCTGTCCGTAGTGCTGCGGGACTCGAACAGGAATGCGAGCACTGCCGCTCCCCAGGCGTATCTCCTGACTCTGCCCAAATCCTCTATCATCGGCAGCAGTCTACAACTGATGACATCTGCCCGAGTCGCGAAGAGGAGCTTCTCGAATAGCAGCATCAGGAAGCGTCTGAGCACTCTATCTCCCTCTGGTCCCGCCTCCGCCGCCACGCGAGGGCGCACCTGGTCTATCACTCTGCCCAGATGCTCCTCAGGTAGCTCTCCCACGGCGATGGCCGCTCCTCTCAGTCCCAAGCTCTCCTGCAGCACTGACCTCGAAAGCTGAGAGGAGGACTGTCCCGGCCAGATCAAATCTAGCCCGAGCAGCTGCTGCGCCATCTCTCGGTAGTCGCCGTATGTCCACCCTGTCACCGCGGCTCCGTGGACTCTCAATCTGGTAATCCTCGCTATGTCTTCTTGATGGAGGCATCACCCACGACTCCCTTTGGCTCGGGTCCACTTCTTCACATTCGGGAGCTAGTTGAGTTTGGGCCTCACTCTATTAAGGCCCCTTATCCATTTTGTAGTTTTCCTTTGAGTCATTTTGATGTATTTCCATTTTATTTGAGTCATTTCCCTAAGTCTAGCACTTATTTTCCTATGTTTGGTATCATCATGATGTCTAATGTAAGCTATTGGGCCCCATTCGTTGGACTAGGCCCATTAGCACTCCCAACCCCCTTGGTTATTTGTAGTTGTTTATTTTGTCAGGGACTTATTGTAAAGAGTGGGTTGCCTATATATAGGACCCCACTCCCCTCATTTGAAGTTAATGAATGATTACATCCTTTTGAGTTAAACTTGCCATTTGAGTTCAAATTGGAGTGATTCCTCTAGTTTTTGGGTGAGAGACCCTAGGGGAGAGATTCCCCACCCATTCCCCTCTTAATCTCTCTATTTCACCCCTCTTTCTCTCTCCTCCAACCCCAAATCCGAATTTCCTTCTCTCTCCTCCCTCCTCCCATCCACTTCCAACCTCCAACCAACTCCTTTAATGCCCTCCACTTCCCCATGGCCTCCATTACTCCACTCCCTAGTTCCTAGGTAGAAGTCTCCCCATTCCAACACCTTCCTCCACCTTCCAACCAAATCTACCCCATTCCAATACAAGCACTCCACTTCCCAACATAATCACCCACCTTCCAAGACCTTTTGAATTTGAAATCCACCCTTCCCTCCACTCACTTGTGCCCCCCTCACCTTCTCCTCTCACCCACCTTCCCCAAATTCGTAGCTCTTCCTCCTCCACCTGCTAGCACTTGCTTCCAGCCATTCTCCACCCCATTCCCCATCACCATTAGCTCCCTTCTCCACCCCACAAGAGCCCCCACTCTCCCTTAGGTCATTCCTACCATTTCCCTCCACCAAAGAAGCCACATCTCCCTCTCATTTCTTCTAGTAGGTTGGAGCTGTGCAGATCTGTAGAACAGCCCTTGTTGCAGCGTCAACCACGGATTCATCCTAGTTCTTCAGAAGGCTTGGCCTACCTTTCTGGAAAGACCTTCCAGTCTACTTCGCAGGCGAGGTGGAATCAACACGATCGGAGCTCGGAGCTGCCAGATAGAGCCATTCTCCCAACAGTGCGCAGAGAGGTCTTCATCCTGGATCAGAGCGTGGAAGATCCTTCTGCCACGACAAACCCCAGCGGATTCAGGCTGAAGCCCCTTCATCAAAGTTCTTCCTCTACTGGTCATCTTTCAAGATCAAGAAACAGAACCCCGTTCGGCCACCGGAGGAAGAAGTTACGAATTTTCTCCCCCGATCTATCTAGTTCTATTTTCTGCTGTCTACTCCGACCAGTACCCACTCTTCTGGGTGCCCCGGCCATCCTCGACCTCTGAATGCATCTCCGTCACCTCCTGCTGAAAGCTACCTCGACCACAAAGATGATGCCGCTGGTTTCGTGCTGATCGGAGCTCGGGAGGGCACTCAGTCACTTCTGCAACTTGCTGTTACAGTCCAGACAGTACCTGCGGCCAGACAGAGGAGGCTACTTCCTGTTGCTGGTGCAGCTCCGACCGTCTGAGCTTCCCCAAACATTCTGGAGTCCACCTCATCCAGTCAGGAAGCTTTAGGAGCTGGTTTCGATCAATTTGGAGTCCGGACAAGCCCGGCATAGCCATCACAGCGACCCCCTGTCCAGAATTCCAGATTGAAGCTGCAACTTCCCTAGTTCTCATTTCTCTTCGTTTCGGTCCACCAACCCCTCCCCGCTTGGCCGGCTGAAGGCCCCACCCTGCGTGGTGGTAGTGTTTGAATGTATCATATTAACCCCTACCCCAAGGTCCCCCCTCCTGCGAGAGGAGTAGTTTTGTAAGTGGTTTGGCAGGTCAAGCGACACCGCCGCGGCGTGTGGGGAACCACCGCCTCCCCGCTCGCCCTCGTCTCCGACCGGGACCGGTTTCTTCAAACCGGTCAAGTAAGTGTCTCTTCCTTGCTCACCTAGTGTAGCTCTCTCAATATTTGATTCATGCATCGCTGAATTCGTGAGGAGCGCCCGATCCTCAAAACCATGACTTAGAGTGATCGCCGTGGGTTAGTGTGACCCGGTGCCCGAGTGCACTTTGTCGGCCCCAATCGAATTGGGCAACCAACCTTGGGGAATCAATTCTTGGCCTTGCTGGCCCTCTACCAGCAAGGGTCCATTCCCATAAGTCACCCTTGGTATCACATAGTCACCCCGGGAATAGAGTGCAACGAAGAGAGCGGTGGCCCATTAAGGCCCATTTGGATGCTTAGATGTGCTTGTTTGACTAAGTCCGAGGTTGTGTCACATCAAGTGGTATCAGAGCAAGTTCACAACTTGTCTCTATCAAGTTGGTCCTAGGCCATTTTTATGCATTTAGAGTCCTCAGTTGCATCTCCCATGTCCACTAGAATGGCCGCTTCATACCCGTCATATCCATCCCCATCAACTTTCCCAAGAAGCCCAAATCCTCATGGAAGTTCCATTACCAACAAAGTGGGTAGCAACACCTCTGTCATAGAAGCCCTACCTAATGTCCTTAATCGGCTTGAAGATATCATATCTCGACTCGACCGACTTGAAGGAAATAGCCGTGCACCAAGAGTAAATGAGAGTGACCTTTGGGGAAATCTAGAAACCATATTTTTAGAACACTTGAAAATTAAAACCCCCCCCTTTGATGGATCCAATAGCCCAAGTCTTTACCTGGATTGGGAGATTTCTCTCGACCAATTCTTTAAAAGTTTCCCCTTGAACGAAGAAAGGAGAATGAGGCTAGCCAAGGCACACCTCTCCAAACAAGCTAAAACTCATTGGTTAGTTGTGGAAGGTTTGAGAAAGATCCGTAGGGAGGCTCCAATTAGCACTTGGGATGAGATGAAGACCGAGCTTAGAAAACCCTACACTCTCCAACCCTCTCCCTCCTACTCAAATCACCAAAGTCCAAGGAGCACTTCAACTCCATCATCCCCACCCGGTCAATCCAAGACCCTAATCGACCCAATCCCCTCCATGATGACCACCACTCAACCAACCCTCACCATTCAAAACCAAGTGGACACCGTGTCCACCCCTCCACCTAGGCCCATGATTGTCACCACCCTCCAATCCAGAAGCTCCCACCAAACCCCTACCCCACAAAACCCCTTGGTCCCCACCACCACCCCTCCCTTGTCCCCGAAAAAGGACATTCCCCCCAAAACCAATCAACCCAAGCCACCCCAACCAACCCATCTCCCACTCCCTACCCCAAAATTCCAAAGTCCTAGGCTTCCACTACTTCCCCTCCCTATCCAAGCCAAAGTTTCCCATCACCCACCACCCCGGGTACACCATGCACCAACCATCATCACCCCACCCCCAATAGACCTTCCCATTCCCTTGAGAAAGGAGACCACAACCATCCACATGGGAGTAGATGAACCCATCCCCATCATTGAGGAAACCCAAGTTCATATCCGTGGTAAGGAAGAATCACAAATGTCCCCTAGCTTGGACCCCCAAGAGCCACAAGCCTTCACAAATAGCACCATAATCATAGATGGGCCCCTAGCTAGATGGCTAAAGGAGAGACCACTTCACCCCATCGTGTCCTATGTTTACCCACCCATGGAGAAAAACATTCCCATTGCACCCATTAACTCCTATCACACCATAATCCAAACATCCTACCAAGTGGAAACCCTAGAGAATCTTCTTAAGGGCGTAGCATGGCAAATTGAGTTCACTAGCATGTTGACCCCTATGGCCAAACCACCTAAGAGCCTTGGCCTCCTACACCTATGCATAGGGTCTATCACCTCGATTTGCACCATTGGTTGCTACACTAGTGACCTCCTTCTATTCCTCCCTACACCCGATGAGCCCAACCTTCTCCTCGATTTAGAGCTTCTTATCTCGGGTAGAAAGCCTAGTCCTCCATTCATGGACGACCATCCCACCAAAAACTTTGGCCCGATCACTTTACTAGAGGAGGAGAATCCACCATCAAGGGGTTGTGAGGACCAAAAGGACCTAGGGTTCCTCTCCTTAGGTGACCCTTACCATGACCCCTTCGATCCCTTCCTATACCCACCCATTAAGATCCCAAACACTTTGTTCGGCCAACCCACTAGAAAACTTGGCCCACTTACCTTGGAGGAGGATGACTCACAATTTGGGAACCTTGAAGACATAGAGTGCCTCCCTCTAGGAAGACCTTTCTACGACCCCTTTGATCCCTTCCTATGGGAGTCTAGTTCCCCATGTAACCCAACCATCTTACCCACCACCCACCCTTTCCTACCCTCACCCATCATATTGGGCCAAACCAATCTCATCCATGACCCGGGTTACACCTTGGGAGCCAAGACCTTGGGCCACATATCCCTAGGTAATAAAGTTGTGCCCCACCCCATGATGACCACCTTCTTAGATCCATTCGATCCGTTCCAATGGGAATTCAAAGGTTGTCCCACCCCTATACACATGGAAGTCACTTTTGGGAAAAGTATGCATGTGTCTAGGCTTTCCACACCCCTTGGCATGAACACTATGTTGGGTCCATTCATTCATATCACCCACATGTCAAGTAGAAAGCATGAGTGGTCCAAATTTGGATGTAGTGGTCCACCTTCATTCATCATGGGTCTTAAGCATATCAAAGGCATCTACGGATGTCCGGGTCCCCCGACATGCATCACCACTTTGCATGATAGATTCACATATGGTTGCCCCGGTCCACCTAAGCCCACCAAAGTCTACATGATAACATTGCATGATAAGTCCACATATGGTTGCCCCGGCCCACCAAGGCTCATCAAGGTCCATATGGCATCATGGCATAAATGGTCTATATATGGTTGTCCAGGTCCACCCATAACCACTAGAAGGTCAGCACTCACAAAATTGCATGAGGAAATCCGCAAGCACATTAGCATAAAAAATGAGGCTTATAAAAGGTTGGCTGACTCTCACCGGCGTCACTTAGAGTTCCAAGAGGGTGACTTTGTGATGGTAAGGACGGAGAGGCTCTCCCCAGGAGCCAACTCCAAGTTGAGACCACGTGGGACTGGGCCCTTCCAGGTCTTGAGGCGTATTGGAGCGAATGCTTATGAATTAGATCTCCCCGAGGATTATGGGGTAAGTCCTACATTCAATGTCGCCGACTTAGTGTCTTACAAGGGCCCCACGGTGAGACCTAGTGAGGAGATCGAGCCCACTCCCTCCTTTGAGAGAGCACCCACCCGAGAGGAGAGTCCACTAGCCAAAAGAGCTCAGCGTGATCGCATTGAACAAATATTGGATGAGCAGGTCACTACCACCCGGAGCAAGGTCTATGAGCGCTATCTCGTCAGGTGGAAGGATCGGCCTCCGTTGGAAGACTCATGGGTAAGTCGGGAGGACCTACAGCGATTGGATCCAGATCTCCTCGAGCGGTACCTTAGCCGGATGGACCCTTACTCGACGGAGTCGAGCTCTTTGCGGCCCAGGGGATTTGATGGAGGCATCACCCACGACTCCCTTTGGCTCGGGTCCACTTCTTCACATTCGGGAGCTAGTTGAGTTTGGGCCTCACTCTATTAAGGCCCCTTATCCATTTTGTAGTTTTCCTTTGAGTCATTTTGATGTATTTCCATTTTATTTGAGTCATTTCCCTAAGTCTAGCACTTATTTTCCTATGTTTGGTATCATCATGATGTCTAATGTAAGCTATTGGGCCCCATTCGTTGGACTAGGCCCATTAGCACTCCCAACCCCCTTGGTTATTTGTAGTTGTTTATTTTGTTAGGGACTTATTGTAAAGAGTGGGTTGCCTATATATAGGACCCCACTCCCCTCATTTGAAGTTAATGAATGATTACATCCTTTTGAGTTAAACTTGCCATTTGAGTTCAAATTGGAGTGATTCCTCTAGTTTTTGGGTGAGAGACCCTAGGGGAGAGATTCCCCACCAATTCCCCTCTTAATCTCTCTATTTCACCCCTCTTTCTCTCTCCTCCAACCCCAAATCTGAATTTCCTTCTCTCTCCTCCCTCCTCCCATCCACTTCCAACCTCCAACCAACTCCTTTAATGCCCTCCACTTCCCCATGGCCTCCATTACTCCACTCCCTAGTTCCTAGGTAGAAGTCTCCCCATTCCAACACCTTCCTCCACCTTCCAACCAAATCTACCCCATTCCAATGCAAGCACTCCACTTCCCAACATAATCACCCACCTTCCAAGACCTTTTGAATTTGAAATCCACCCTTCCCTCCACTCACTTGTGCCCCCCTCACCTTCTCCTCTCACCCACCTTCTCCAAATTCGTAGCTCTTCCTCCTCCACCTGCTAGCACTTGCTTCCAGCCATTCTCCACCCCATTCCCCATCACCATTAGCTCCCTTCTCCACCCCACAAGAGCCCCCACTCTCCCTTAGGTCATTCCTACCATTTCCCTCCACCAAAGAAGCCACATCTCCCTCTCATTTCTTCTAGTAGGTTGGAGCTGTGCAGATCTGTAGAACAGCCCTTGTTGCAGCGTCAACCACAGATTCATCCTAGTTCTTCAGAAGGCGTGGCCTACCTTTCTGGAAAGACCTTCCAGTCTACTTTGCAGGCGAGGTGGAATCAACACGATCGGAGCTCGGAGCTGCCAGATAGAGCCATTCTCCCAACAGTGCGCAGAGAGGTCTTCATCCTGGACCAGAGCGTGGAAGATCCTTCTGCCACGACAAACCCCAGCGGATTCAGGCTGAAGCCCCTTCATCAAAGTTCCTCCTCTACCGGTCATCTTTCAAGATCAAGAAACAGAACCCCGTTCGGCCACCGGAGGAAGAAGTTACGAATTTTCTCCCCCGATCTATCTAGTTCTGTTTTCTACTGTCTACTCCGACCAGTACCCACTCTTCTGGGTGCCCCGGCCATCCTCGACCTCTGAATGCATCTCCGTCACCTCCTGCTGAAAGCTACCTCGACCACAAAGATGATGCCGCTGGTTTCGTGCTGATCGGAGCTCGGGAGGGCACTCAGTCACTTCTGCAACTTGCTGTTACAGTCCAGACAGTACCTGCGGCCAGACAGAGGAGGCTACTTCCTGTTGCTGGTGCAGCTCCGACCGTCTGAGCTTCCCCAAACATTCTGGAGTCCACCTCATCCAGTCAGGAAGCTTTAGGAGCTGGTTTCGATCAATTTGGAGTCCGGACAAGCCCGGCATAGCCATCACAGCGACCCCCTGTCCAGAATTCCAGATTGAAGCTGCAACTTCCCTAGTTCTCATTTCTCTTCGTTTCGGTCCACCAACCCCTCCCCGCTTGGCCGGCTGAAGGCCCCACCCTGCGTGGTGGTAGTGTTTGAATGTATCATATTAACCCCTACCCCAAGGTCCCCCCTCCTGCGAGAGGAGTAGTTTTGTAAGTGGTTTGGCAGGTCAAGCGACACCGCCGCGGCGTGTGGGGAACCACCGCCTCCCCGCTCGCCCTCGTCTCCGACCGGGACCGGTTTCTTCAAACCGGTCAAGTAAGTGTCTCTTCCTTGCTCACCTAGTGTAGCTCTCTCAATATTTGATTCATGCATCGCTGAATTCGTGAGGAGCGCCCGATCCTCAAAACCATGACTTAGAGTGATCGCCGTGGGTTAGTGTGACCCGGTGCCCGAGTGCACTTTGTCGGCCCCAATCGAATTGGGCAACCAACCTTGGGGAATCAATTCTTGGCCTTGCTGGCCCTCTACCAGCAAGGGTCCATTCCCATAAGTCACCCTTGGTATCACATAGTCACCCCGGGAATAGAGTGCAACGAAGAGAGCGGTGGCCCATTAAGGCCCATTTGGATGCTTAGATGTGCTTGTTTGACTAAGTCCGAGGTTGTGTCACATCACTTCTAGCGTGGGGATCATGTGGCCCCACGGGAAGATGAAAGCTCGGCTGATCGGGTCCCATCTCTCGTGCAAGGCGTACAGTAGTGGCGTGTCCATCTGGATCACCTCGATGCTGAGCACCTCGGCGAATCCCATGCTGGCTAATCTCTCTCTCTGGTAGTCGGGCAATGCCTGGTACACTGCCCGGATCTGTAGCCAGGAGATCCGCGATCGTCTCTTCCCCTGCATTACATATTAGATCATTAATTAGTCCAATTGACATCATATAATCATTGCATAAACATTCATGATTAAAAAAAACAAAAAATTGAAAATTGAAAACCCTAAAAAATAGTTTAAGTCCCTGGCATGAGTGACGGCCCTGTGCTAGGGCGTCGTTTGACTCTGACGGACTCATCAAGGTGCGTCAGACGAGTGACGGTCGCTGGCAGGACCGTCACATTGTCTGCATTTGGGAATTTTTTTCCCTTGCATCCCCGTGGTCTCCCACTATGGCCAAATGGCCTACAGTTGTTCCTAGTGGGTTCATAGACCTATTTCTACCCCTATTCCCCACATACATTCATAATAAAAACAGAAAAAAATTAAAATTTGAAGTTAGGGCGGAAGGACCTACCTCACGGTCCATGCCCCTTTTCCTCTTCTTCTTGGGTTCTTTGGGTTCCTCTGCACCCAATGGGGCTTCCTCTTGGTCCCCCACAGCCGTGGGATCTTCATCTTCTTCCCTTGGATCTCTTCTCGCCATTTGTTCTTCTTCCACCGGCGGGATTGCTTCTCGTTCGAGCCGGCGGTGGAACCGCTAGATTGCTTTCTTCTTTCCCCTCCCCCTCTTCTGTGGTGGTGGCTGGGGAGCCTCGTCGTCGGCCATGGTAGTAGTGGGACGGTGGTCGCCGGTGGTTTCTCTCGGTTGGTTTTTGGGTGATGAATGTGGATTGAATGAAGCCCGTGACCATTCGGTTTTATTTTTTGAACGCTCCGGAAATGCGGCGGTCTATCGACCGACCGTCACATCATTCTGACGCGTCTGGATCTGACCGTTACATGTGTTGGCCCTGTTTTATTGAAGAATGTGAACCGCCTGGTTTATGACGGACTAGGGGTGGTCCGTTACTTGATGTGACGCACGTACATGAGACCGTTACAAACTTACAAGTTTCTTGATGAATTAAATGGTTTAATTAATGTCAAAATGGTTCCATTTTCTTCCATGTTGTTCCTTATTGATGCCTCTCGCATGTACAAATGGTTATGCCTTGATTCATGATCATATTTATTATTGGCTAACCTATCTTTCATGAAGGAATTATGAGTAAAATCATGCTTTACTGTCCGTCAGGCAGGTAAGTCAGGTATTGTATCTCGTTCCCTCACTCCCTTGATGCATTACTATATGTTACTTATGATATATTACCTCGAGAACCGGCTGGTCATTCATGTGTCCTAGGATCTGATGTTCCCCTTAAATAAAAATGATGATGATCTAAGTTCACATGTTTAATCGTTGGATAGGCCGTTAGATTAGAAAATTTGGGGACGATGGTTCTATCTTGCACGCCGTGGTTGCAGATAGTGTCCTGACTCTGATTTCTCCGATCTAGCAATATTATTCTCGAGTATTTGATATTTTATCTTTCTTTGCATTTATTTTGAAGATTTCTTTTCCTTTAGCCCAGTATGCATCATGCGCATTCTTTGAGCATTCATGAAGCTTCATCTGTTCAAGGTATCTCAGTGATGGTGAATAGTTATGTTCTTGATTCTGGATGAGGAGAATTATTCCATTCTGAATTAGAAAGTTTCCTTCGATCTGCTCGCTTGATCTGGTTCGCTGAAGATTCCTGTCTGGAGTTTAGTCTCTTTCTTTTCCGTTGCCTCCGGCAGCTAGCCGTGTTTCCTTTCCTTAGTTAATTAGTTCCTCCAGACTCGCATCCCTTTGGCTGGCTATTTCCTTGTGATCAATTCGAAGTTTTCCAGAAAATTCCTATCGCTTGTTGGTAAAGAACGGGTGTCGTTTACCTTAACGCCCTCTTTTTGATACACTCCGCTTCATTTCCGCTTCATCTTCATGTTCCATTTCACTTTCGCTTCACCTCCGCTCGCTCCCCTGCAAAGAGGACGTTAAGGAGGGGCATCTGTTGACACCCGTTTTATACCCAATAAGTCGGGTCATCTCCTTGTTTCATTCTATACGATGGTCCGAGTTGTTCACCCTTCATTGAGTCTCTTGATTAGTTGAAGCCTATTTCTTGGGTCTGAACTCTTTGATCGGATATGGCTCCTAGTGGCGTTTCATTGGATGAATCTTAGCAAGCCCCTCATTTCATTCTTGAACCTCAATGATAATAACAGTCGGTTCTAGGCGCGTTGTTTCATTCTGACGGATGGGTCCTGGACCGTTACTCTTTGAAGAGTCCTAAGGCTTAAGGCCTCGTTGTAAAGCTTATCCTTTTGATTCCACGTTGATAATAACGGTCTGTCGTGCAGCCGTTGTTTCATTCTGACGCCCTATGCCTTGGCCGTTGCTTCCTTGAAGAGTCCAACTTGTTGGGTTTTCTTCCCGTTGATCTTATCTCTTTGGGATAGGGTTGAAAATGACGGTCGTTCCTTGATGCGTTGCTTCCAAGTGGCGGTCTGTCGCGCAGCCGTTACTTCCTCCAGAGAGTCCTGACAGTTCAGGCCTTTTCTCTGCTACTCCGTGGTCGAGATAAGGGTTTGGATTGACGATATCTCTTTCAAATCTGATCCTCAGGACCTTCCGTTCGATTCTATGGACTCTTGGTGATATTATCTTCGAGGATTTGCTAAGAGTTATCTCTTTATCTTGTTTGAATTATCCTCTGCTCGACCTAAGAGTTTGAGGGTCTATAAATAGAACCCTTGACTTCATGGCCAAAGGGGAGATTTTGAATTCACGACGAAGTGCTGCCAAACTCAGGAGCCATCTTCATCCAAGAGGAACTGCTTCCCACGTCCATCCATCTCATAATTAAGGGAGTACTTTGGTTTTGGTCTTTCAAGTTCATCATTGCATGCTTGAGTTCTTCCCTGGTTTTTCATCAATCAAGGCATTGTCCCTCTTCATTCTCCACGTTTTTCACTGTCCTCTAAGCATATAAACATCTTCCAAAACTTTTAAAACACCCAGAGGGGTTAAAAAACCAAAAACTCCCTGGTAATTCCCTCTCCTTTTGATGATGTTAAGTCCTTTGAGAATTGATGCTATGCTTGTGAAAAGGACTAATTGAGGTTATTGTGTTTGGTCTTTTTACATCTTTGGCAGGTTTACAGGTTCATTGACACGAGGCCCAGGTCTTCTAGCCGGCTAGAAGAGTTGGAGTTAAAAGAATTCAAGCTTTGTTACTGTAGGTTATCTGACGGCCTTGTGCAGGCGCGTCATTCTCCTCCGACGGTCTATCGTGTGGCCGTCACTTCCAAGCGACGCACGGGGTTCTGGCCGTTACTTCCAAGTTGATCTGCAGGCTTTCTCTAGTTTTCTCTCCCATGGGCGGGTGTTTCATCCACCTATTTCCAAGGTATATTCAGGTTCTTTTGACTTGTTTTTACTTTGGTGGAGATCACATCTTTCCTTGGTATTGGGCATTAGCTGTCTTCTTCATCATATCTTCCTATTTTCCTTGCTTGTTCCACCTTCACGGTGTGTTTTTATTTATTCCTTGTTCCACGCCCCGGCATGTGTTTTCCTTTTCCTTAGCGTAGTTGGATTGAGATAGCATGCCCATGCTAGAGCTAGTTATGATTGCCTAGGTTCATGATCACATGTTCATAGGTTTGAGTAGATCTTTAATTGTTTGTTTGTTATCTTACCATATCGCTCTCCAAACCTCAAAAGAAAGATAGAAGAGAGACAAATAAATATCAACAGATGGGTGATTCTGGGCCACTCACCTGGGACTACCGTCAACATTTTGTTCGAGGGCCTCTCCAGCCCGGCACATTAGCTCCACAGCCAGCTCCACCAAGGAAAGATACAGTCTGTCCGATTGCCAGTCCACCCCCGTTGCTAAGGAGGCCAGTTGATGATGTGATTGACTATGGTCAAGCCCTTCAAGGGCTATTTCATGAAGAAGATTGCAAGAAGCATCAAGAGGTTCGGCTCATCCAAAAGAGGCCGAAGAAGCAGCCAGTTCAGCATCCACGGAAGCTGGAGAGCTCGCCGAATGTCTTATCTTGGTCTCCCTCCCGTCTTCAATCTCTCCTTCAGTGATGGGAACTCATACCACGTCCCCCTCCCATTGTGATAAATCAATCCGTCAATGATCCGTTTGAAATTCTGTTCGTTCCTTGCGCCTGTGGGCGTTGTCCTCCTATCAATCTGGCCGATCTATTCACTCCTCCGTCCTCCATCACTCCACTCCACGAGATGTGGTTTCGGTCCTCCGATTCCTTTTTCGATTGTATCTTCCCTGAATTATTCCCCATGCAACTCCCGCCTCCTCCATCTTGTTGTGTGGTCTCCACTGATCTCCAAAAAAAAAACGTCAAATTTGAAACAGAGATTTCAGTGGAAGATTACGCTACCTTGTCTCCATCATCCTTCCAGGGGCATGAGTCCCCTGCTCCTTCCTTTCCACTAGATTTTCTTTCTCCTAGGTTAGGGTTAGGGTCCGTCGAGTCTAGGGAAGTAGAGTCAGTTAGGTCTAGAGAAGTAGGGTCCTGTTCTAGCTCGTCCAACCCTTCCTCCTCTGAGCCGCGCCCGCTTGCGCGTCCTCCCAAATCCGTTCCTGATAGGTTCCTGCGAGATCTAGCTCAGCGTTGTCATGCTCTTTTGAAGTGTCCAGAATTTGTTGCTACGGCAATTATGATTGAAGATGAAGAGGAAATAGAGGAGGTGTGGAGCGATGACGGACTCGGCGTCTATGAAATCATGGATGAGAAAGATCCAATCGATGAGGACAGCAACGTAGATGACACTGCCGATTTATATGCACAAGGACTAAAGAAATTCTACGAGCCATCATCGGCAGTGGATGAACCTACGAAGGAAATAAATTTGGGAACTGAAGAAGGCCCAAGGCCCATCATTATTACCGCTAATCTCCCTTCGCAAGTAGAAGAAGATTTAATCAAGGTTCTAAGGGAGTATAGCGGTTCTTTCGCCTGGTCTTATGAGGACATGCCAGGTCTTGACCCCTCTTTGGTGTAACATCGACTCGTGCTTAAACCAGGGGCAACACCTATAAAACAACGGTCAAGAAGATTTCACCCCCATATGGCCTTGAGGATTAAGGAAGAAGTCGACAAGTTGTACAAGGCCAGATTCATTAGAGTTGTTCTATATCCTCAGTGGGTGGCCAACATAGTCCCTGTCATCAAGAAGGATGGAAAGGTGCGTATCTGCATCGATTTCAGGGATCTTAATAAAGCATATCCCAAAGATGATTTTCCGCTGCCTCACATAGACGTCCTAGTAGATAACACCGCCGGGTACGAGGCTTTGTCGTTCATGGATGGGTACTCAGGTTATAATCAAATCCGTCTCGCTCCGGAAGATCAAGAGAAAACTTCCTTCACCACGCCCTGGGGCACGTACTGTTATGTGGTTATGCCGTTCGGTTTGAAGAACGCGGGTGCCACCTATCAGAGGGCGATGATGGCCATCTTCCACGACATGATGCATATCTATATGGAAGCTTACGTGGATGACATTTTGGTGAAGTCAAGGACTAAAGAAGAACACCCCTCTATTCTGGCTAAGGTGCTGCAAAGAGCCGGGGAGTACAAACTGAAAATGAATCCGAAGAAGTGTGTATTCAGAGTCTCTTCAGGGAAGTTGCTAGGTTTTATAGTGAGCAAACGGGGGATTCAGATTGATCCTAACAAAGCACAGGCCGTCATGGATATGCCTCCGCCAAAGAACATCACGGAACTTCGAGATTTGATTGGTCAATTACAATTCATCAGAAGATTTATATCCCAACATTCTCAAAGGTGCCGCCCGTTTTATGAATTGCTTAAGGCGGGGGTTAAGTTTGAATGGAATCAAGACTGTCAGAAGGCCTATGAGGACCTAAAAGAATATCTGTCCAATCCCCCGGTTTTGCAACCTCCTGTCCCTGGGAAACCCCTAATCCTATACATCTCAGTCATTGAGGACTCTCTAGGGGCGGTCTTAGCACAAGTAGATGATGAAGGGAAAGAGCGGGCTGCTTATTACCTCTCTCGGATGTTTAACCCAGCTGAGTCCAGATACACCGCTATGGAGAAGACTTACGCCACCTTAGTGTGGGTAGCTCAGAAGCTTAAACATTACTTCCTTGCCCACCCAGTTAGGTTGATCTCTAGAATGGACCCGATCCGCTATCTCTTAGAAAAGCATGTCCTTTCTAGTAGGTTAGCTCGCTGGCAGAGCTTCCTCTCCCAATTCGATATCACTTTTGTCATTCAGAAGGCGGTCAAAGGATACGCCATCGCTGAGCATCTTGCCCATCTCCCCATTCTTCACACTGACTCTATTCAGGACGATTTCCCTGATGAGCATCTCTCTGCTATCTCTCATCATCCCTTTTGGTCTCTGCACTTCGATGGTGCACTCAATTCTCAAGGCCGAGGGATCGGCGCTGTTCTGCTTACTCCAGAGGGAGTGACTATTCCCTTTGCTTATCAACTTTGATTTCCTGCTACCAACAACATCGCCGAGTATGAAGCTCTCCTAGCTGGATTGAAGCACGCCTATCTCCTAGGCGCACGCTATTTGAATATCATAGGAGACTCTCATCTCATCCTGCGGCAAGTTCTATCTACTTACCGCACTCGTGACCCCAAGCTCAAGCCTTATCAAGATTTGGTCATGCTCCTGGCGAGGCAATTCCGTAAGCTGATCTACATCCATACTCCTAGGTCTCAGAACATTCTAGCCGATGCCTTAGCTTCGCTCGCTTCCTCCCTATCTTTCCCTCTCAGTCGGAGCACTGAGACTATCATCGTTCAGAGACTGGACGCACCCTCTCTTTAGGATCCTTGGTATATCAACCTCAGGAAAGCTGTAGAGGCGAGGGCTGAGAAGGAAGACCTCAAGGAAGTATCTCTGATGGAGCTAGAGGAGATCCTAGAGGAAGAAGAATTACCTTGGTATCATGAAATTGAGTTGTTTTGCAAAGACGGATCGTTCCCAGAAGGGGCAAATGCCGAGCAGCGCAAGTCAATAAGGAGAGCCGCCTCAAGGTATACCATTGTTGCAGGAGAACTATACAGGCGTGCTACCAATGGAATGCTCATGAGATGCTTAGATGATGATGAAGCTTGGAAGGTGGCTGAAGTAGCCCATTCTAGTGAGTGTGGAGGTCATGTCAATGGCCAGGCTCTAGCAAAGAAGATCCTTAGGCAGGGCTACTATTGGCCCACTCTAGAGGAAGATTGCTCCCTCTACGTCCGGAGGTGTCTTAAATGCCAACTCCACGCTGATAAAATCCATGCTCCAGCTTCATCTCTCCATCCTCTTTCCGCTCCTTGGCCATTCTCTATGTGGGCTTTCGACGTCATCGGCCCGCTTGGTGATCCCAATTCTCAGATCAAGCAGAAATCCTTTATCCTTACCGCCACTGAGTACTTCACCAAATGGGCCGAAGCAGAGGCGTACACGGAGATCAAAGCTTCAACGGTGTGCCGCTTTATCATGAAGAATATCATCTCGCGGTTCGGAGTGCCAAGCAGCATCATTACCGACAACGGATCCCAGTTCGTCTCCCAAGAGCTCAAGGACCTATGTAACAAGTTCAATATTGCATTGCATCATTCATCTCCATATTATCCTCAAGGCAACGGTCAAGTCGAGGCCACCCACAAATCCCTTCTCAAAATCATAAAGAAAACATGCGAATCTCATAAGTTTTCCGATTGGCCATAAAGATTAGTGGAAGCTCTATGGGCTTACCGCACCTCCGCCCGTACTCCAACGAGACAAACTCCCTATGCTCTTACCTATGGGATGGAGGCGGTGCTCCCATATGAGATCTTGATCCCTTCCCTTAGAGTGCAGCTCGATAAGGAACTTAATCTCGATGAACGTCGGGAGGCATTGCTTGTTCAGTTGGAACTCTTGGATGAGAAGAGGATGAACGCGGCCGATCACGTATCCGTTTATCAAAAGAGAGTTTCGCGTTATTTCCAAAAGAAGGTGATTGAACGTAAATTTTAAAAAGGTGACATGATTTTGAAGCGTAAATTCATTCGGTCTGTAGGTCCTAGGTCTAAATTGCAACATAACTTGGAAGGGCCGTTTGTTGTAAAAGAGGCTTATCCAGGGAATGCTTATCGTTTAGTAAACGAGGAAGGTGAGGAGCTCTCTCACACTTGGAATGGGTTGTACCTTAAGCGTTTCTTTCCTTAGAGTCTAATCAGTGCCACCCTGGCAGCAAGGTGTTCCCTCCCTCTCACCATAAAGAGTCCTGAGTATGGCAATCACACACCACACGACATCCCTGGTCCGGTTTCTCGCTTTGTAAAACACTGTTTCTCCTCGGCCATGCTTTGGGGGAAAGTCAAAGTCCCTGTCCGTTTCTTTCCTCGGCTAAACCCAGGGGCAAGAGGTGAATAAGGAGGAGATGACCAATTGTGGACATCAAAAAATGACGGTGTCGATCATACGTCATGCACGTCTCGACACTCGAGAGCAAGCCGAAGATGGAAATGCCGAATAAACCTCATGCCTCGCCCGATCAGGACGAGAACTCGCTTGGTGGTCTACTACCCGCTAAGGAAGCCCCCCCAAGCAGAAAATACAGCTATAATGCTCCGACCGGCCATGTCGAGAGCTGAATCAAAGAAAAGTCGAGAACTCCGGCACAGTCTCGGGATACATCGAAAGTCATGTAAAGTCTGGGACCAAGCCCCAAAGGCTGTAAACAGAATATTATGAAGGCCATACGTTGCAACTAGAACATTCCAGGAGCGCTAACACTCGAATAAATGGCTGCGACTTGAAAATAATCCATTCGAGGCTTAAAACGGCGCGAAAGGGCCTTAAACCGGCGCGCTCTAAACCGGCGCGCCCCTTTAACATCTTAATCTGGCGCGCCCCTTCAACATCTTAATCCGGCACGCCCCATTTTTTTCATTGGCCCTTGCTTTGGCCTTAAACCGGCGCGCCCTTGCTTGGCATTAAACCGGCGTGCCCCTCCTTGGTTGGCTGTTAAACCGGCACGCCCCTTGCATTTTTGGTTAAACCGGCGCGCCCCTTCATCTTGGGTTAAACCGGCGTGCCCTTTTCCCCTTCATCATGGGTTAAACCAGCGCGCACCCTTTCCCTTGCATGTCACCTTAATCCGGCGTGCAAACAAGCCGTCCCATCTACATTCCGATGCTCTGTTTTGCATCATTATGGCGTGCAGAGGACATTCAATGCCCATGACTCTGCTTCTACCTTCGTTCGACAGCACACAAGCAGTAGCAGCAAGGCAAGCTCCCGCGGATCTCTGAGCGTCCCATCCTCGGAAGAGCAGCAGGGTACGGGACAAATGAACAACGTCCAGCACAGCCAGTCAACTCCCGACTTCGTTGCGAACGAGGTGGAAATGGCAGGAATGCTCCCAGGCTGGATGATATATATAAGGGGCAGCATTGTGAAGCCGAAGAGGAGGATGATCAAGAGAAGAAGGGAACAGAAGAAGAGAGAAGAGGAAGAGGGGAGAGGCTAGAGGGAAGGCTGCTGGTTCGGCTAAGGTTCCCAGCGTCCGAAGAGAAGAGGAAGCTACATCCATCCCCATCTGCAAGGTGAAGAAGAAAAAGAGAGGGTGAGAAAGAGAGAGGGGAGAGAGGGGGAAGAGCTTGTGCTCTATTCCTCCTTCTCCCCCACCGATGTATCTTCTTTCCCCACCTCAACACTTAGCTTTTCTTTTATCTTCTCCGTTGTATTCCCCCCGTGCTTTGGGGGTAGATCTCCTTTCCCCTTGAGGATGAATAAAAGAGTGACTCTTGTGGGCGTAAATGGCATTCTATTGCTCTCACCTCTTCCCCTTTTCTTCCGTTTTCTCCCTCTCGGTTTTCAACATCACCTGGGGTCCTCAGAAGCTTGCCCTTCTATGGCATGAACTCCGAGGGAACCAGTTCGAAGGGTGAACATTCATGGCCACATGTGGCCTACATCTGTCCCGTTCCACGAAGTCATCACCCGTGAGTGGTGAGAGCTCTTGAAGGCTAGTCCTCGAGCTTTCCAACACTCACAGTTGGGTTATTGGACTGACATGAGGTCCAGATTTGAGGTGCACCCCGGAGTTATCCGTTTGGTGTTCCTTATTGCTCTCTGGCAACTCCCAGTCCAGGGGAGGTGCTGCCCAAATTTCGCCAGGATGAGAACACTCAAGAACAGACGAGCAGGATGAGTTCTCTGAGCATAAGAACAGCCGAACAAGCGAGCAAGCTAAGTCCTCGGAAGATAAGAACAGTTCATGCCTGAAGCTGCCCCTGAATCAAGTTAAACATCTAAGTTCTTGCATAATAAACCCCTCAAGTAAACATCCAAATACAAGTATTCATTCACCTCAACAAATGTTAAGAAGCATTACAGTGATTTGAAATGTCAATTGAACAAACAATCTGCTCATTTGATCAATCTGCAAGTTGAAGAAATAAGAACAGAGGCAATAAGAATCAGACAGATTGAGATAAAACCCACAGAAGCTATTCCGGCGTGCCCTTAATCCGGCGTGGGTTAACCCGACGCGCTACCCCCCCGCGCCGGTTTAGCCCCACACTCAACTTCATCTTCAAACTCCTGAGCCTCCATCCGGCGCGCTACCCCCCCCCCCCCCGCGCCGGTTTAGCCCCACACTCAAATCCACTTTAGAATTCCTGAGCTCAAACCGGCGCGCCTCCCCTTTTTTAGCCTATTCCGGAGCGCCCCTGGCCCCTCTTCCTTCTTGCCATATAACCGGCGCGCCCCCCTTCCTTGGCCTTGAGCCGGCGCGCCCCCTTGCACTTCTTATTCCGGCGCGCATAACCCTTTGCTCTCCCTTAACCGGCGCGCCCATCCCTTGGCTTCTCCCTTAAACCGGCGTGCCTAAAAGAGGAAGTTTCAAATAAAAAGAAGAATGCAAAGATCAATGCCTGTTGATCCGCGTGCGAGGGCGCACGTTGGCGAGTTCGGGCTTCACACTTAACAATTCACACCCCCGGACTGGGTGCAAAGAGAAAATCAATGATGCCTTGTGGTATCGGACGTGGACCTCAGAACCTCCGACATGGTCATGATCCGAACACATCTCGGGCCAATAGTTCGTTAACTCGACCCGCTTCTCTCGGGATCTAATCTCGCAACCCCACAATAAACTTGTCGTGTCTACGACAAACATTTGCATGGTTTTATCATCATCTTCGATGCTTCAAACGTGGACTCGCGTCCGAACAATGAATGGTCCGACCGTGACCGACATGCACGTATACCTTGGAACCTTCGTTTCCCAAGACTGTACGTGAAGAGAAAAGTAATGACGCCCCGTGGCATCAGACGTGGTCCTCGGAAACCCCGATATGGCCATAGTCCGCAACCACCTCGGGCCAATAGATCATCAGCTTGACCCATCTTCATCGGGATCCGATCCCGCAATCCCATGAAACTTGCCGTACCTACGGCAGACATCCGTGCGTCTTTCTCGTTGTCTTTGATGCTTCGAATACGGACTCTCGTCCGAATACTGGGTGGTCCGTTAGTGACCGACATATATATCGGGATCTAGCCCCGCACTTGCACTAAACTTGCCGTACTCACGGCAGACATTTACACGGATTCGCTCCCGTCACCGTCTTGTTTTCTATACGGACCTTTATCCGAACATAAAATGGTCCGTGTATGACCGACAAAATCCGAATGGAACGAGATGGCTCTCGTCTTCCCTGAACCCTACATGCGGGAATATCAATAAGACCTTCGTGAGTCACATTTGGACCTCGGGTTCGCCCCAACCATGGTCATCGCCTGACCCACATCCTAGGCCTATAGTCGGCTATCTCTGTACAAATCTTTATTTCGGAATCTAGTCCCGGGACACTTTCCCGCTGCCCTTCGGCATCGGAAATATTAATGATGCCCACGCGAGCCTGACTTCGACCGCGGGGGGTCCACCGTAGTATGGTCGTAGCTTGGTCTTGCACCGGGCGAACAAACTTATCGGTTTCCGACCGCTCTAACTGGGATTCAACCGAATGCCTCCTATCCCTTTGAACAATAAACTTTCCGTACCCCGGCATACATATGCTCCAGTTTTCCCTGTGATGATCACGATTCTCTAAAGCCGGATGCTCGTCCGAATATCAAAATGGTTCCTTGAGTGACCAACATATTTCGAATGCTTGTTTCCCTAGACATAGGGCTTTCCGACTGATTCGAGACCGCTATCGGCTCGTTTCTCTCGATATAGTTTCCTGGCCATGAGGCCCCTTTTCCCGGCAATTAATCAAGGGTGTTCCCCTCTCCGAGGGGATGTAAATGACGCCGTGACTTTTATGGCGCGGCGGGTCCAGTCCCGACACGAACCACACAATCGTCTGATTAGTCAGATCGAGCGCACAATAAATCGTCAAATTTGTGACTGGCACGCCCACGCACTTAATAAACACCAATAAACAAATAAACAACGATTTTATTAAATAAAAAGTGCGTCCACACCAATCTAGGCACCCTAATGAGAGGAGGTCTCAAATAGGGGCAGTCCGTTATGACCTGACGCCACAAGCAAAGAAAAGAGAAAGAAAGCAAAGGAGCAATCTTTGTGACAAAAGCAAAAGTATTATCTCAAAAGTCTACCCCACCAGAATTCCAAAGCTCCAGAAAGGCAAAAAGAAAGAAAGCTAGGCATGGCAAGAGTGGCAGTACAGTTCCCTGCGGGACGAATGAGCCCGGTCGCATGCATGCCTAGAGTGGACTAAGGTTCGATGACGGACACAAAGCCCCGACGCAACAGACCGAATATCTAGTGAGTTTTCTGGAGAAGAACTCAAGTCCTAAAAACTCCTATATCTGGCCTAAGCTTACCCCCGTCTTCTATTTCCTTTTTTAGGATCAAGACTAGTACCCTGGTATGGCCTTGGTAGAGACACCGTCATGCAAGTTGGGCCTCGGTCAGGGGTTGTCACCTTATCGCACGCCAACCTCGGGAACTCTCGTTACAATAAGGACCCACATTGTCGGGGGAAGGCACTGGTTTCAAAATCAAAAAAACATCAAATATTTTCAAAATCCAAAAAATATCATATATTAAAAAAAAATCATATATTTCCAAAATCAAACAAAAAAATCATATATTTCCAAAATCCAAAAAAAAGCATATATTCCAAAAATCCAAAAAAAAATCATATATTTCTAAAATCCAACAAAAACCATATATTTCAAAAACCCAAAAATATCAAATGTTTCCAGAAACTCACAAAAATTTAGATATTTCCAAAACTCCAAGAACACCATCATATGCGTTGCATGCATCGCATTATTCTGTTATATTTTCCGCCTATTTAATAAGGCTCCACCCCTTGACCGAATATCAAGAAATGGTCATTTTCTAACTTGCTCTAAGGCAAGGGGTTGAGTCTAAGAACATATCTAACTTGTCTATTGTCTAAGTGTGTGCAGAACGCAGGTTCAAGCCCAGGACTGAAATCTCACAACCATGCAGGTTCAGGAATGTGACGCGCCTGGTTCAGGCCGTCACACTCATCTGACGGTCCATCCTTGACCGTCACTTTGTCTTTAGGCATTTGCTTTATTCTCTCAGCAGCTCTCTCTCTGACGGTCTTGGCCATGACCGTCACAGTTTCTAACGGTCTGTCGTTGGGCCGCTACATCCTCCAGAGAACTTAATTCTCAGTCGTTCCCCTGACGGCCTATCGGCCGACCGTTACATCCTCCTACCGGCCCTTCTCAGGACCGTTACATTCTCCAGAGGCTTTGTTTTTCAGATCATTCTAGCCAAGTCAAACCACAACTCATGCTCATACAACTAAGGCATTCCCATCCCATTCAAAAGAACTTAATGAAACATAATATTAATGGAATTTCAATTATGATTGTCAATTACATCAACGTCTTTCATGAACAACTAAATCAAACTACATTCAGTTTCTTATCCGCAAGAGGGCGGATCTTTCTCAATTCCTTCACGTAGCCACGGCGTGCTTCATCATTCTCTTCCACTTCTTCTTGCCACGGACGCACTCTGCTGATCTCTCACATGGTCAGCGCATTCCGAACCGCTCTTTCATCCTCCTCGGTCCCCATCTTCCTAGGTAGAAGGGGAGGGTAGTGTGATAGTGCAGGAGCTTCAATCCGAGGTAGTCCGATCTGAAGGTGGCACCGGTGCGGGTTGTAGATCGCCATGGTAGTATTTCCCACTAGCTGGAGGTCCAAGCCTTGACGTCGCGGTATTCTAAGCAAAATGCTCTGAAGGATTCTTGGTCGCATGATGAATTTCTCCATTGGCAAGGTGTTGAAGAAGAGGCGCCATTCATCCCGTGTTTTCTTGTCCGCCGTCTTGCATTCAACCTGTGAAGAAAATCCAGAAGCGCCTCCAATAAAGAACAAAGGGTGGCTCCCGAAGATCCGGCTAGCAGAAGTTACATCTTTGTTGGGTTGGAATTTGATTCTCACTCCCATCCAACACTCAAGGAGTATCATGGAACTGAATAGGGGTCCTCCTAAGCAAGCGGAGCTTAGTCCTTCATAGAGATATGAGAGGATCGCTTGAGAGATGGACATTCCCCGCCACAACCCACTGATGATGTTGAGATTTTGGGTATCTAAGAGGTGGTCGGTAGTGGTGAAAAGGAAGACTCCGCATAAGCAAACCGACACCGCCTTGGCTATGGCTTCATATCTCTCCCACTTTTTTTTACAATGAGAGACTATCCATTGTGCCATGGGTATCAAATGAATGTGGTGCGGGCTGATCATGGTCCTCACGTCCTTTGGATTGTAAATGAAATCACTCAAGATCAAGGACGGGTCAATAGGCTCCACCGTGTAGCAAACTAGGTCTTCATCCCCCGCCTTAGTCTTAGGAAGGGCTAGGTAGGTTTCTACCTCCTCTAATAGGACTGTAGCTTCAATAGAAGGGAAGATGAAAGTATGTGTTTGTAGATGCCACAATTCTATGAGGGTTGAAATGCTTGGCCAATCTAAAGACAATTTCTGAAGGTTCTTGGCTAAAACCAACAAGGGTTGGAGGTGCCATGCCCTAACGATTGCTACAACTTCTAAAGGGAGTTCCTTGATCATGGGAGCCACCCACTTCAAATTGGAATAGCATCTTGGACCGGGAAGAGGCTAAGAAGAAGATCATGAGGAAAGATGAAGTGCAGAATTGATGAACTTGGCTAAGGTAATAGAAGCTTACCACTCTTTGAGCATTGGAGCTCAGATGTTTGGGAATTGAGGTCAGCCTTCGTAGCTCTCCATGTTCTTTTCTCGCCGCCTTAGGTCCGGTGTAGATCTTCTCCTCCATGGTCATCACCTCAAGGCTTCTCTTCATCATGTTTCCTGCCCTTAGGAGAGGTTCTTCAGCCCTTGTAGCAGAGAATTCAGCAAAGCTACGATTTTTGGCTAAATTTCCAGGTTTTAAAGGCTTGCTTTTGGCTTTAAGGTGATAAGGTTTGGGTTAGAAGGCTTTATCTTAAGTCTGGGAGAAGTCTAGAGTGGATTGAAGGGTTCTTATCTCGGATTTGGCCTCTCACGGCACAATCCGTCTCGGAGTACACTTCGTTCTCTAACGGTCTATCGTAGGGCCGTCATTTGGCTCTAACGCGCCAGCCCTGGGTCGTCACATTTCCTGTGGTTTTAATTTAGCCCAATCTTATTCTGTCAAGCCTCACGGTTTGGCATCAGACCGTTACATATTGTGACGCATGGACTCTGAGCCGTCACGTTCTCTACCGTTCAGTTTCAGCTATCCATTGTTCAATCATTCCTGACGGTCTGGCCGCAGCCGTTACTTGGCTTTGACGCCCTGTTCCGGACCGTCACATTTTCTGCAAGTTGCCCTGGTATAGCACTGCTCTGCCATCTTTAACGGTCCAACATTTGACCGTTACACAAACCTGACGCCCCCCTATGGACCGTCAGGCTTCTTGCTGCCAAGCTTGGCAACCTAGCCTCTGTCACTTGCTAACGGCCTCCACCTGATACGTTACATGACCCTGACGGTCTGGATCTAGACCGTTACTTTATCTGCTGCTGAATTTAAGCTATTCCTTTCTGCCTATGATTAGACCTGGCGGTCTTACACACTTTCCATGCATTTATCCTGCCCATTCTTTCATCCACACATCACACTTCATCCACACATTGCATTTTTTCACAATATCATCCGTTCATCCACATGTCCACATGCATTTGTTCACACATTTGTTCCTGCATTTACCATTCATCATCCACGTTCGTTCCGGTAGTTTCATTCACATTTTCACATATCTATTTTCCTACGTTCACATTCATAACATACACATTTGCACTCACATCCACATCCATTCATTCGCATAAAAACCACAACAAAACACAAAAATAGGTTTTCATTCATATGCATTAACATAAAGTCATGTACAAGTAATAAGAAAAAAAAAGAAAAAAACAAGCTCATTCGGCCGGCTTGTCTGCCGGGCCGCCGTCATCATCTCCGCCCTCGGGTCTCCTCGCTGGTGGCGCTATGGAGGCACTCTCCTCCTACTGTCCCCTCTCTACTCTCTCATTCCTCCGCTGGCCGGAGGAACTGACAAGGTAGTCAGCCGCTGAGCCGGTGCGGGCGGTGCTCCTCGGTGCCCCACTCTGAGAGGCACTCCACTCCGATCCTCGGCCAATCATCCGTATGGTCCTCTCCAGGGTTCGTACCTCGACCTTCATATCATGCGCCTGGAGCCGCGCTGCTCGTGCCTCGGTCCGGTATCTCTCTAGGTCCGCCGTCTGCGTGACCGCTCGCTCAAACTCTCCTCTCCATCGGGCCACCTCCGCCCGCAGTAGCTCTGCCTCTGTCCGAGTACGCTCCGCCTCAGCTACCGCCGCGGCTAGCTCTTTTGCCTGTAGTTTGCATTTCATCATGATTAGTCAAATAAGCATTTAAATGTTGCATAAGCATTTTAAGTCTAAAGATTAGCATCTTACCCGCTCCGAGGGGGTAGCCTCCGCCTCCTCGGCCCGGGCAACCGCTCGGGCAAACTCGGCGTCACGCTCAGCCCTGCCTCCCGAAGGTTGCGATGACGACGATGGAGCGTTCGGTCCCGCTCTTTGGGCTCCCTCAGCCCGCTGCATTTAGAAATCATTGATAAGTCCATCATTCGCATAATCATAAACATAATCATTTTAAGTCCGGGAATTTTACCAGAAGCTCCAAGGCGGCCCGGTACTCGTCCCGCTGCTGGACAGTAGCGTGGAGTAGCCCCTCGAGCTCGGCTGTCCTTCCCTCGGGGTCTAGCTGCATTAAGAAAGCATATGAGTAAGTGCATATAGGAAATTTTCCTATAAAAACATTCATAGTTCAGGGTTAAGAATGGCATACCGGTCGTCGGGTACCTCTGTACACCCAGTCCCCGTACCGCCGAACAAAGGCCTTCAAATATTCCTCGTCGCTCTCATCCCGCTCCTTCACCGCTCTGCCCCGACGGTTCCAATCGTGGACATACTTCGCCTTTCGGGCGCACCAATCCACGTCGCCGCTAATGCCCTTTGCTGACTTGCCCGGGCGTTCGTCACCACGGCGTGGAAAGGTCACCTCAGGCTGGTGTAGTCCCCGAGTCCGCAGGATCAGTCGGTAGTGGAGTGGCTTGATGACATGGATGGAGTGCAACCATATGTCTCATCCCCGGTACAAGAGGGCAGCCTCCACCCATGGCTATCCCTCGTTGCTCTCGCCTCGGTATGGGGTCCATCTCACCTAGGAAGCATATAATCCATGTCAGCATATTCATCAGCATTTAGAAATATTCATAAACATTCATAGAAGCATTTAAAGCATTTAGAAAACATTTTTGAGTTCGGGCTTACCGTCGTGTGCGGGAATGAATCCAAGTCGTCCTGGATCGCCCGGGTCAATCTGATGATCGACCCCGGGTCCCTCGCAACCACCCATCGTCTGGCGATCGGGATCCGCCCGGGGTGGAGTAGTGTGCCTCTCCCGATGCCTGGGAGGTACATGTAGCTCCAGATCTGCATGTAGAAGTCTAATGTCAGTCGCATAATCATTTTCATTTGCATTTTCATGAGCATAATAAGAAGCATTTAAGTTTACCTGTAGGAAAGGTGAGAAACCGCCAAGCATCGTCTGCCGGTCCGTGGTGCTGAGCGACTCGAACAGGAAGGCTAGCACTGCCGCCCCCCATGCATATTTCCCGACTCTGCCTAAATCTCTGATCATCGGTAGCAGCCTGCAACTGATGACGTCTGCTCGAGTCGCGAACAGGAGCTTCCTGAATAATAGCATCAGGAACCGCCTCAGGACGCGATCTCCCTCCGGTCTCGCCACTGCCGCCACATGTGGGCGAACCTGCTCTATCACCCGGTCAATGTGCTCCTCCGGTAGCTCGCCCACAACTATGGCTGCTCCTCTCAGCCCTAAGCTCTCCTGCAGTCGCGATCTCGAGAGCTGGGATGATGTCTGGCCCGGCCTGATCAGATCTAGCCCTAGCAGCTCCTGGGCCATCTCTCGGTAATCCCTGTAAGTCCACCCCGTCACTGCGGCTCCGTGGACTCTCAGCCCGGCAATCCTCGCCATGTCTTCCAGTGTAGGGATCATGTGGCCCCACGGGAAGATGAATGCCCTGCTGATCGGATCCCATCTCTCGTGCAATGCGTACAGCAGCGACGTGTCCATCCTAATCACCTCGATGCTAAGCACTTCAGCGAATCCCATCACTGCCAATCTCTCTCTCTGGTGGTCAGGCAGCGCCTGGTAGACCGCCTGGATCTGGAGCCACGAGATCCTCGTCCGTCTCTTTCCCTGCATTCATTTAGAGCATAAGTTAGTCAATCGCATTATAGAATCATTGCATCGCATTTATAAAATGAAAAACAAAACAAAAATTGAATAATTGAAAAACCTAAAAATAGTTTTGGGTCTCTGGTGGATGTAACGGCCCTGGGGTGGGGCGTTACATGGCTCTAACGCACCAAGGGTGATGCGTTAGGTTTGTGACGGTCGCTGGAAGGACCGTCACATTCTCTGCTAATGGGCGTTTTTCATTTTGGTTTCGTTGGCTTCTCACCTTGGCCAAAAGGCCTGCATATGGATCCTAATGGGTTCATAGACCCATTTTCTACCCCCCATTCATGCATGCATCCACATAAAAAACTCATCAAAATCAAAATTTGAAAATTAAGGCGAAGGGGCCTACCTCTCGGTCTTGCCCCCTTTTCCTCTTTTGCTCCGTCGCAATGGGCTCTCCTTCGTCCTGGGGTGCTTCCCCTTGGTTCTCCTCGGCCGTTGGAGCCTTCTCCTCCTCTCTTGGCCCTCTCGTCGCCGTCCGTTGCTTCTCGGCTGGTGGGACCTCTTCGCGGTCCACTCATGCCCTAAACCGCCGTATGGCCTTCTTCTTCACTCCTTTCTCCCTCCTCTCCGATGGTGGAGGCTCGTCACCGGCCATTTCGTCAGTGGTCGTCGGTGGTTGTCGATGGTTCCTCTCGGTTGGGGTTTTGGGGGTGTTAGGGTGAATGAGTGTGTGAATGAAGGGCCGTGACCGTTCGGTTTGTTTTTTTTGAACGCTCAGGAAATGTGACGGTCTATCGTCAGACTGTTACATTCTCTGGCGCGTCTTCGTTAGACCGTCAGGACATTTGAATATTATTTATTGAAGAATTTGAACCGCCATTGTCTAACGGTCCTTTCCTAGACCGTTACTTTTTGTGACGCACCCTTAGTAGGCCGTTACAGCTTGCAAGTTTCTTGATGAATAAAATGGTCTATGTGATGCTTGAATGGTTGTGTTTTCTTCCATGGTGCACATTATTGATGCTTCTCATGCGTATAAATGGTTATGCTCTGTTTCATGCTCATATTTATTATCATTGGCTAAACCTTTTGTTCATGGATGAGGTTATGAACTGCATCATGCTTTGCCGTTCGTCAGGCAGGTAAGTCAGGTGCAGTATCTCGATCCCTTGTCCCTTTAATGCATTACTATATGGTATCTATGATATATTATCTCGAGAACCGGCTGGTCATTCATGTGTTCTGGGATCTGTTGTTCCCCTTAAATAAAAATGATGATGATCTAAGTGCACGTGTTTAATCGTTGGATAGGCCGTTAGGTTGGAAAAGTTTGGGGACGATGGTTCTATTTTGCACACCGTGGTTGCAGATGGTGTCCTGACCCTGATTTCTCCGGTCTAGCAATACTATTCTCGAGTATCTTGTTATTTTATCTTCCTTTGCATTCGTTTTAATGATTTCCTTTTCCTTTAGCCCAGCATGCATCATACGCATATTTGAGCATTCATGAGCCTCATCTGTTCAGGGCATCTCGATGATGGTGAATAGCTGTGTTCGTGATCTCGAATGAGGAGAGTCATTTCCATTCTGAATTAGGAGGTTTCTTCCGCTCTGTTCGCTTGATCTGGTTAGCTGAAGATTCCTGTCTGGAGTTAGTCAGTCGTCTCTTTCCTTTCCGTTGCCTCCGGCGGCTAGCCGTGTTTTTCTTTCCTTAGTTGTTAAGTTCCTCCAGACATGCGTCCTTGGGTTGGCTATTTCCTTGTGATTAGTTCGAAGTTTTTCAGAAAATTCCTAATCACTTGTTGGTAGAACGGGTGTTGTTTGCCTTAACGCCCGCTTTTCAGTCCGCTCCGCTTCATCTCCATGTCCCATTTCGATTTCACTTCACCTCCGCTCGCTCCCCTGCAAAGAGGATGTTAAGGAGGGGCATCTGTTGACACCCGTTTTATGACTAATAAGTTGGGTCATCTCCTGGTTCATTCTATATGATGCTCCAAGTTGTTCATTCTTCATTAAGTCCTCTTGATCAGTTGGAGGCTTATTTCTTGGGTCTTAACCTCTTGGTTGAGTCTGGCTTCCTCGGCGCTTTCATTGGATGAAGCTTAGCAAGCTCATATCATTTTTTTGATCCTCATTATCTCTAACGGTCCATTCCAGGGGCGTTACATCCTTCTGACGCATCAGCCCTGGACCGTTACATCTTGAAGAGTCCTGAGACTTAAGGCCTTTGTTTCAATCCTTATCTTTGGCCTATCCGTTGATTCTAACGGTCTGTTGTGCAGCCGTTACGTTCCTCTAACGCATCCTCCCATGGCCGTTACATTTATTCAAGAGTCCAACTGCTTAGAACTTCTCCCCGTTGATCTTATCTCCTTGGAGATAAGGTTAGTGTAACGGTCTCTCCCTGGGGCGTTACATACCTGTGACGGTCTGTCGTGTGGCCGTTACATCCAACATAGAGTCCTGGTTGGTCTGGTCTTTTCTCTGCTACTCCGTGGTCGAGATGAGAGTTTGATCTTGTGATTTCTCTTCCAAATCTAAACCTCTGGACCTTCTGTTTGATTCTATGGACTCTTGGGAGTCTTATCTTCAAGAGTTTGCCAAGAGTTATCCTCTTTTCTTGCTGGATTATCCTCTGCTCGACCAGAGATTTTGAGGGCCTATAAATAGGACCCTTAACTTCATGGCCAAAGGGGGAGAAATATGGGGTTTGCGTCGAAGTGCTGTCGCTTTCTGGAGCCATATTCATCCAAGAGGAACTGATTTCTACGTCCATCAGCATCACAGTCCAGGGAGTACTTCGGTTTTGGGTCTTAAAGTGCATAGTTTGCATAGTTGTGTTCCTCCCTTTCTCCTCTCATAACAGCATTGTCCCACTTCTTTCTCTCACGTTCTCCACTGTTTTCATCATCTAAACATCCTTCCCACGTTTTAAAACGCCCAGAGGGGTTAAAAAACCAAAACTCCACGGTATTCCCCTTTCCTTTTGCATGATCTTAAGTCCTTTGAGAATTGATACTATATTGTTTAAAGGGCTAATTTGGGGTTATTTTCTGGTGTTTCACGTTCTTTGGCAGGTTCACAGAGTTCATTAGACGAGGTCCAAGCTTTCTGGCCGGCTGGAAGGTTTGGAGTTCAAAGAATTCACAAGTTGTTGCTGCAGGTTCTCTGACGGTCTTCAGCAGACGTGTCAAGCTTCTCTAACGGTTCATCGGAAGACCTTCACACTCCTGTAACGCACAGGGTCTAGACTATTACCTCCAAGCAGATCTGTAGATTTCACTGGTTTCTCTCTCCTGTGGGCGGGTGCATCATCCTCCTATTTCTAAGGTATTGATCAGGTCTTTGGCTTATTTTATTACCTTAGTGGCGATCACGTTCTTTCCTTAGTATTGGGCATTGATTTCTCTCTCATATCTCTTATTTCCTTTGCTTGTTCCACCCACGTGGTGTGTTTTTATTTACTCCTTGCTCCACGCTCCGGCGTGTATTTTTCTTTGCCTTCTTTAGCTTAGTTCGATTGAGATAGCATTGCACATGCTAGAGCTTGTTCTAATTGCCTAGGTTTATGGTTCACATGTCTATAGGTTGATTGAGATCATTGATTTTTGCTTATCATCTTTATCAATCATCACAACCACAAAAGAAGGAAGCAAATAAATCCACAAGGGTGTGTCGACCTAACCTTCATGGTAGGTCGACCTAACTGGTGATCCAGTATGCATTAACAAGGCCAGCAGCAGCAACAACAGTAGCAGCATGCATAAGTAGCAACAACAGCATCCAGCAACAACAACAATAGCATGCAATAACAACAATAGCAGAGTGTGAGTTGATAGAAGACAAAAAAATCAGTTGACTGAAAAAAAGTCAGTCGACTCAGTGTACTCAATGAGTCGACGCAGCTGAAGAGAAATCCTTAACTTCAGTGGGACGGTCATCCAAGCAGATATGAAGGATGAGTAGACGCAGAGTTCCAGAGCGTCGACGTAGCAGAAGAATAGGAGAAGATCTAGAGGATATGTCCTCCAGGCGATATGAAGGCTGAGTCGATGCACCTTGGAACAAATAGTGCATACCCTTTAAACTGAATGAAGGCTAAGTTGACGCAATGGAGCTGTGACATCGACACAACAAAGCCATCTAGCCAGTACTTAGGCAACAAGAAGACTGAGTTGACGCAATGAAGTTCAGTGCGTCGACACACCCCATACGGTGAGAGTCTGAGTAAGTGGGGGGTCCCACCTTGGCACATGAACCAAGGTCCAATCATTAGGGAGTTGGTGCACGAGGAATTCACGTTCTAGAAGGTACTTTTTGAAGGTAAATTATTCTCCACTACAACCAACCTGATCTTGTAGGCCCCAAGGAATATCCTCTGCTCAAAAGAAATATAAGTGGATCATGATCGAAGAGAATAATTAATAGAGAGCAATGAAGAAGGGGCTACTCTGGCTTGCAAAAGAGGAACAGAGAGGAACAGAGAGAAAGAGAGAGAGTCTTCATGAGTTCGTCTTCCTCTTTGCAGATTCCATGGTTTACTGAGCTTCCTTAGTCGTTGTTGCTGTGCAGGAGAAGAATGGGAGTACTGGACTCCGTCTCCACTGCTTCCTGCTACGCCAGCCATCTGAGCATCCGTAAAGATCTAAAGTTTTTTTGAGGCTGGGAGGAGCTGCACTAAGGAATCTGAAGCCTCATTGCAGTGATCGTGGCTGTCTAGGCTGCATCGGACCGACCTCACCACAGATCGAGCTTCTGTTGCCTTTGGAGAATCTTATTAATATCGATCTGTGTTCATTCTGTTTGATTCCATGTTTTCTTCGTTTCTTCCATTCTTCAATGTATTGGGAAACTACTCTGAAGAGTAGGGATTAGTTCGAGCTGTGTGCGCTCAGAACTGGGTGTTTTGGGCGGAAGGCCTCAAGCTGTGTGTCAGCGGGTTTGTGAGAGGGAGAACCTCTCAGTTAAGCTATGTGTCAGCGGGTTTGTGAGAGGGAGGACCTCTCAGTTAAGCTATGTGTCAGCGGGTGTGTGAGAGGGAGGACCTCTCAGTCAAGCTGTTTGTCAGCGGGTGTGTGAGAGGGAGGACCTCTCAGTCAAGATGTAAGTCAATGGATTCATATTGGGGTGTGATCCCGGTTGTAGTGCGGTGCACTAGTGAAGCCCCACTTGGTTAATTGGGGGGTGGACGTAGGTCTTGGGATCAAGACCGAGCCACCTAAAAATCTCCTGTCTCTGTGTGGTTGATTGTTCTTCTTGTGATTATCTCTCTGGCGCTAGATGCATGCATAGGCTGATTAGACTACGTATCATTGCTACCATATGCACTAGACTGATAGCATAGCTTAGCCATTTAATTCTGTCATTTGATTTAATGTTTTAAAGTGAAAGAGGGCCAAATCTATTCACCCCCCCTCAAGATCAGCCATTCCACACTCTACACGTGGTATTAGAGCAAGGCTATCCACTGATGTTGTCTAACAACCCAGAGAGACTGGGTGGAATGGATGCTAAAAGCTATATGGCTGAGGGGTATTCGGTGAACATCCCCCCATTTTTTGATGGCACTAACTATGCCTACTGAAAAAATCGCATGCATGTGTTTCTAAGAGCTCAAGACCTTGAAGTCTGGAGGGTGGTGATCCGTGGACCATTTGAGCTCCCAGATGATGAGGATACATGGACCAGGGAGCATATCCGAAGGAGCTATGAATATTATGCAATGTGCTCTCCATCCTATAGAATTTTTAAGAGTATCTTCTTATGCGACAATAAAGGAAATGTGGGACCGCCTAGAGGTAATCTAAGGTACAGTTGAGGTAAGAGAAACCAAAGCAAATATGCTTATTTCGAATTATGAGCTTTTTAGAATGAAACCAGAAGAATCAATTTCTGAAATGTATGCCAGACTAACTTAATTGACCAATAGCTTAAAAAGTCTAGAGAAAAATTATATTGATCAGGAACTTGTCAGGAAAATCCTTAGATCTTTAACTTAATTTGGCATACAAAAGCTACTGTAACTGAGGATTCACGTAATTTGTCTACTGTGTCTATGGATGAACTGATTGGGTCGTTAATGACTTATGAATTAAACCTGAAAAGGAAAGAGGATGATGTAAGGAAGAAAAAGCCATTGGCTCTGAAGGCGAGTCCGAGTAGCAAGGAGTCTTCAGAAGAAAGTGAGTCATCCAGCACTGAGGAGGATTCGGGTTAGCTTGCTATGTTAACCAGAAAATTCAGAAAATTCCTAAGGAAAGAAGGTAAGGGGTAAGGAAAAAGAGGCCACAGGTAAGTAAAATTTTAAAATCTAAATCTGATATTACCAAGAAATCTGACAAAGTGGTCTGCTACAACTGCAAGAAGGCAGGGCATGTGAAGTCAGAATGCCCTGAAGCTGTGAAGAAACAAAATCCCAGGTGGAAAGGCAAGAAGCCAAAACTGTGGTGAGCACCTAGAGTGATGAGGAGGATGAAGAAGAAGAAGCCTCATCAGGAGAAAGTGAAGGAAAAATGTGTCTGATGGCCAAGGGAGACGAGCAAGAAGAGGTATCTTCCCCTTTTGAACACTTTACACTTAGTGATTGGGAAGATGCATATTCACAATTGCTAGATAAATATGATGAATTTTGCAAGGAAAATAAAGCACTTAAGAAGAAAGTTAATTCATTTGTGCATGATAATCCCTTGAATAAGAAAAATGCATGCCTGGAAATGGAAATATCCAATCTGAAGAAAACCATAGCTGAATCAGATCAAGGCAAATCTGAAATCATGGATTTGAAAAAAGAAAAAGAACATTTGAGAGAGGTAATTGATGAATTGAAAATAAGAATGCATAAATATGAGAATGACACAAAACTTGCAATTGAAAAATGTGAAGCCATCAAGGGAGTTAATAATACCAACTTCAGAAGGATCTTGAAAAATTGCAGAAAGAAAATAAAGATAAACAAAATTCTCTTCAAACAATGGTTCAAGGAAAAGAAAACTTAGATGCTGTGTTAAGTGTCAGAAGAAATTTTAGAAAAGAAGGACTTGGGTATATTCCCAAAACAAAAAGGAATTTGGTATGAAAACTATAACTTTTGTTTCCGAATAGGGCACCTCAAAATATATTCCATTGATAAAAATGAACATTCAGGAAACAGATAAAGAGAAAAAAAAATTTAAATCAAGAAGAAAAAATGAAAACCATTAAAAAGTAGAATAATGTAGATCCCAAGGGCAAACGGAAGGATGATACACCTAGGGGTCAAGGCCAGCACACAGCCCAACAAAAGCCCAAAACTTTCCCTTCAAGTCGACTCAACGTTCAGACTAGGTCGACTCAGCCTCAGGACTTTAGCAGCCATAGTGCTGAGAGACCATGGACAGGTCGACGCACTTCTCATAGAAGGTCGACGCATCTAATGCCCCGAATTTCTTAGATATTTATCGGATCAGGATCCGTGGATTTCGGATCACTTTTGTGGGTCCCGCAGTGTGTTTTGTGTTTTCCGTGTGTTTTTCCCTGATGTGCCTTCGGAACACTGTGCAGGGTGACCTATGGCGTTCTCCGACCTGGGACGTGACCAGCGTCTTGTACTCTTCTTGAGGATCGTGGATGTAATTTTTAATATTTTTCTGAAATTATGAAAATTTTGGGTTTTTCTATATATATTAACCTCCTTTTTCTCCCTCTCTCTCCTCTCATTTCTCACTACCTCCCTCTCTCTCTTCTCCCACGCTCTCCTCTCACCCTCTCCTCTCCGGCGGCTGACGGACCGGGGCGGGGGCGATGCGGGGTGACGCGTGCGAGGAGGACGGCGAGGATGGGTCGAGGATCGAGGGCCGGTGGCGCGTGGAAGCTCGGGTGTGAGTTCGTGAACCGACGAGGGTTTCACAGCGTTTTCTTCACAGATCGGCATCCACGGCGCGCCAAATCTTCGGTGGAGGTAGGGAGATGGACCCCCAGCTCGTGTAGTTCCTTTCCCATGATTTTGGTAGGCCGTGGTGAGCCGAGCGAGCTTATTTGAGCTTTTTGGGGAAAAACCATGTTGTTGGGGAGTGAGCCAGATCTAAGGTTTTAACCGCATTTTTGTGGTTTGAATGGGTCCTCTCGGTGCTAGAGAGGCTGGGGACTAGGTTCCCCTTGTTTTCCCTTTCGCTCGGGCGCGAACGGGGCGTGTAACGGAGTTTTCCACGATTCACGCCGTTCTCAGTTTTTCAGCTTAAAAATGGTCTTAACAGGAGCCGCTTGTAGGTGAAGCGGTCCCCAGTTAGACCGTTACTTGCCTATCTCACCGTGTTTTGGGGCAGCGGTCCTACGATAGACTGCTATGTCCACCTTAGCGATCTAAGGCAGACTGTTTCGTTGGCTGGGCGGTCATGGTCTAGCCGACGCTTGCCCCATATGTCGGTTGGCTAAACGGTCGCACGATAGACCGCCTGACGAGTTCAGCGGTCTGGCGTGGGCCGCCTGGCACTGTGAAGCGGCCAGGGCCAGACCGTTTTCCTCTGAGGGTCAGTGTGACCCCCGAGGATGCGTTTGCTCGTTGAACAAGGCCATTTTGGTTTGCGGTCACAGGATGACTGCCTCGTTTCTGGTTGCGGTCCTAGGGTGATCGTTTCTCCGATTTGAACGATCTGGGAGTGACCGTTCAACCCTGTTTGACATCCCATTTCTTTGCGGTCTGGATGAGGCCGCTTCTACTTTGGGCGGTCGAATGGCAGACCGTCCTATTCATTGAACGGTCTGGCATGAGACCGTTAAGTTCTGGGAGTTGCGGCCCGTGTGAGACCATTTTATTCTCCTAGCGGTCCCGGCTTGACAACCTTTGCCTTAGACGGTCCGGGGAGGCCGCCTATTGGTTTTGGTGTCGTTTAGCGTTGTGTTGGTCTCCGGTCGACCCGGTTGTGACCCAATGGTCGACCTTCGGCCTCGTAAGTGTCTCGGACACCTCGTGAGTTCCGTGTCCATGTTTCTAGGGTATCATGAGGTACCATGTTACCTCGGTTAGCATGCCCATGTGTTCAGGGGTCTGGTGACCCCATGTGTCCTGGGCTTTTGTGTTACGCTTGACTGAGTCACCGTGTATCGGTGTGCGTGCGGTGGGGTTTCCCCACATGTCGTGGGTTTATCTGGAAGATGGTTCCCGAGTGGGCCAAGTGTATGGCCTTGGACTGCAAGTCCAGTTACCCAGCCTAGAGCTGGAGGTTTCTCACTTTTCCTTAGGATGGGAATCGGCGTGGCGACTTGTGAGCTACATTAGGAATCATGCTTCTGTGCTTTCCACGTGGGCCATGTGTGTGGCCTTGGACTGTGAGTCCAATCACCCAGCCTGGGGCTGGAGGTCTCTTGAGTTCCCTTTTGAGGGGATGGTCTTGGCGGCTCATGAGCTACCTCGGTATTTGTGCTACCGTGGATTTATACCTAGGGATTAGGCTAGATTAACGGCAATGTGCCGTTGCATACAACAGTCTTGACCCCGAGTCTTGTGACTCAAAGACCATTAGATTTAGTGAGTCTAGAGGACTGTCTAGAGTCTAGTGGCTCGGCGCCACTTGGTTCTTCTCGACTTTCGCGTAGGGTGCGTGTGTGGTTCTCGGAGTGTCTCCTCGGAGAGTGGTCACATCAGTGACTCCCCACTAGTCGTAGCCTTCCGACTCGCGAGTGGTCCCACCAGGGAGTGGTGGCGAGGCTACCCCGAGAGTCAGTTTTTAGGCTGATTACCGTCGGACCCCATGTCTTGATGCCAGAGTCCGGTTGAGGGGAAAACCAGTCAGTGGGCCAGACCTAGGACACATGGTCTGTGTGTGCACACGTGGTTGGGGGTAGTTGGACCCGTGCTGACGAGCGCGACCCCAGCTAGTTCTTGTTCTGTGGTTACTAGTACGGTGTCCCCATTCCACTAGGGGTCGAGGGGGACACTTGAGGCACGATCTATGTCATCAGTGGACGCATTCAACCTTGCTTCTGGTGGGCATGTACTCCTGTCACGTGAGACGTGACTCTCCTATTTTCGAGTTCCATTTCCCATCTGCGAGACGTACTTTCTGGACCGTTCCAACGTGCTTTCCGAGGTGGTGGCCAGGGGTGCTCAGTAGGGATTACCGAGGCTTCGCCGTGCCAGTGTGGGACTACGGTCTCGGTTGGTCGTGTAGGCAGACTTCTGCGGCAGGGTTGCCGTGAGTGTTTCCTCGGTAGGTCTGGTGTTAGAGTGGTCTGGTTCCCGATTGTGAGATCGGGCTTTCTCTTTCTGTTGACGGTACAATAGGAGTAGCTGTAGTGTCAAGTTTTGACCGGCCACCGATTCGCTGTTCCTGCTGTAGTTGTTGTTGATTTCCTTTCCGTTACTACAGTTATTTCTCGGTTGGGGTTCCGCGGGACCCCTACTGAGCCAGTGACAGGAGGCTCACCCCTGCTTTTCAGGTGCGACGGTTCTTCCTCGAGTTGTGAGGGTGTTGTTCGGAGGTCTTTAGCTGTCAGCTCGTCGGGCCGAGTGTTCACTTGGCATGTGGTACGCTTTACTACTTTTGACTATACTTTCTATTTGACTAGACTCTATTGTTGTAGTTATTTATTTATTTCTGTTAATTGTTGAATTGTCCTACTTTATTTCCTATTTCTTTGTACCTCCACACTCCTTTTAGCCCTTCCGAGCTCTCCGGCTCGTGGGCGGCGGGCTAAGATTCGAATGGTATCAGGTTCTTCCCGGTATCTGGATCTTGGGTCGTTAAAGCTGGTATCAGAGTGGTGGTTGTGGAGGTACATAGGGATTCGAAACATTGCAGTGATCAGAGTCCATAAGGTCCAGTACAGTCGGCAGCTGGCATAGGATTTTATGTTTGTTCTTCGCTTGGTTTCTTGCTTGAGAGCTTGAGTGCGCTGCGTGGAGCTGTGAAGGCGGTTGCCATTCTCGTTGGAGTGTCGGTGTTAGGCCCAAGGGAGGTACTATAGAGATTTCTTCCCGACGAGTTGTGACCCCGGTCGTGCTACGTTGAGCAGAGGTTGCCAACAGGTGCGCTACTGTGGTGTTGTGTTCGAGGATTCTACAGCAAGGTCAGGTGGCTGGTGAGGACTGCTCGTGGTAAAGTGGCTGTGAGCGTGCTCTGAGGGAGCTTGTTGTCGAATCTGGCCACTCCAGCTTGAGATTTATCCAGCCCCTGAGGTGTTAAGGTTGTGGTTTGAGGTGGCAGAGCGGGTGCTCTGATCGAGAAGTGTGCTCGGGTGAGCTGAAGATCTTCTCGGTGAGTTGCCATTTCATCGAGCCTAATGTTCTTGTCGTGCTCTGTGACGTCAGAAATGACGTGTCGGTCCCAGTTATTCTTGCGGATTTTGAGACAGGATTGGGCTGTGGTGTCCCAGTAAGTTCTTGCTCCTGCGCTTTTAAGTGCGAATGGGTTATGGTAACCCTGGATTCGGTTCGAGACTGTGCGGCAGTGGCTTGGCTTCTGGCCCAGATCGTGGAATTGGGGCCGTTGTGCACTGTCTTGGATGCGCCGTGTGTGGCGACAGGTGAGATGTGAAGGTTCCTCGGTGGTTTTGGGACTCGAGGATGATCGTCGACGGTTGCCGATTATGGTTTGTGATTACGGCTCTTGGTGTGGCGTGTTGCAGTTCGAGGAATTGCAGTGGTGGTGCATCGAGAGATACTGTGATCGTGGTCTGGCGTGACACTTGCTGAGTGTGTCGGAGGCGCTGACCTGATGGAAGTGATGGGTTGCTCGGTGCTGGAAGGTGCTGTTCCCAGCATGTGCAAGATTCAAGATCAGGTCGGGGGTGGAGTTTTTCTGTTGGTCAGAGGAGTGTTGGTTTCTCCCTTGGTTGGAGAGATTATGTTTGGTTAAGGTTCGTCGTCTTGCGTTGTGCATCCGGATTGGATGGCACTTTCCTCCCCTAGAGACGTGTGCCATGAATTGTCCCGGTGGTGTCCCGTGGCTCTATGGTAAGGGCAGAATCGGGATTGGCAGGTGTCCACTTGGTTTGATTAAGTTGAGATAGGATTCGATGAGATAGGAAGAAAGAGTGACGCCTGTGGTTGGAGGTCCTTGATGGGACGTTGGCGTTGGAGTGGTTATCCCTAGTTTGGTGACCAGCATGGGATGGTTCCCCTGTAAGTCTGTGTTGAGTGAGGTGATGACTGAAGACTCCTGAGTCTTGTCATTGGTTTCATCGTGCTCCTCTACGAGGGTTGAGTTGGCGCGATGATCAAGATCGGATGCGGTGTCCGAGAGGAGTGCAGCTCGAGAAGTGATATCGGTCTGTGTGCGAGTCAGCAGATGGCCTGTTGTGAGTTGGATCGTGCCCGTTGAGCTGGTGGAGGCTCTGTATTAGTTGTTCCCTTGAATAGGGGCATGGACTTGTCAGCTGGCTATGAAGCTGATGTGTGTTTTATCCGCCGACCATAGGATGGATCGGTAGTTGTTTCTCATGACGAGGACTGTCTCCTCGGTGAGCGAGATGGTGGCAACGGTGCCATGATTGGTTTTGTTGTGACTGAGGTGATGCCGGATTGTGTCCTTTGGTGTATGCCTGTTCTGATGGTCGGTGTACGCGGCATGCGGAGCGAGGTGTCGTTCGTGATTGTAGTCTGGTTGTGTCCCTCAGGATAGGAGCTTTCGTGAGAATTGAGGTCTTTCTGTGCTGGGGCTCTGATAGCATTGTCAGTTGGTTCGGTGTTCTTCCCCTGTGACTTGGCGCTTGTCCTAAATTTTGAAGATGAAATTTCTTTAGGGGGGGAGGGCTGTAATGCCCTGAATTTTTTGGATATTTATCGGATCAGGATCTGTGGGTTTCGGATCACTTTTGTGGGTCCCGCAGTGTGTTTTATGTTTTACGTGTGTTTTTCCCTGATGTGCCTTCGGAACACTGTGCAGGGTGAACCATGGCGTTCTCCGACCCCAAGACGTGACCAGCGCGTTGTACTCTTCCCGAGGATCGCGGAGGTAATTTTTAGTATTTTTCTAAATTTTTGGAATTTTTGGGTTTTTCTATATATATTAACCTCCTTTTTCTCCCTCCCTCTCCTCTCATTTCTCACTCTCTCCCTCTCTCTCTTCTCCCACGCTCTCCTCTCATCCTCTCCTCTTCGACGGCCGACGGACCGGGGCTGGGGCGACGCGGGGCGACGCGGGCGAGGAGGATGGCGAGGATGGGTCGAGGATGAAGGGCTGGTGGCGAGTGGAAGCTCGGGTGCGAGTTCGTGAACCGGCGAGGGTTTCGCGGCGTTTTCTTCGCGGATCGGCGTCCACGGCGCGCCAAATCTTCGGTGGAGGTAGGGAGATGGACCCCCAGCTCATGTACTTCCTTTCCCATGATTTTGGTAGGCCGTGGTGAGCCGAGCGGGCTTATTTGAGCTTTTTGGGGAAAAACCATGTTGTTGGGGTGTGAACCGGATCTAAGGTTTTAACCGCGTTTTTGTGGTTTGAATGGGTCCTCTCAGTGCTAGAGAGGCTGGGGACTAGGTTCCCCTTGTTTTCCCCTTCGCTCGGGCGCAAACGGGGCATGGAACGGAGTTTTCCACGGTTCACGTCGTTCTCGATTTTCTGGCTTAAAAATGGTCTTAACAGAAACCGCTTATAGGTGAAGCGGTCCCCAGTTAGACCGTTACTTGCCCGTCTCACCGTGTTTTGGGGCAGCGATCCTGCGATAGACCGCTATGCCTGCCTTAGCGGTCATGGTCTGACCGCCGCTTGCCCCATATGTTGGTTGGCTAAACGGTCGCGCGATGGACCGCCTGATGAGTTCAGCGGTCTGGCGTGGACCGCTTGGCACTGTGAAGCAGCCAGGGCCCAACCGTTTTCCTCTGAGGGTCAGTTTGACCCCCGAGGATGCGTTTGACTGTTGAACGACGCCGTTTTGCTTTGCGGTCACGGGATGACCGCCTCGTTTCTGGTTGCGATCCTAGGGTGACCGTTTCTCCTATTTGAACGGTCTAGGAGTGACCGTTCAACCCTATTTGACATCCCATTACTTTGCGGTATGGATGAGGCCGCTTCTGCTTTGGGCGGTCGAATGGCAGACCGTCCGATTCATTGAACGATCTGGCATGAGACCGTTAAGTTCTGGGAGTTACGGTTCGTGTGGGACCGTTTTCCTCTCCTGGTGGTCCCGGCTTGACCGCCTTTGCCTTAGACGGTCCAGGGGAGGCCGCCTATTGGTTTTGGTGCCATTTAGCATTGTGTTGGTCTCCGGTCGACCCGGTTGTGACCCAGTGGTCGACCTTCGGCCTCGTAAGTGTCCCAGACACCCCGTGAGTTCCGTGTCTGTGTTTCTGGGGTGTCGGGAGGTACCATGTTACCTCGATTAGCATGCCCACGTGTTCAGGGGTCTGGTGACCCCATGTGTCCCAGGCTTTTGTGTTACGCTTGACCGAGTCACAGTGTATCGGTGTGCGTGCGGTGGGGTTTCCCCGCATGTCGTGGGTTTATCTGGAAGATGGTTCCCAAGTAGGCCAAATGTATGGCCTTGGACTGCGAGTCAGTTGCCCAGCCTAGAGCTGGAGGTTTCTCGCTTTTCCCTGGGATGGGAATCGGCGTGGCGACTTGTGAGCTACCTTGGGAATCATGCTTCTGTGCTTTCCACGTAGGCCATGTGTGTGGCCTTGGACTATGAGTCCAGTCACCCAGTGTAGAAATCCGATAAATAAAGATGAGAAATAAATTTTTTTCAATTTTATTCTATAATTAAAATTTTCATGAGATAATTAAATTACATTTTTACTATAAGTAATAAACTAGAGAAATGCATTTACTTGAATTTACTTAAGATAAATTGAAAAATAAATGCTTTAACCCTTAGATAAATCATAGAAAGCCAAATAAAAGTCCATATAATGGATTATGATTACAATTGGCCCACTGGATAATCCATAATGGGTTGGATTAATGGATTAAAGGATTTATTAAAGGATAATTAGACCAAAATTTATAACACATGTTTAATATGGCATTTAAGGGATTATAATAACCCCATTTCTAGAAGATTGACTCAAGAATCAACCCTTACCTAACATACAACTTTAGACAAGCCAAAATTACATTGTTTTCACACCAATTCACACCAAAAATGGGCTAGATTAAGAAGAGAAATTAAATTTTTATTCTAAATTTGGACTTAATGGGTTAGGTAAAATTAGGTGAGGAATCTTAACAAAATTGGCCAAGTTTTGACTATAAATAGAACCCCAATCAACCCACAAACCATCTCTGGAGGCTAAGCTATGTTAGTTTGAAGATTGAAGGAGATTTGAAGGAAGATTTGGGAGAAATCAAGGGTTTCATCTTATTTGGGGAATTTTCTTACCTCTTCCTTAGATCCGTAAAAAGGTAGATATCTCTCAGGCTAAATTCTAATTAAAGTATGCTAGATTGTTCCTTTTTCAATGCTCTTTCCATTGATACCTTATTCATCAAATTTTATTGAGAAATGAGTGAGTTATAGCCATTTTAGTGAAGAAAAATTGAAAGTAGCAGAAAAAGTGTCGACTCTTTAGGTCGACACTCGGGATCGAGTTTTCTGCCAAAAAAACGAAACTTAGTGAAAAGTGTCGACCTCCCGGCTCGACACTTTTTCACGACTGAACCGCATACGAGAAATAAGTGTCGACCCACAACTCGAGCCTACATCCTATGCCCCTTGGGTCCTGACCCAAGGGTGAGCTCTCCAATATATAAAGCCATGAAAATTTTTAAAACTTCCAATGTGGGACTAAAGATTAGTCACTATACAATAAAAAATATAACATTTGGAAATCCACATTAATTGTAAGCATTTAGTCACCAAAAGTAAGGAAAGGCAATAGTAGCATGTTTTAATTCTTACAGCATGTTAAAAATTATTTTTTTAGAATAAAATTATTTTTAGCATGTAAAAATCTATTTTTAACCATATTAGTAAATTAATGCATGAAAAATATTTCCAGTATGTTAAAAATAACTTCCAACATAATAAAATTATTTTATACATACTGAGATATAAAAATTATTTTCAGCATGTTAAAATCTATTTAAACTATTTTTTTTGCATGCTAAACCTAATTTTTTCAATTAAATAATTAATAAATTGATGCATGAAAATTACTTCCAGCATATTAAAATTACTTCTAGCATGATAAAATTATTTCCAGCATGTTAGAATTATTTTTAGCATGTTAGAACTATTTTCAGCATATTAAAGCTATTTTTCAACATGATAATTCTATTCTCCTATCAAATAATTAGTAAATAAATATAGAAAAATAATTTACAGCATGATAAAATTTATGTTGTTACCATAAAATTTCTATAATCAGCATGGTAAACTTTGCTTTATCATCCTATCAGTAAGTTAGTGTATGAGAATTATTTTAGCATGTTAAGTATAAATTTTAGCATGTTAAATATTAATTTCCATCATGTTAAAAATTAAATCCAGCATGAAAATTTATTTTTATCATCTTATCAGTAAAGTAACATATGCAAATCATTTTGAGCATGTTAAAATTATTTTCAGCAAGTTAGAATTATTTTCGACATAAAAATCTATTTTCATAATAAAATTCTGATTTTATAATAATAAATCACCGTTTTGGCTAAAACTAATACATCTCTAATGTACAAAAACTTCTTGTAAACATGTCTAAATACTTGTAAACCAAATGCACACAAGATTAAACCATGGAATTAAATTAATTCTATTAAACTCTAATTACTTGAATTTTCTTCCTAGTTACCGTTCTTTCTTGAATTTCACGACTTAATGTTGAAGAGGCGAGATCTCGCGCAGGATCCTGAGCGGGCTATGGATCACCAGAAGATGAATTTGCAAGAGAGGTAAACGTATCAGAGGGCCCAGGGGATCTCCCTGGGGCAAAACCCTCCGATGGCTAAGTCAGTATAGCTATGGTGGAAGCAATAATGGGGGGAGGAGAGAGCAGATGCGCGAGAATCCTCTCCACCAAAGGGTGAAGCGAATCATGCTCAGGAGCTTAGGGTGTGTGAATGCTTAGTTCATCTTACCATCTTCCGGAGGGGATCCCTTGCTTAAATAGTGTGCCGCCTTCAGGAGTCCTGTAAGCTGAGGGGTTCCCGGCGGGAGTTACGTCTTTAACGGGGGCTTTCATGGCCTGATCGTGGGAACGTTATCCCCTTGGAGTCCGGCGGCTCCCCTGACTCTCCCGCTGGCGGAGGACTCTGAACAGCTGCACCTGCAGATAATCAACCGGCCTTACCGAGCCTCGGGGATGCTAGCTCATGTCTGAGCGATAGGCATGGCCCGGTGAGGGTGGGGTCGGATAGGTCGGCTGGAGCCTATCTCTCTCGGACGGGGAGAGGGCTTTAGGCTGGACCTTCCTCGGGACCTGACCGTTGTCTCGGGCCCTCCGAGCCTAGAAGGCCGCCGGGGAGAGTTAGTTCCTCGAGTCTTATTTATTGGGCTTTTCTCCCTAAGTGGGCCCTGTGGGCTATCACTCGGGTGGGCTCGCCCGGTTGGACCTTGTGGGTCTTGTTGGGCTGCCTTTGTGGTGGGCTGCGGAAATCCCCCTCTCCACTTGTCCCCCTCCTACTCCCGAGCCAAGGAGGCTCGGATGAGTATTTTTTTGAGGCTTTGGACCGGCGTGGCTCAGGTGGGTGGAATTCCGTTGGCGTATGGAGCCGCTTATAGCGGTCACCGAGGCCCGTAATGATGATCCTGACGGATTCGAAACGAAGGGGCCCCCCTTTTCTCGGAGCACGGAACGGCGCGCCGCCACCCTCAGGGGTTTATAGGGGGCGCTGTTCATCATTCTAGACTTCCAGGGTTTTAGGCTTTCCTTGCTTCTTGATGCGCCGTGAGAGCACAGCGGAGACGCGGAGCCTTACGGCGGCGTTCGAGGAGTTGGCGAGGATAACCGCAGAGGCGGTCCAGCAACTTCCTTCTCCCCCGGAGTCTTCAAGCTCGTACGAGGGATCTCTTCCCGACTCGATGGCGGATCAGAGTCCGGAGCTTGTGCCGGTGAGGCGGGAACCCGTCCCCAACTGTAGTGAGTTGGGGGAAGTGGAGGTGCGGAGGCTGGAGCATCGTTTCCGCCTACCTCTCAGATACAGCTTCATCGCCGCCACTCCGTACGAGACGAGTCTGGATGATCGCGATGAGCTCATTTGCACCTTCCTTCTAGCTTGGAAGAGTGGATTTCGGCTTCCTTTCGACCCTTATGTGCTGCAGCTTCTTAATTTTTTCCGGTTTGCGCCTATTCAGTTGGTGGCCAACTCCTATCTTCTTCTTTCGGCCTTCGGGATTCTTTGTCGTCAGCGCGACATTTTTCCTTCTTTGGACCTCTTCCACTTCTTTTTTGAGTTGAAGGCGCACCCGTCGGTGGGGAAAGGCATTTACTTCATTCAGGCGCGGAGGAATAGGAGCTGCATCTCGCTTGCAGCGAAGGACTCCTCGCACAAGGGGTGGAAGACCCAATTCTTCTGGGTGAAGGCGGTGGCGACGGACGAGATCTGGAGATGCCGGACCTCGCCCAACTTTCACCCGAATCTGCCCCCTCGCTAGGAGGAGTTCCCTCCCCACGTGGAGCAGCAGGCTGCCCGTTTGCTGGAGAACCGTCAATCGACTGAGGAGCTGGTGACGCCAGAGAACATCGAACGGTGTCTTCTCTCACAATTGACGTCGACGGGTATGGCTCTTGCGGCTCTTTTTCGGGGGTGGTAGCTCTTTTCCTCCTCTTGACTGGGGCTTCTTCTTGTTGCAGACGTAAGGCGGGAGCCTCTGGAGGAGGCGGCCGAGGTCATCGATCTGGGAGACGACTCGGCAGCCGATGAGCCCGATGTCTCGGCGGGTCGCGTCCATGCCCGAGATAAGGGCAAGGGGGCGGCCCCCGAGGGGACTTCTCGATCGACCGGCCTGAAGCGCAAAGATCCCCTGGCGGGGAAGTTGCGGGAGGCCGCGAAGGCCAGGAAAAGGGCCAAGAAAGCCGGTTTTCCTACCGCCGTCGGGGGCGATTCTGGCTCGGCGGCGCTCCCCCCCGGGGGCAGGATGGGGCCAACCCCTCTGGGCTGGCTCTCCCATCCGCCGGGCGAGAGGGGGCCGAGGAGACCAGGGGCCCCGCAGAGGGAGGTGATGGGTCGGCTCTCCCCTCTGTGGGGGCAGAGGGTGCCGATGCCGGTGTCGCCGACGCTGGGACTGAGGGATTGGTCGGCGCGGATGGGGGTTCGCCCGCGAGGGCGTCACAACCCCAAGTGCCGGCAGTTGCTGGTGCGGTTGATCCCGCGGCGCCGGTCGAGGGTGGGGGTTCGCCCGGGGAGGCGTTGCAACCCCAACCGACCGTGGCGAGCGGGGCGGTCAGCTTCGCTGCCCGAACAGGGTCTTCTGGCGGGGTGCCCAGGGTGGAACAGTCCCCTTTACCGGAACCTCTGGTCAGGCTCGGTATCTCGGGCGACTTGTACCGGCTCTGCCGGTCGATCGCCGAGAGGACGAGGGGGGGAGAAAGGCGCAGCACTCCCGCCGGGGTCCTTGATATCCTGATGGAGGGCGGCCTGGTCATAGCTCAGACAGCGGCCATGATGGCAGAGGCGCACACCCGGACGGAGGCGGAGCGGTCGAGGCTCGCTTGGACCCTTGGTGGATGCGAGGGGAAACTAGCCCGGCTCGAGGGGGAGCACGAGGGGCTCCGGCGGGAGTTCCTTGCATTCAGGGAGTTGGCGCGGTCGAGCCGACGGGAAGTCGAGGCGCTGGCCGAGCATCTAGCAAGGGCCCGAGAATCGCTCGAGAGGAAGAGCAAACGTCTAGAAGATGAGTGTCAACGTCACATCGAGCTGGACGGCCTCTGGGAGCTTGAGCGCGGCGAGCTGTAGGATCGGGCGGAGGACGCGGAGCGCCTTCGCGCTGAGGCCGAGGCGGACCGAGCCCGGGCGGAGGGTCGGACGTCCGAAGCCGAGCGGAGGATGACCGAGCTGGAGGAGCGTCTGGCGAGGGCGGAAGAGTGTGCGGCCGAGGCGGAGCGGGCTCGGGATGGGCAGGTCGAGGCGGAGGCGATCGAGCGCTACAAAGGCTCGGAAGCTTACTCGGCCGACCTGATTGAAGCTGCCCTACCCTACTACGAGGTAGCGCTCCGCCGGGGTGCCCGAAAGGGATTCAGGCAGGGCTATCACCGGGCGATGAGCTATGCCAATGAGCACCTTGCCGGGGGTGATTTTCCTTACGGCCAGAGTTATGACTCGGATGAGTCAGTTTCCAGCTCCTCATCCTCGGCCGGGGAAGAACAGGAGGAGTCACCTCCAGCGGGGTCACCAACTCCGGAGGCTCCAGGAGGGCTCACGACCGAGACAGTTCTCGCACAGGCGAGGTCAGTGTCCCGGCCGGCCGTCACCAAAGGCACCGGGGGTGACGCGTCCCCTACTGCTGTTCCCGAGCTTCAAAGTGGGCCCGAGGCCTGATGTATTATGCTTTATTTTGCCCCTTCCCCTTTTTGTCTGTTTTTCCTTTTGTAAGAAGATTTCTTTATGGGAGGCAATAAAGGACTTACTTCGTTTGATCGTTATCTTTGCCGTGATTTGGCTGGTGTATCGGGGGCAGTTGGAAGGTGCCGATATTTTCTGCATCGTTCTCGCATGCCGATTCGGGAGACTTCCGGCGGGGCGTCCTTTCATTCCACCATGCCTTGAAAGTCGAGGCGCTTCGCGAATCCCGCTAGGGCGGGGGCCGAGGAATTGGAGGTGACCTTCCAAGGAAGGTCCTATAGCGTGTTTTCGAGGGGGGAGTCATTTAAGGCGCGTGGCCTCCTTTGGCCTATAAAAAGGACCGAAGGGTGCTCCTTCCCTCTTAACACTTAGGACTCTCGCCGGCGGTTTGCTCTTGTTCCCTCGTTTTCGCTCTGCGTTGCGCCGCCGCGAGCGGAGCATGGAGGACCCTTCAGAAGATGACGCCACAGACGACGGGGAGCGGCCGGTTCCAGCTGTCCTGGAATATCGGTCGGGTCCCACGGTCGCCGCACGTGCATGAGACGGGTCCGACGGTCGCCGCGCAGATCTGGAGAGGGCTTCAACGTGCGGGGGTACGCCGTTTGCCTCCTCTTGGCTCCGGCGAGGCTTCCGGGCGGACGCCGAGATGGAGGGCGGATGGGGGAGTTAGGGATGCCGGTCGCCATTCCCCTCCGTGGGAGGGGAGGAGGCGGCTCCAGTCCCTTCCTCACCCCTGTCCGTAGCCTCTTTCTCTCTCTTTTGTTCTTCATTTCTTTCACTCTTCGGGGGCTGCTTGCTTTCTGTTCGCCTCCAAAGAGTTGGTAGTTTGGCAGAGAGGAGACCTTCACGGCGCTCCTTTTTCCAGGTTGTTGCCAACTTAGAAGGTAGCCTTCCTCGCGTGAAAGGTGGCCTTCTCCTTGCTGTCCCTCTGTCACCTTTGTCACGGTCCACCCGAGCCAACTGGGTCGACCATCTCTTGTCCGAGCCAGTTTCCACGCGAGACAGAGTCAGTGGCTGGATGCGAGAAGGTCAAGACCGGGTCGGTCGGGCGATGGCCGTTTGCCGCGGTGCTAGATGGATTTTTGCTTTTCACTATGTAATGTACTGGCAGTTGCCTTTATGATGTACCAACAGTTATCTTGAATGAATGTAAAAAAGGGGGTTTATTTTACCCGATTTGTCGATACAGTTTTCAGAAATAAAATCTGCGTAGTGTGGTTGCGTTCCATGTCCGGGGAATGGGTTCCCCTTCCATTGTGGCTAACCTGTACGCACCTTTCCCGAGCGTCTCGATCACTCGGTAGGGGCCTTCCCAGTTGGGGGATAGCTTGCCCGCCGCCTCCAGTGGTCGAGAGGCTTCGGTCTTCCTGAGGACGAAGTCCCCTGGTTAGAATTGTCTGTCTCGGAGCTTGGTGTTGTAGTACCGAGTGAGGTGGCGCTGGTATTCCGTAGCTCGGACGTTCGTGATCTCTCAGAGTTCGTCTGCCAGGTCGAGGTTCTCGAGCAACTTCTACTCGTTTGCCTCGGGCGAAAAGCTGATCACTCAGAGAGACGGATTGGCGATCTCTAACGGAACGACGGCTTCGGTGCCATATACCAGCTGAAAAGGGGTCTCACCGGTTGCCGTCCTGGGGGTCGTTCGGTGCGACCATAGTATGCTAGGCAGTTCCTCGAGCCAGCTACCCTTAGCCTTGCCGAGTCTGGTTTTTATGCCCTTCAAGATGGTCTTGTTGGCATTTTCAACCAGCCCGTTGGCCTGAGGGTGGGCGACCGAAGTGAAGTGGTTGCGGATATTTAGGTCGGCGCATCTGTCTCGGAAGTACCGAGAGTCGAATTGCTGCCCATTATCGCTCACTATCACTCGGGGGATGCCAAAGCGACAGATGATCGATTTCCATACGAAACCCCAGACGACTGTCTCGGTGATCCTAGCTATTGCTTCAGCCTCGATCCACTTGGTGAAGTAGTCGATGGCGACGATGATGAACTTCTTCTGGGATTGAGCCGTTGGGAATGGCCCAAGGATGTCGATCCCCCACCGAGCGAAAGGGTAGGGCTCGGTAAGGGTGATAAGTTCCGTGGCCGGCTGATGGACCAAATGGTCGAACCGCTGGCAACGGTCGCAATGTTGTGCGTAGGCCGTGCAGTCGCGCTACAGGGTCGGCCACCAGTAGCCCTGTCTTAGCAGGATTCTGGCCAGCGACCGACCTCCTGAATGCGCTCCGCACAGGCCTTGATGAATCTCTTCAACAGCTTGGCTTGCTTCGTCGGGACCGAGACACTTCAGAAGGGGCCCGGAGAACGATCTTCGGTAGAGAGCGTTGTCGAGGATGACGAAGCGCCGGGCTTGGTACTTCATTCGGCGGGCTTCCCGAGGGTCGGAGGGCTCCCGGGAGTCCCGTAGCCAGGACAGGTAGGGGGAGCGCCAGTCGCCGGGAGTGGCCGAGTCAATGGCGAGGAGCCCCGAGTCTATGCTCGGGCGCTCTAGCTCTTCTAGGAGGACCGATCGTGTACCTTCCGGGTCTAGGGAGGAGGCCAGTCGGGAGAGGGCGTCCGCCCGAGAGTTTTGCTCCCGAGCTATTCGGACTACCTCGAACTCCTCGAACTGCTGGGCCAGGCTCCGGACCAACTGGAGGTATTTGATCATAGGTACCTCTCGAGCTTTGTACTCGCCATTGACCTGGCTTGCAACTAGCTGGGAGTCGGTGTGGATCCTGACTCGCTCGGCCCCCAACCGTCGGGCCATGCGGGCTCCCGAGATAAGGGCCTCGTACTCGGAAGCATTGTTGGACGCCAAAAAGTTGAACTTTAGGGCGTATTGCAACTCTATTCCTTCGGGGGACCTTAAGAGGATCCCTGCGCCGCTACCGACCGAGTTGGATGATCCATCGACGAACAGCTCCCAGGTTGGCCCGGTTGCTGTCGGAGGCCTGTCCTCGACCGGAACGGTGCTCTCGGCGATGAAGTCGGCGAGTGCTTGTCCTTTGATAGCTGATCGCGGCCGATACGAGATGTCGTAGGCCCCAAGCATGATGGCCCATTTGACGAGTCGCCCCGAGGCTTCGGGATGGGCCAGAATCTTCTTCAGTGGCTCGCCGGTTAGCACGGTGATGGGATGCCCCTGGAAGTAGGGTCGGAGGCACTTTGCGGAGGTAACCAATGCTAGCACGAGTTTCTCAGTTGCGGGGTACCTCCGCTCGGCCTCGCTGAGCACCTTGCTGGTGTAGTAGACCGGCCTCTTGACTCCCGAGTCATTTCTGACTAGGACCGAGCTGACCGTTGATGGCGTCGCCGAGAGATAGAGCAACAAGACCTCACCCAGGACGGGCTTGGAAAGCACCGGAGGCGAAGCCAGGAACTCTTTGAGCTCGGCGAACGCTGTTTGGCATTCCCCATCCCATGCGAACGTAGCAGATGCTATCTTGGGCCCCCTCATCAGCTTGAAGAAGGGCAAGCATCGTTCGGCCGCACGGGACAGGAAATGACTGAGAGCAGCGACACGCCCTGTCAGACGCTGGACGTCTTTAATGCACGTGGGCGGGCGCATGTCCAGGATGGCCTGGACCTTATCGGGGTTGGCTTCGATCCCTCGCTGAGTGACCAGGAAACCCAGGAACTTCCCGGATCTTACTCCAAAGGCGCACTTGGCAGGGTTGAGCTTCATGCTGTACTTCAGGAGGGTGCCGAAAGTCTCGGCGAGGTCGGTGAAGTGGTCTTGGGCCCTCGGGGTCTTGACGAGCATGTCATCGATGTAGGCCTCGATGTTCCGACCTAACTGTCCCTCGAACATATGGTTGACCAGTCGCTGGTATGTGGCTCCAGCATTCTTCAATCCGAAGGGCATCCGGGTGTAGCAGTACACGCCGTAGTCGGTGATGAAGGCGGTCTTCTCGACATCTTCAGGGCTCATTCGGATCTAATGATAACCCGAATAGACATCCAGAAAACTGAGTATCTCGTTGCCCGAGGTTGAGTCAACCAATTGGTCGATGCTCGGTAGCGGATAGCAGTCCTTGGGGGTGGCCTTGTTCAGATCGGTGAAGTCTACGCACATTCGCCACTTGCCTGTAGTCTTCGGCACCAGGACGACGTTGGCTAGCCACGTTGGGTACAGGACCGGTCTGAAAAGACCAATTTCTTCTCCCTTGGTGACCTGCGCCTTGATGATCGCCTGTTTCTCGGGCGCATGCTTCCTTCTCCGCTGCTGTACGGGTCTCACAGTGGTGTCGAGGTTGAGCTTGTGCGTCACAGTCTTCTCTGGTATACCAGGGAGTTGATCATCGGACCAAGCAAAGACCCGAACATACTCAGAAAGAAACTCCTTGTATTGCTGCTGTTCCTCTGGTGGTAGGTCGGCACCGATCCTTACTCCTAGGGCCGGGTCGTCGTTCAAGAATACCGTTAATAACTCGCCACCGGGCTCGGTGGTCACGGCTCTTCCTTCGACTCCCCTGGGGCCCTTATCCTTCCCGTCCGGCCTTGAGGCTTCCACCGAGATATTGTAGCACCTTCTAGCCGTGGCCTGGTTACCTCGGACTTCCCCCAACCCGTTTTTCGTGGGAAACTTCATTTTTTGGTGATAGGTAGATGGTACGGCTTTTATTCAGCTGAGAATTTTTCGGCCGAAAATGGCGTTGTACGCTATCATACCTTTAATCACTATGAAGTCCACTATGACCGTAACGGTTTTGGGTGGGGTGCCGATAGTGACCGTCAGGCTTAGGGCTCCCTCGGGGTAGGTGGCCAGGCCATTAAACCCGCAAAGGGGCGTTCGGATCGGGCGGAGTTTGGATGGGTCTTCCCCCATCTTGAGAAAACAGTCATAAGATAATACATCGGGGGCGCTCCCATTATCAACCAAAATCCTGTCTACATTACAGTGATTTATCATGGCCGAGATAACGAGGGCATCGTCATGTGGGGTGCTCAGCCCTTCCAGGTCTTGGTCGGAGAAACTATGACCTGGGGCTCCATCGGCGGGCCTCTGGGGGGCTCTAAGGCTCGGCTGGCTCGCTCGGCATGACGTTTCCTCCCTCGGCTGGTGTCGCCGCCCGATGCCGCTCCTCCAGAGATGACGTTGATATGGACCCCTCGGGGGGCGTTGTCGATCTCCTCTGCGGCGTCTCGATCTTCTTTGTGCCCGGTCGTGAACCGGGCTAGGTGCCCCAGACGGATGAGGCGCTCGATCTCGTCCTGGAGCTGATGGCAATCTCCGGTGTGGTGCCCGTGGTCGCCGTGGAACAGGAAATGCCTGTCCCGCTTGCGGTTCTTTGACCTCATTGGCTCGGGCTGGCGGAGAAGTCCCGAGTCTTTGATGTCTTCATAGATCTCGTAGACTGGCGCGGTCAAGGGGGTGTACCGCTCGTACTTTCTTTTGCGCTCTCCTTCTCGATCGCGCTTCTTACTCGAGCCAGGATTTGGCTCGGGGGTCCGCTTTTTATCCCCCTCCCGACCCGAGCCGGTTGCGTCTTGGCAGGCGCTGAGTACTTCTTCGCACTCGGCATGGCGCCGTGCCAGAGTCACTAGCTCGGCAAGGGTCGAGGGAGGGTGGAGGACAAGCTCACGGCGGAGATTCTCGTCCCGGGTGCCCCCGGTCAGTGCGGTTGTGGCTGAGGCCACATCCAGGCGGGGGATCCTGAGGGCTTCCGATTTAAATCGGTGGACGTAAGTCCGGAGCCTCTCCCCTTGCGCCTGTTTGAGGGCCAGGAGCCCCGCTACTGACCTTGGGGGGGCGCTACCGGCGAAACTCTCTTTGAAAATTCGCCCGAATTGCCTGAAGTCTCGAATGGACCCAGGGGCGAGGGCCCGAAACCATGCCTGAGCACCTTGGACCAGGGTGGCCGCGAAGGCTCGGCATTTGATGGGATCCGGCGTTCCATGAAGAGTCACCAGGGCGTCAAAGCTATCGTAGTGGTCAGCTGGGTCGCCCTGGCCGTCGTAGAGTTTGAAGGTTGGAATGGAGGCTCTGGGAGAGACCTCTGCCTTCAAGATGTACTCGGAGAAAGGGGATTTCTCCTCGTCCTCCGGGAGAGAGGTCTTCTGCAGGGCGCGGAGGGCGCGCTCTTGCTCTGCGAACCGTCTCTCGAAATCTCGCAGCCGGAGGGACAGCTCTGGCTGCAGTCGCACCGTGGGGCTGGGGGGGGCGTCTTGGCGATCTCTCGGGGCACTAGTGCCCGGGCGTGGCGGCCTCGCCCCCTGCTTCTCTCTCCTCGGCGTGGAGGAAGCCTCTTGCTCCGTAGGCGGAGCTTGCGAGGGTCCTCCGACGTCGTTGCGGAGGAGCTGTCGGCCACGGAGGGTGAAGCGAGACCCCAACTGGGAAGGCCCCTACCGAGTGATCGAGACGCTCGGGAAAGGTGCGTACATGTTAGCCACAATGGAAGGGGAACCCATTCCCCGGACATGGAACGCAACCACACTACGCAAATTTTATTTCTGAAAACTGTATCGACAAATCGGGTAAAATAAACCCCCTTTTTTGCATTCATTCAAGATAACTGTTGGTACATCAGAAAGGCAACTGCCAGTACATTACATAGTGAAAAGCAAAAATCCATCTAGCACTGCGAAAAACGGTCATCGCCCGACCGACCCGGTCTTGACCTTCTCGCATCCAGCCACTGACTCTGCCTCGCGTGGAAACTGGCTCGGACAAGAGATGGTCGACCCAGTTGGCTCGGGTGGACCGTGACAAAGGTGACAGAGGGACAGCAAGGAGAAGGCCACCTTTCACGCGAGGAAGGCTACCTTCTAAGTTGGCAACAACCTGGAAAAAGGAGCGCCGTGAAGGTCTCCTCTCTGCCAAACTACCAACTCTTTGGAGGCGAACAGAAAGCAAGCAGCCCCCGAAGAGTGAAAGAAATGAAGAACAAAAGAGAGAGAAAGAGGCTGCGGACAGGGGTGAGGAAGGGACTGGAGCCGCCTCCTCCCCTCCCACGGAGGGGAATGGCGACCGGCATCCCTAACTCCCCCATCCGCCCTCCATCTCGGCGTCCGCCCGGAAGCCTCGCCGGAGCCAAGAGGAGGCAAACGGCGTACCCCCGCACGTCGAAGCCCTCTCCAGATCCGCGCGGCGACCGTCGGACCCGACTCATGCACGCGCGGCGACCGTGGGACCCGACCGATATTCCAGGACAGCTGGAACCGGCCGCTCCCCGTCGTCTGCGACGTCATCTTCTGAAGGGTCCTCCATGCTCCGCTCGCGGCGGCGCAACGCAGAGCGAAAACGAGGGAACAAGAGCAAACCGCCAGCGAGAGTCCTAAGTGTTAAGAGGGAAGGAGCACCCTTCGGTCCTTTTTATAGGCCAAAGGAGGCCACGCGCCTTAAATGACTCCCCCCTCGAAAACACGCTATAGGACCTCCCTTGGAAGGTCACCTCCAATTCCTCGGCCCCCGCCCTAGCGGGATTCACGAAGCGCCTCGACTTTCAAAGCATGGTGGAATGAAAGGATGCCCCGCCAGAAGTCTCCCGAATCGGCATGCGAGAACGGTGCAGAAAATATCGACACCTTCCAACTGCCCCCGATACGCCAGCCAAGTCACGGCAAAGATAACGATGAAACGAAGTAAGTCCTTTATTGCCTCCCATAAAGAAATCTTCTTACAAAAGGAAAAATAGACAAAAAGGGGAAGAGGCAAAATAAAGCATAATACATCAGGCCTCGGGCCCACTTTGAAGCTCGGGAACAGCAGTAGGGGACGCGTCACCCCCGGTGCCTTCGGTGACGGCCGGCCCGGACACTGACATCGCCTGTGCGAGAACTGTCTCGGTCGTGAGCCCTCCTGGAGCCTCCGGAGTTGGTGACCCCGCTGGAGGTGACTCCTCCTGTTCTTCCCCGGCCGAGGATGAGGAGCTGGAAACTGACTCATCCGAGTCATAACTCTGGCCGTAAGGAAAATCACCCCCGGCAAGGTGCTCATTGGCATAGCTCATCGCCCGGCGATAGCCCTGCCTGAATCCCTTTCGGGCACCCCGGCGGAGCGCTACCTCGTAGTAGGGTAGGGCAGCTTCAATCAGGTCGGCCGAGTAAGCTTCCGAGCCTTTGTAGCGCTCGATCGCCTCCGCCTCGACCTGCCCGTCCCGAGCCTGCTCCGCCTCGGTCGCACGCTCTTCCGCCCTCGCCAGACGCTCCTCCAGCTCGGTCATCCTCCACTCGGCTTCGGACGTCCAACCCTCCGCCCGGGCTCGGTCCGCCTCGGCCTCAGCACGAAGGCGCTCCGCATCCTCCGCCCGATCCTGCAGCTCGCCGCGCTCAAGCTCCCAGAGGCCGTCCAGCTCGATGTGACGTTGACGCTCGTCTTCTAGACGTTTGCTCTTCCTCTCGAGCGATTCTCGGGCCCTTGCTAGCTGCTCGGCCAGTGCCTCGGCTTCCCGTCGGCTCGACCGCGCCAACTCCCTGAATGCAAGGAACTCTCGCCGGAGCCCCTCGTGCTCCCCCTCGAGCCGGGCTAGTTTCCCCTCGCATCCACCAAGGGTCCAGGCGAGCCTCGACCACTCCGCCTCCGTCCGGGCGTGCGCCTCTGCCATCACGGCCGCTGTCCGAGCTATGACCAGGCCGCCCTCCATCAGGATATCAAGGACCCCGGCGGGAGTGCTGCGCCTTTCTCCCCCCTCGTCCTCTCGGCGATCGACCGACAGAGCCGGTACAAGTCGCCCGAGATACCGAGCCTGACCAGAGGTTCCGGTAAAGGGGACTGCTCCACCCTGGGCACCCCGCCAGAAGACCCTGTTCGGGCAGCGAAGCTGACCGCCCCGCTCGCCACGGTCGGTTGGGGTTGCAACGCCTCCCCGGGCGAACCCCCACCCTCGACCGGCACCGCGGGATCAACCGCAACAGCAACTGCCGGCACTTGGGGTTGCGACGCCCTCGCGGGCGAACTCCCATCCGCACCGACCAATCCCTCAGTCCCAGCGCCGGCCACACCGGCATCGGCCTCCTCTGCCCCCACAGAGGGGAGAGCCGACCCATCACCTCCCTCTGCGGGGCCCCTGGTCTCCTCGGCCCCCTCTCGCCCGGCGGATGGGAGAGCCAGCCCGGAGGGGTCGGCCCCATCCTGCCCCCGAGGGCCGAGCCAGAATCGCCCCCGACGGCGGTAGGAAAACCGGCTTTCTTGGCCCTTTTCCTGGCCTTTGCGGCCTCCCGTAACTTCCCCGCCAGGGGATCTTTGCGCTTCAGGCCGGTCGATCGAGAAGTCCCCTCGGGGGCCGCCCCCTTGCCCTTATCTCGGGCATGGACGCGACCCGCCGAGACATCGGGCTCATCAGCTGCCGAGTCGTCTCCCAGATCGATGACCTCGGCCGCCTCCTCCAGAGGCTCCCGCCTTACGTCTGCAACAAGAAGAAGCCCCAGTCAAGAGGAGGAAAAGAGCTACCACCCCCGAAAAAGAGCCGTAAGAGCCATACCCGTCGACGTCAATCGCGAGAGAAGACACCGTTCGATGTTCTCCGGCGTCACCAGCTCCTCAGTCGATTGACGGTTCTCCAGCAAACGGGCAGCCTGCTGCTCCACGTGGGGAGAGAAGTCCTCCTGGCGAGGGGGCAGATTCGGGTGAAAGTTGGGCGAGGTCCGATATCTCCAGATCTCGTCCGTCGCCACCGCCTTCACCCAGAAGAATTGGGTCTTCCACCCCTTGTGCGAGGAGTCCTTCGCCGCAAGCGAGATGCAGCTCCTATTCCTCCGCGCCTGAATGAAGTAGAAGCCTTTCCCCGCCGACGGGTGCGCCTTCAACTCAAAAAAGAAGTGGAAGAGGTCCAAAGAAGGAAAAATGTCGCGCTGACGACAAAGAATCCCGAAGGCCGAAAGAAGAAGATAGGAGTTGGCCACCAACTGAATAGGCGCCAACTGGAAAAAATTAAGAAGCTGCAGCACATAAGGGTCGAAAGGAAGCCGAAATCCACTCTTCCAAGCCAGAAGGAAGGTGCAAATGAGCTCATCGCGATCATCCAAACTCGTCTCGTATGGAGTGGCGGCGATGAAGCTGTATCTGAGAGGCAGGCGGAAATGATGCTCCAGCCTCCGCACCTCCGCTTCCCCCAACTCACTACAGTTGGGGACGGATTCCCGCCTCACCGGCACAAGCTCCGGACTCTGATCCGCCATCGAGTCGGGAAGAGATCCCTCGTACGAGCTTGAAGACTCCGGGGGAGAAGGAAGTTGCTGGACTGCCTCTGCGGTTATCCTCGCCAACTCCTCGAACGCCGCCGCAAGGCTCCGCGTCTCCGCTGTGCTCTCACGGCGCATCAAGAAGCAAGGAAAGCCTAAAACCCTGGAAGTCTAGAACGATGAACAGCGCCCCCTATAAACCCCTGAGGGTGGCGGCGCGTCGTTCCGTGCTCCGAGAAAAGGGGGGCCCCTTCGTTTCGAATCCTTCAGGATCATCATTACGGGCCTCGACGACCACTATAAGCGGCTCCATAACGCCAACGGAATTCCACCCACCTGAGCCACGCCGGTCCAAAGCCTCGAAAAAATACTCATCCGAGCCTCCTTGGCTCGGGAGTAGGAGGGGGACAAGTGGAGAGGGGGATTTCCGCAGCCCACCACAAAGGCAGCCCAACAAGACCCACAAGGTCCAACCGAGCGAGCCCACCCGAGTGATAGCCCACAGGGCTCACTTAGGGAGAAAAGCCCAATAAATAAGACTCGAGGAACTAACTCTCCCCGGCGGCCTTCTAGGCTCGGAGGGCCCGAGACAACGGTCAGGTCCCGAGGAAGGTCCGGCCTAAAGCCCTCTCCCCGTCCGAGAGAGATAGGCTCCAGCCGACCTATCCGACCCCACCCTCACCGGGCCATGCCTATCGCTCGGACATGAGCTAGCATCCCCGAGGCTCGGTAAGGCCGGTTGATTATCTGCAGGTGCAGCCGTTCAGAGTCCTCCGCCAGCGGGAGAGTCAGGGGAGCCGTCGGACTCCAAGGGGATAACGTTCCCACGATCAGGCCATGAAAGCCCCCGTTAAAGACGTAACTCCCGCCGGGAACCCCTCAGCTTACAGGACTCCTGAAGGCGGTGCACTATTTAAGCAAGGGATCCCCTCCGGAAGATGGTAAGATGAACTAAGCATTCACACACCCTAAGCTCCTGAGCACGATTCGCTTCACCCTTTGGTGGAGAGGATTCTCGCGCATCAGCTCTCTCCTCCCCCCATTATTGCTTCCACCATAGCTCTACTGACTTAGCCATCGGAGGGTTTTGCCCCAGGGAGATCCCCTGGACCCTCTGATACGTTTCCCTCTCTTGCAGATTCATCTTCTGGTGATCCATAGCCCGCTCAGGATCCTGCGCGAGATCTCACCTCTTCATCTGGCGCCGTCTGTGGGAAACGCATGCAAAGTCGAGATGGTGAGAAGAAGCTCAGGGAGGAGATCCATCGGTGGGGCAGGTAAGGCTGTGGCGGCGGCGGGAGGCGCCCCCTCTAGGGTCTCGCAGAGCCCCCCCTCCAACACCAGCATCCCCACCAACAGGCCACCACCCCCCCCGGCGGAGACAGGGGCACCCCTCGGGGGCGGCGCCAACGCCTTCCAGGCCCTCAACGAAAAGATGGACGTCCTTGTGGAGCTCATGAGGGCCCAGGCGGCCAGGGACGCAAGGTCCCGCGCCCCGTCAGGAAGTCCCCCTCGAAGGAGTGCGACGCAGCACACCGTCGGAGGCCGCTTCAAATGTCATTAAACATGATGCCTTAAAATTATTATTCACTCCTCTTGCTACTTCTGAGATTTTTGCCAGATCTGTACTTTTTACAAATGAGCTTATTCTTGAAATTCATTGGCCATAGTGTTAAGTGGATGTCTAAACATACTTGGAATCTTATGATCCACCGACCCAATGACTGGCATTAATGGGGCCCGGTCTCGTCCTGGGAGGAGCGCCCGGAAGTTCTTGTGTCCATGGGAGTTGATTGACCACGGTGTGGCATTGCACCGAAGTGCATGACTTGCTAGATTATTTATGACATTCCACACTTCGTTATTGTACTTGTTTACTTTTTACTTGAAATTGCTTGAAATTACATGATATATTTGACTTGCATGAAATGGCTAAATTCTTTCATGATATTCTTTACACGTTCAATATTCAATACTTGAAATTATCTTGGAACCTTGTTATCATGTTATTACTTAAAATTCCGTATACAATTTCCTACTCGCTATTCATGATCTTAAACACTTCCCGATTTACTTGGAAGAAATGTCCAAAATGATAAATACTTAAATATTACCTGATTATAGATATATAAAATCCTACTGAGCTTTTTGCTCACCTTACGTTTTGGTAAATTATTGCAGGAAATGAAATTGAATAAGGGAATGGACAAGAGTGAAAGAGTGTTTTTCTTTTCCCTAGGATTTATGTAGATCATTAGTGATTTTACAAGAATGTTGTATTTTGGAGTTAGAAGATTGTAATTATCTTTATGGCTTATGAATTAGTGATGTAAACTTCATGTGATGAAATAAAAGTATCATTTTCTCATCTATCTTTCTCTTTAGAAATTAAATTGTACATGCTCTGATTGACACACTTGTTTACGACTCGCTCACGCCCTCAATATTCCGCGTCGGGACGTGACACCCAGCATAGGGCTGGAGGTCTCTTGAGTTCCCTTTTGAGGGGATGGTCTCGGCGGCTCGTGAGCTACCTCGATATTCGTGCTATCGTGGATTTAGACCTAGGGATTAGGCTAGATTAATGGCATTTTGCCGTTGCGTACAACGGTCTTGACCCCGAGTCTTGTGACTCAAGGACTGTCGGATTTAGTGAGTCTAGAGGACTGTCCAGAGTCCAATGGCTCGATGCCACTTGGTTCTTCTCGACTTTAACGTAGGGTGCGTGCGTGGTTCTCGGAGTTTCTCCTCGGAGAGTGGTCAGATTAGTGACTCCCCACTAGTCGTAGCCTTCCGACACGCGAGTGGTCCCACCAGGGAGTGGTGGCGATGCTACCTCGAGAGACGGTTTTTAGGCTGGTTACCGTCGGGCCCAACGTCTTGACGCCAGAGTCCGGCTGAGGGTGTCAGAGGGCCAAACCTAGGATGCATGGTCTGTGTGTGCACACTGAAGTCCCGCGATCAATGACACCCAAGAGGGGGGGTGAATTGGGTGATTACCAATTTTAGGAAAACTTTTGGCCTTTTATAAAATATGTGATACAAAGCTAGTTAGGAGATTCAAAGTTATTTGAACACAAATTAGATTTAACAAACTTTATATGATAAGATATAGATTAAACAAGATAGACGAAGATAAAACCAGAACAACAATTTAAACTAACGTTTATGTAGAATGGAGATAGAGGAAATGGAGCAAACCACACAATACAAGCACAATGCACAGCGATTTTTAAGGTGGTTCGGATGCATGACGGCAATCCTACGTCCACCCCTCACCAAACTCGGTGAGGCTACACTCGGGGATAAATCCCCAAATGGAGACGACGCTCCAACCACACACGCAGGACGACACCTGCACACACACACGGGGACGCGCCCCAAACTACACACGGAGACAAGCTCCAATACACACACACACGGAGATGAACTCCAACACGATCCGACAACCGGATCACTACCACACACACACGCTGCGACAAGTGCAGCAAACCACACACTAAAACAACTGGATCTAAGAGATCCACACACACACACGTAGATCTAGGAAGATCTACGCACACACGAATGGAAAACAACACACACACACGACCACAGATCCAACACGATCCACACACACACAGATTCTTCAGTTTATGATGAACACAAATACAATACCCAAAAATATAAATATGTTGAGGCTTAGTTTAGAAAACTCATGTTTTGGGTTCCCCTTGAATGCATGTTACGGATCTTGAACATATCTTCAATCTTCACTTGAACACATCCTCTTGATCTACACTTGAATCCCCTTGGATGGCTTACTTGCTTGCTTCTTCTTCTTTCTTCTTTGAGCAATCTTCCTTTGAATCCTTGCTTCCTTGCTTGCTTCTTTTCCTTGGAGGATGTTGGCTTCAGATCTACCTTGAATGGCTTGAAGTTGGATGAAGATTGTTGTTGCACGAGGTACTGTTCACGGAGCTACAGTACCCTCTTCTTCCTCCTTGGACAGCCTCCCCTTGGATCTCTTGGATGGTTAGGGTTATAGCTCCAAATGAGATGTTATATAGCCCTTGAATGGTCTATGGACATCCCCTAGACCAGATCCACATTTTGTGGGCGATTTGGTGTCATTAGGATTAAAGAATTACAAGGAGAAAGCCTCTTCTCAAAGTGGAAAAAGTCAACAATTGTGGGCAGCTCGGGGCTGGCGGTCGACCTGCAGCTTCTGGCGGTCTACCGCTATTGAAAAACCTGTAAATGGATGATCCCTGGGAATTCCGGTCGACCGCTACTGGGCTGGCGGTCGACCGCCACTGAGAGAGCTGCAGGCAGTGGGTTCCTGGCAGGGGCGGTCGACCGCCCCTAAGCTGGCGGTCGACCGCCAGCTGGGCCGACCCCCGGGATTCCTGGTTCAATCTGTTAAGCCGTTAGCTCAACCGCTTAACTCCTTTAGCAGCCCATTCTCATCTGTGGCATCGACTTTGATAGTCTTGAAGGTGTCAACTGAGTCTTTGACCTGCAAACACATGGATAGTTGATTAGAACTATAGCTTAACATCCATATGATAAATGCTTGAAGTTCATGCAAACCATTTGAGCATTTATCAAAATTTGTTCCGGGGGCTCCGCAACCTGACCGCGCAGGTCGATCCGCGGGCGAGGGCGCACGATGGCCAGAAGGGTTTCATGTTGAATGTGCATGAATGAGGTGTATACATAAGATACACAAGGTGAGATCGATGTTAAGCATGAGATACACAAGGTAAGAGTCTCACCAATGGTTCTTGATAGTAAATGACATATACCACCTGTTTTGGATTGTAGAGGAGCAGGGTGCTTATCCACAAGTTTAGTTCACCAGGTGACTGCCATGTTTGATCCTGCAAGCAAGATAGTTAAGGTTAATACCATGCTTGTTCACATTAAAGAGGTTATGAAACCTCCTGCCTCTTGTAAAAATAATTCAATCAAGCATGAATCAAGACCATGTACCATTGCCATTTGTCATCTCAAACATATTTAAACATGAATGTGCAATCAACCATAAGTTTAGTTATCATCACTCAATCACACATTAAGTTTAGTTATCATCAAAACCATAATGCCAACAAACATCAAAATCATAACTCAACACACACGTGGTTGGGGGTAGTTGGACCCGCGCTGACGAGCGCGACCCCAGCTAGTTCTGTAGGGTTCGGTGCAGTATTCAGAGGGGGGGTGAATGAATACAGCCCTTTAAAGGACTTTCGCCCAGTTAAAATATGATGCTCACTAGAATTACTAGTTCGCAAACTAGATAAGCTTAAAAGCTAATAATCAGTTGCAGAACCAAACAAGCATACAGTGAGATCACTAGGATGCTAACTAGGCTGAATTTGACAAGGAGTCGCTCAACAAGAATTTCGCTCTCTTGACAAATTAAAACATTCTAAGAAGACTAATTAACTCTTCTTCTCAACCCGAAGCCAAACGCATGGAACGCCCCTATGCATTCATCTAGCGGAAGCAAATCATAAGCAATCAAACCACAATACAAGAGGGGTTTTCAGGTGGTTCGGTCCTCCAGACCTACATCCACCCCGCACTCAAACCGAGTGTGGCTTCCACTAGCTCACGCTAGACACAGCAGACTCAGTCTGCAACAGGTGCTGCCACACAGCTTGACCAGGGGAACAGCCTCCCCTCATCCTCCCAACCGGAGGGAACCACTAGTGACACCAGTCACTAGCCAACCAGAGACACATGGTCTCTCTTCCTCTAGACCCGGAGGGAACCCCTGGACTTGAATCCACAAGCCCAGAACCGGAGATCAGATCTCCCTTCCTCCAAACCGGAGGGACACCACAAGTAGCACCCAGCTACTTGCAACCGGAGATAGCAATCTCCCTTCTCCTGAACTGACAGGAGGAACCCCGACCTCACTACTGAGGATCGGTAGAACACAGATAACCAAATGAAACAGGAAAAATAAGAAAAGAAAAATACACAGCGATCAGAAAGCTGTAAAGACAAATAACACAAATGTGGCTTGCATGGAGCTGACTGGCCTGGATTTGATCCACGGTCCAGTAGACAGATCTTCAGGTAACTTCTTCCTTGTTCTCCACGACCTCTCTCGCTCACTTTCTATCTCTCTTTTCTTTCTCTTCTACTCTCCTAGGAGCTTCTTCTGCTACTTCTCTTCTTCTTCTTCTCAACTCTCTTCTCTCTCTTTTTCTTCTTCTGCTCTTACTCTCACTCTCTTCCCTGCTCTCTTCTTTTCTTTCTTCTCTTCCTTTTTCTGGATCGGGGCTCTCTGTATGAGCTTTTCTTCTTGCCAACTCGATCACCTTCATCTGAGGACGAAGGGTTCTATTTATAGCAGCAACAGCAGGTGGATAGGGCACAAAACGCGTGTGCCTCCCATATTTCCAGAATCTTCCTGTCACGTGTCCTTATCAGATTGGTTCCTCTTATCTCGGATCACGTGCAGCCCAGGAGTGTGGAATGTTCTTCCTCAGACCTGTAATGAGATTAAAGTCATTAACACTGAGGGCCACAGGAACTAAAGCTGCATGAGATATGTAATAGTAATACGATGGCACTGTACTTGGAATGACACGAGATAGACAAGGTGACTGCAGCACGAAGTAAGGAATGACACGAGATACATTGTGACAGAACAGACACAACGAAGAGAACGATACGAAATGAGGTTATAAAACAACACGAGGTAAAAAGAGGAACGACACGAAGTGGTTGCAACAACAAGCAAGACATAAAAGATGACACGAGATGCAACTAGAGGACAGAGAGAAGCGACACGAGGTTCACACAGAAACGACACGAGGTGGCACAGAAAGCAACACGAGGTGCTGCACTGTTCTGCACGCAGTGGAACAAAAACGACACGAAGACACAAAGACAAAAACAACACGGAGACACGAAGACAAAAACAACACGGAGACACGAAGACAAAAATAACACGGAGACACGAACATAAAAACAACACGAAGACACGAACATAAAAACAACACGACATAACACACAGCAAAGAGAACGACACGAGTTGACTACAACACGAAGATGAAAAAATAAAGAACCGACTCGAACTAAGGATGACACGTGCTGACAACAGAAATCGACACGAAGTGGTTGCAAACAAGCAAGACACGAGGTCTACGTAAAGCAACACGAAGTGTGGTCAAGGCGAGAAAGACACGAGGTCTAATGAGAAAGACCAACACGAAGACAGTGAAAACATCACGAAGTAAAGAACAACGACACGAAGTGTAGTGGTGACAAAAACATACACTACACAGAACGACACGAAGACACAACAAGGAAAATGACACGAAGACACAACAACAACATTAACCAACACGAAGTAAGTACGGCATGGAGACAGATGACAGAGACCGTCACGAGTTGAAAAACAACACGAAGATGAAATTGACACGAAGTGAAAACGACACGAAGATGAAGTTGACACGAAGTGAAAATGACACGAAGACGAAGTTGACACGAAGTGAAAACAACACGAAGACGATGAGAACAGCACGAGGTGAAGCGACACGGGGTTCACTGGGAAACGACTCAAAATTCATCAGAACAAATCGAGCTGCTACAGTAAACAACACGAAGACAATCAAACAAACACAACACGAAGACAATGGATGCTACAGTGCAATGTCTAGACTTGAAGTTCAGTTGAGTGTACAGACTTTACCAATGAATCACTCACTGTACAGACTTACTATAGCAGTCTGATGTACAGACTTTGATGAACAGTCCAATGTATGGACTTGTACTGCAAACAACAATGTATAGACTTCATGTAAAAGCCCAATGTATTGGACATTGAAATCGAAGACCAATGTGCAAACTTGACAGTGAAGACTAGTGTGCAGACTTCAAGTTTAACTGTGGATGTACATACTTGAAGAATAAGCCAGTGTATAGACTTGAAGACTGAAGGCGATGTACAGACTTTGATGACCAACACCAATGTATAGACTTAGGAGCATAAGACACGGCTGTACAGACTTCGCCTAAGACGCTGTACACACTTAGCCTAAGACAATGCATAGGCTTGAACGAGAGTCCAATGTATAGACTTTGCTACCCAGGCATGATATATGTAGAGACATGATATCTGACAGAATGCAATGCACATATATAAAGAGTAAATGCCATCAATGCTAGACATCATCATTCATGTTGCTATCAATATGCAGAATGCTCAAGAATAATAATGCATAGAAATGCACTTTGTTTATTACAATCATCAAAACATAATAACATTGCTATTATCAAAATACAATATCAAATGCACTCAAATGCACTCACTGTCTTGCTATCATCAAAACCAAAAAGCATTGCTATCATCAAGGCGACATAGCACATGCTTGTGCCTAAGAGGCACAACATTCTCCCCTTTTTTGATGATGGCAACACAATGTGACAGTGAGTCACACACAAGATTTTCTCCCCCTTTGACATGATCAAAAAAGAAAAACAGTAAAAATATGAGTGCAAAGTGCAATATGCATGCAAATTCCTCTAGAACATTTTTCCCTGAAAGTAAGACTCCCCTGAAATGTTTCTCCCCCTAAATAGAAGCTCCCCCTTTGAGAAGGAATATGAACAGATAAACAAGGTAGAGAGAGTAGGAGGGTCACTTGACAACAGCTGAATCATAGGTTCAGAAAGGAAGCATGATTATAAACAACTGTTAAAGTTTAAAAATCAGCAACATACAATTTTGACAAAGATTCAGGTTTAACAGTTATAATTCTAGAGTAAAACACCTGACCCCTGAAAAAGAGTTTTAGATTCCATTTATAGCAATGAATCTAGGGCACATGGTATTAATAGATAAGTCAGACATAATACCATTTTGTGATTAAACACGGAAATTCAAGAGAGGCAACTTGAATATGTATTAATAAAAACAATTTCCACTCATAGACTTTTGATTTTCAAAGGGTTACAGCAGTTTGACTTACATTTTTCAATTTCTGAACCTGAACTGAGTAAATAGATCAGTGGCATTTATGCTGTTGACATTAGGTGTACACCTTGATCAGAGGCAAGTACCCCCAGTTACTAGGCATAAACTACTAGACCTATTTCAGATCAAAACCCACAAAGAATAGTCTTCACTTTTGACATTAAGGGTACACCTTGATTAGAGGCCAGTACACTCAGTTACTTAGTGAGAACTCCCTCTATAGATTTGACCTTTTGAACAGAGATATTCTAAAGCACTTCATGACTATGAGTTCTCTTACTTCATTGGAGGAGATCACAATTTCTCGGTGCAATTCAGCCATTGCTCTGTCACTATGTTCAGTTCATAGCATTATGATCTTATTTACTGCTGCCCTTACTTCTTTTAGAGTGATTGTTTAAAAAATCAGTACACACTCTTATTATCCTTTTCTAGAAATTTCCAGATCAACACATTTGGCATTACAAAAACTTTTTCTAATCTTACCATGAGATAAAGATTAATTGCTATAAAGGTTTTCTTTTATCTCAAGTTCTGAAGTGCAGATACTTAACTCTCTAATTTATAAAGGTTAAACCTTTAGTTCCTTTCAATTTGTGAGTGTGATTTTTATAGAAAAACAGTTGCAATAATCACCATTCAATGTACTAAACCAGATGCAAAGCTGTTGTTTAGTGAAAATGATGGGGAAAGGATAGCAATTGGCAAAATGGTCCAATGGCATCTGATGTCAAAAGATATGAATCACATGAATGGGGACAAAGAGGAGTAAATAGGGTTCAATGAATTGAATAGAATCTCTCAGCTCCCCCTGACACCATGATGCAAAAATATGCTATGCAGTAGACTATTCTACATGCAGACTATGCAACATTAGTCAAACTCCCCCTGACAAAGTGCATGAAATAGAATTAATGAACTGCTCATAATTTTAGAATATACTCAAGAAGAATTCATGCTTTGTTCAATCAGAGAGAGAATTTATCAAATGCATCATCTTCCTTTTAAATTTTCAGATTTTTTCAACATATGATGCAGTACACTGTTCTTCATGAAAACTAGACCCATGGTACTAGGCGGAGGACCTGGTCTCAAAGACCATCTCACACATGGTAGGAACCTCCGGGCAGATTTCCCTGCCTTTTAGTAACATACCATTTGATATACCAGGGTTAACAAGGACAATGCAACATAAGGCAGTCCTTCATGCATTGAACAACATCATTGACACATGCAATGACAGTCAGTCTATACACAATTAGTCCAAGTATGCATTCAATAACAAGCATGCAATGCATTAACACAAAACACATGCATGGACACAGAGTCTATATAGTGCATCAACTGTATACACTAGAGAAGCATTCAAATTCAGTTCAACATATAGCAAGAGAAGAGCATCAGATATGCAGAATTGAATTCAATAGCTGAGTCTGGAATGCAGACTGATCAACTAGACATGAAGAGTTCATTAAAAAATCAACCAAGCAAATCAACATGAAACTCACAATTTTCATGCTCACAATTTCAGATAATGAAATTTAAAACAGATTTCAGAACTGACCTGAATTGAATCATGGGGTTTTCTTTTTGAGTGCCTTGGTTGACCCCTTTTATTTCTCCTTCCAAGGCACACCTGCAGCAAGTCAATCATGTTGATCCTGCAGAGACCCAAGCAGTCTTGGGTCCTGTACTACCCCTATCAGGTGTTCTAAACAGTTTCTTAGCAACATGGTCATCAAATTTCATCAGAAAACAATTGTCCATAGAGTGACCAAGTTTACCACAATATCTACATGAAACAGCAGATTTTCTGGTCCTATGATGCATATCAACAGCAGCATGAGACCTATGATAATGAGCATGAATTGTTCTGTTGTAAGCATGAATTTTTGATTTACCATTACTTGCCCACCAGCATTCAGAAGCTCGGTGGCCAGGTTTTCCACATTCATAACAACCAAGAGTCTTTTCTTTAAGACCAGCTTTATTTCTGCCCAAGAAATTTTTGTTTGGAGGGAATCTTACAAATTTGGAATTAGAATGATTTCCTTGAACAAACCAGCAGTCCTTGACTGCATGCCCATACCTGCCACATTCAATGCACCTAGGGTGCTTACCTCTTGAGCTAGTAAATCCCCATGAAGGCCTAAACCAACACTCAACAGCTTTATGACCACGTCTGTTGCAATTGTAACAAATGATATGTTGGTTTGAGGAAGACATGTTTCTTTTGGGGTGGTGATGATTATTTGGAAATGTTTTATCATGCATCATATCATCACTTATCATCACTCTGCAGTCATCCATATAATGACCATGCCTACCACAGTAGTAACAAGAGGCATCAGATTTCCTAGGAACATGGTTTCTATCATATGAGTTCCTAGATGTATGTGAGTGAGTATAGGAAGCATGAACAGTGTGTACACCATCAGGCTCAACCGAGCTAGCAGCTTTCTGTTCGTGAGCAGGAATAGTCTTTACCTTCTTTATTTGACTCTTTCTTTTCAATTTCTGATTATCCTTAACAGGTTCTGTTTGTTTTTCTATTTTCTGGGCTCTGAACTGGAAAACAGGTTTTGAAGGTGACTTATGATTTTCATTTTGTTTTGGGGATTGCCTTGAGGTACCAGCTACATTAGAACTATGGACAAAGGTAGTATATAACTGGTTTCTGGTAGTTTCCTTAACATCAGGACTACAGCTTGTCCCCTTTCTTGGATTGCCATCCTTCATTTTCACAACAGTTTTTACTTTTCTTTCATTCTTAGCAGAATTGGATGCTGATTTTTCTAGATCCTGAATCTTATTCTCCAAAGATGTTATGTGAAGTTCATAACTGGCTATTTCCTGTTCACTGCAATTAACACATTCGCTTAGAACTTGGTTTGCAGTTTTATACTTCTCAATTTCTTGTTCTAGACTGTTCAAACTTTTTGAATTTTCATCATAAACAACTTTTCCTTTTTCTGTGGTGAGAAGTCTTTCAGACAAGCCAGTGTTTAACCACTTCAGTTTTTCAACTTCAGCTTTTAATTCAGTGTTTTCTTCCTCAAGATCTCTAGTCTGAAATTCATTACCCTCACATCTCTCTCTTCCAGACATTAGCTCCAGTTTTTCAATTAATTCCTCTTCTCTTTCCTCCACTTTAATTTTCTCAGCGAGCAGATTTTTGTGATCATCTTTAAGTGAGGCTATTTGTTTATTTAGCCGTTCATTCTCACTAAAGAGATCTTCATTTCGTTCTCTTAAAGCAGAGCATATTTTACAATCTGATTTAGCAGAAGAGGACTGTGAAACCTCATTGATTTCATTCATTCTGATAATAAGAGTTTTATTCTTCTTTTGAAGATCCTCATTCTCCAATTTCTTTTTGTCCAATTCAGAATTAACTTCAGTTAGTTCTTGCATGCCTTTTAGATGCTCATTTTTCTTATCATTCAGTTGATTCTGAAGTTCAGACATTTTATCTAAGCATGTTTGTTTTTCAATTTTTAGAGAATCATTTTGTTTCTTAAGATTCTGAACATCTAGCATGCATGCATCATAAGACTTTTTCATATTTGGACAGTTTTCACAGGAATCTTTCAGATTTATTCTATCACATTTCTTTTTCAACTTTTTGTTCTCAGATTTCAATTTCTTGGATACTTCTAACAAATTTTCATACATCTCTATTAATTCATCGAAAGAGTATCCTTCTGATTCAGAACTTACCTGAGATGAGATCTCATCTTCATCATCCCGGTTGGCCATCAAGCAGCTATCACCTTGCTAATTATGCGCAGAAACGACTCTGTCATATATTTCCTTTCCAGATGTGCACCTGAGAACAAAAGGATACATATCAGTATTAACTATCGCTCTCAAGATATTAAGAACTATGGTATTATCGCAATTCTTAGAGCTGTCCTCACTAGACCAATTGGTCTGATCTTTAGGTAAGCGGTGTGGGCCTTTAGATATAAGACTCCACAAATGTGGACCAATTGAGTCTATGTACACAGCTAGGCCTCCTAGCCAACTTTCAAAGTTAGAACCATCATAAATCGGAGGTCGAGCCATTAGAACAGATGGCAGACAAATTCAGCGAAGTAAAACAAATGACACGAACTCCACTGAAACCAGATAATCAAAATAAGACACAAGTCAATGAAGCAAGACACGATTTCAAGAGATCCACTCTGAAATGCACCAAACAAATCGGCAGGATCCTCTGCAGATTGTTAGATCTGATAGATCAGAGACCTGCTCTGATACCAATTGTTGGGTTCGGTGCAGTATTCAGAGGGGGGGGGGTGAATGAATACAGCCCTCTAAAGGACTTTCGCCCAGTTAAAATATGATGCTCACTAGAATTACTAGTTCGCAAACTAGATAAGCTTAAAAGCTAATAATCAGTTGCAGAACCAAACAAGCATACAGTGAGATCACTAGGATGCTAACTAGGCTGAATTTGACAAGGAGTCGCTCAACAAGAATTTCGCTCTCTTGACAAATTAAAACATTCTAAGAAGACTAATTAACTCTTCTTCTCAACCCGAAGCCAAACGCATGGAGCGCCCCTATGCATTCATCTAGCGGAAGCAAATCATAAGCAATCAAACCACAATGCAAGAGGGGTTTTCAGGTGGTTTGGTCCTCCAGACCTACATCCACCCCGCACTCAAACCGAGTGTGGCTTCCACTAGCTCACGCTAGACACAGCAGACTCAGTCTGCAACAGGTGCTGCCACACAGCTTGACCAGGGGAACAGCCTCCCCTCTTCCTCCCAACCGGAGGGAACCACTAGTGACACCAGTCACTAGCCAACCAGAGACACACGGTCTCTCTTCCTCTAGACCCGGAGGGAACCCCTGGACTTGAATCCACAAGCCCAGAACCGGAGATCAGATCTCCCTTCCTCCAAACCGGAGGGACACCACAAGTAGCACCCAGCTACTTGCAACCGGAGATAGCAATCTCCCTTCTCCTGAACTGACAGGAGGAACCCCGACCTCACTACTGAGGATCGGAAGAACACAGATAACCAAATGAAACAGGAAAAATAAGAAAAGAAAAATACACAGCGATCAGAAAGCTGTAAAGACAAATAACACAAATGTGGCTCGCATGGAGCTGACTGGCCTGGATTTGATCCACGGTCCAGTAGACAGATCTTCAGGTAACTTCTTCCTTGTTCTCCACGAGCTCTCTCGCTCACTTTCTATCTCTCTTTTCTTTCTCTTCTACTCTCCTAGGAGCTTCTTCTGCTACTTCTCTTCTTCTTCTTCTCAACTCTCTTCTCTCTCTTTTTCTTCTTCTGCTCTTACTCTCACTCTCTTCTCTGCTCTCTTTTTTTCTTTCTTCTCTTCCTTTTTCTGGATCGGGGCTCTCTGTATGAGCTTTTCTTCTTGCCAACTCGATCACCTTCATCTGAGGATGAAGGGTTCTATTTATAGCAGCAACAGCAGGTGGATAGGGCACAAAACGCGTGTGCCTCCCATATTTCCAGAATCTTCCTGCCACGTGTCCTTATCAGATTGGTTCCTCTTGTCTCGGATCACGTGCAGCCCAGGAGTGTGGAATGTTCTTCCTCAGACCTGTAATGAGATTAAAGTCATTAACACTGAGGGCCACAGGAACTAAAGCTGCATGAGATATGTAATAGTAATACGATGGCACTGTACTTGGAATGACACGAGATAGACAAGGTGACTGCAGCACGAAGTAAGGAATGACACGAGATACATTGTGACAGAACAGACACAACGAAGAGAACGACAAGAAATGAGGTTATAAAACAACATGAGGTAAAAAGAGGAACGACACGAAGTGGTTGCAACAACAAGCAAGACATAAAAGATGACACGAGATGAAACTAGAGGACAGAGAGAAGCGACACGAGGTTCACACAGAAATGACACGAGGTGGCACAGAAGCAACACGAGGTGCTGCACTGTTCTACACGCAGTGGAACAAAAATGACACGAAGACACAAAGACAAAAACAACACGGAGACACGAAGATAAAAACAACACGGAGACACGAAGATAAAAACAACACGAAGACACGAACATAAAAACAACACGAAGACACGAACATAAAAACAACACGACATAACACACAGCAAAGAGAACGACACGAGCTGACTACAACACGAAGACGAAAAAATAAAGAACCGACTCGAACTAAGGATGACACGTGCTGACAACAGAAACCGACACGAAGTGGTTGCAAACAAGCAAGACACGAGGTCTACGTGAAGCAACACGAAGTGTGGTCAAGGCGAGAAAGACACGAGGTCTAATGAGAAAGACCAACACGAAGATAGTGAAAACATCACGAAGTAAAGAACAACGACACAAAGTGTAGTGGTGACAAAAACATACACTACACAGAACGACACGAAGACACAACAAGGAAAATGACACGAAGACACAATAACAACATTAACCAACACGAAGTAAGTACGACATGGAGACAGATGACAGAGACCGTCACAAGTTGAAAAACAACACGAAGATGAAATTGACACGAAGTGAAAACGACACGAAGACGAAGTTGACACGAAGTGAAAACGACACGAAGATGAAGTTGACACGAAGTGAAAACAAAACGAAGACGATGAGAACAGCACGAGGTGAAGCGACACGGGGTTCACTGGGAAACGACTCGAAATTCATCAGAACAAATCGAGCTGCTACAGTAAACAACACGAAGACAATCAAACAAACACAACACGAAGACAATGGATGCTACAGTGCAATGTCTAGACTTGAAGTTCAGTTGAGTGTATAGACTTTACCAATGAATCACTCACTGTACAGACTTACTATAGCAGTCTGATGTACAGACTTTGATGAACAGTCCAATGTATGGACTTGTACTGCAAACAACAATGTATAGACTTCATGTAAAAGCCCAATGTATTGGACATTGAAATCGAAGACCAATGTGCAGACTTGACAGTGAAGACTAGTGTGCAGACTTCAAGTTTAACTGTGGATGTACAGACTTGAAGAATAAGCCAGTGTATAGACTTGAAGATTGAAGGCGATGTATAGACTTTGATGACCAACACCAATGTATAGACTTAGGAGCATAAGACACGGCTGTACAGACTTCGCCTAAGACGCTGTACACACTTAGCCTAAGACAATGCATAGGCTTGAACGAGAGTCCAATGTATAGACTTTGCTACCCAGGCATGATATATGCAGAGACATGATATCTGACAGAATGCAATGCACATATATAAAGAGCAAATGCCATCAATGCTAGACATCATCATTCATGTTACTATCAATATGCAGAATGCTCAAGAATAATAATGCATAGAAATGCACTTTGTTTATTGCAATCATCAAAACATAATAACATTGCTATCATCAAAATACAATATCAAATGCACTCAAATGCACTCACTGTCTTGCTATCATCAAAACCAAAAAGCATTGCTATCATCAAGGCGACATAGCACATGCTTGTGCCTAAGAGGCACAACAAGTTCTTGTTCTGTGGTTACTACTACGGTGTCCCCGTTCCACCAGGGGTCGAGGGGGACACCTGAGGCGCGGTCTAAGTCGTCAGTTGACGCATCCGGCCTTGCTTCTGGTGGGCAGGTACTCCTGTCACGTGAGACATGACTCTCCTATTTAAAGTTCCGTTTCCCGTCTGCGAGACGTAGTTTTTGGACCGTTCCAGCGTGCTTTCTGAGGTGGTGGCCAAGGGTGCTCGGTAGGGATTGTCGAGGCTTCACTGTGCCAGTGTGGGACTACGACCCTGGTTGGTCATGCCTGTGTAGGCAGACTTCTGCGGCAGGGTTGCCGTGAGTGTTTCCTCGGTAGGTCTAGTGTTAGAGTGGTCCAGTTTTCGATTGTGAGATCGGGCTTTCTCTTTCTGTTGATGGTACAGTAGGAGTAGCTGTAGTGCCGAGTTTTGACCGGCCACCGGTTCGCTGTTCCTGCTGTAGTTGTTGTTGCTTTCCTTTCCGTTACTGCTGTTGTTTCTCGGTTGGTGTTCCGCGGGACCCCTACTGAGCCAGTGATAGGATGCTCACCCCTACTTTTTAGGTGCGACGGTTCTTCCTCGAGTTGCGAGGGTGTTGTTCGGAGGTCTTTAGCTGCCCACTCGCCGGGCCGAGTGTTCACTTGGCATGTGGTACGTTTTAATACTTTAGACTGTACTTTCTATTGGACTGGACTCTATTATTGTAGTTATTTATTTATTTCTGTTAATTATTGAATTGTCCTACTTTATTTCCTATTTCTTTGTACCTCCACACTCCTTTTAGCCCTTCCGAGTCCTCCGGCTTGTGGGCGGCGGGCTAGGATTCGAATGGTATCGGGTTCTTCCCAATATCCGGATCTTGGGTCATTACAACGCAGCAGTGGTCACCCAGTGGCTGGGGTAGGGAGAAAAATCGCAGGATAGGTCGACGCAACTATCATAGGGAGTTGACGTAGTAGGGTCCTTCCAGTAGCTGGGGTAGATGGGAAAATGCATGGGCAAGTCGATGCACCCAGTTCATGAGGTCGATGCAACCATGGTCTAGAGACCAGTTTCCCCATGGATTCAATAGAGCAGGTCGACCCAAGTGGCACAGGGAGTCGACGCACAGGTCCTTTAGAACCCCTTATTCCTGTACCAAGTATTGGGCAGGTTCATCAAGGTACCCTAGTGTGTACAACACATCCTATGCCCAAGGGAACAAAAGATGGAACAATGAAACAAAAATCCCAAATAACTTCTATGCATTTAAAGGTGCAAAATTGGGCAACGTGAACAATGAAGTCAAAACAAATGGCAAGCCCACTCTGAAAAGGCAAGTTTGGATTCTGAAATGTTTGCTATCATGTTTTGAAGATATGAATGGTCTGATGGGACCCAAGTGCATTTGGGTTCCAAAATTGTTTGTCTGATTTACTTTGCAGGAATGCCTTATAGCCATACATAACAAATGGTATCTCGACAGTGGCTGTTCAAGGCATATCATAGGGGACAAGGGAAAATTTTGTTTGCTGGTTGAAAAGGATGGTGGGCATGTCACTTTTGGAGGAAACAACAAAGGAAGAATCACCGGAACATGTAAATTTTGGTAAGAATTCTCCAACTCTATAGAAAATGTCTTGCTGGTTGAAGGATTGGAATATAATTTGCTAAGTATTAGTCAATTGTGCGATAAAGGGCATAAAGTCATTTTTGACTCTCACTTATGCAAAATCATGGAACCCAATTCAGAAACAATTAAATTCATTGGCAAGAGAGTCAATAATGTCTATATGGTTTACTTGGATGATATTGCTCATGATAACTTATGCCTAGCTGCAAACAAAGACTATTTAGTTTCGCTATGGCATCGTAGACTTGGTCATGCTAGCTATAATGTCATGTATATACTTGTTAAGCACAACATGGTAAAAGGTTTGTCGGAAATTTCATTCAAACATAACAATAAAATTTGTGCTGCATGTTCCCAAGGTAAGCAAACTATGAAATCATTTAAGAGTAGAATTGAAAATTAGTCCTCCAAGCCACTAGAACTTGTGCATATGGATTTATTTGGACCTACTCGGACTGCAAGTCTAAGTAGGAAAAGATATGGATATGTTATAGTGGATGATTTCTCTAGATTTACTTGGGTATTCTTTTTATCTCATAAAAATGATGCCTTCGTTGAGTTTCAGGCTTTCTTCAAAAGAACAAAGCAGGACGATAAGTTTCAAATCTGTTCTATTTTATCGGATCATGGTGGTGAGTTTGAGAATTCTGACTTTGAAAATTTTTGTAGTGATCAAGGAATAATTCATAAATTCTCATCACCAAGGACTCCCGAGTAGAATGGTGTCGTGGAAAGAAGGAACATGACCCTCCTGGAGATGTCTAGGACAATTCTAATTGGAAGCAACTTACCAAGAAAATTCTAGGCTGAGGCGGTTAACACAGCATGCTATATCATAAACCGATCAATGGTAAGACCTTCCAGTAACAAGACTCCATATGAACTATACAAGGTAAAAAGCCATCTCTTGCTCACTTCAAAGTGTTTGGATCAAAGTGTTTTATACATAATAATGACAAAAAGGACTTGGGCAAATTTGAACATAAGAGCGAATCAGGTATCTTACTTGGCTATTCTGATCACTCTAGGGCATATAGAGTCTTTAATGTCAAAGGTCAAACTATAGAAGAATCTCCCCATATCACTTTTGATGAATACCATGATATATCTAATGATGATGAACCATGTAGGAGAAAGGATGATGGAGAGTTCTTGGAAACAAAAGAGGAACAAGGAGCATAAGAAGATGAAACAAGGCCAGATAGAGACCAAGGTGAATCAAGCAGTCATGGGGTCATCCCTACCAATGAAGGTATGGAATCTTCCAATATTGTCGTACTTAGAGATCATCCTCTAGGTAGCATCATTGGTAGCCTGCATGAACCCACTGAATGCTGTGGTTGACAACAAGGTTGGTGCATGTTTTGCCATCACTGCCACAAGGTCGGAGGACCTCCTGCTAGCACAAGCCAAGGTCGATGCTACTTGCTAAGGTCGATGCACATCAAGCCAGCACAGAGCTGAGGTCGGTTCACATCAAGCCAGCACAGAGCTAAGGTCGGTGCACATCAAGTCTGCACAGGACAAAGGTCGACGCTACATCAAGTGAGTGCAGATATAAGGTCGGTGCACATGAGTACCTAAGGTGAACAAAGGTCGGTGCACATTTTGTTTTATCTTATATAAGGTTGGTGCACGTTTTGTTTCATGACATATAAGATCGGTGCATGTTTTGTTTCATGACATATAAGGTCGGTGCATGTTTAGCTTTATGTTATACAAGGTCGAAGCACATTTGTTTACAAGGTCTGTGCACATATATTTTGTGCATAAAGGTCGGTGCACATCTAAAAGGAAGGTCGAAGCACATTTGTTTACAAGGTCTGTGCACATATATTTTGTGCATGAAGGTCAATGCACATTGGCTTACAAGGTTGGTGCACCTATAAGGTGACTCGAAGCAGAAGACCAAAGCTCCATTTAACAAGGTCGAAGCACATATTGTGGTTAAGCTCAATCAAGTCAATGCACATATTGAGAAGCTCACAAAGGTCGATGCAGTTGTTGGGAACTGAGGTCACTATAGCAGAAGAAAGTGTTTGATGAAATGCCACAGAGAACCTGAAGTTAGCAGAACTATGGATCTGAAGAATCCACAAGCCATAATGTCAAAGATTCAAGGTCGATGCATCTTCTTATTCTCTTACTAGTGAGGTCGATGCTTCAGGATTTACTCAACTCCCAACTTAAGTCCAGACCCATTAAGGGAGTTCGAACCACTTAAGTTCTTCTCTGTCACGAAGAACCCTGGAAAGCTGTAAACAGCACGTGATCCCAGAATGGCGAGAATAATGGCACGTGGTCCCAAAAAAGTTCATGATTGGGCACGTGCTCCAAGGTTCAATAATTGGAAAGAAATTTCTCATCCTGCCACGTGGATCAATGAAATATCAAGATCAAAAGGGTTTATCCAAAGCATCTTCGGAAGTCCTGTTCTGGGTATAAATAGGAGGTATCCTCCTCCATAGAGAAAGGGGAGAAGAAAAAAAATAGAAGAAGTAGCCGCCAGAGAAGAGAGCAGAAAGAAGAGCAGACAAAGAGTGAGAGCTGAAGAAGAAGAAGAGAAAGAGTAAGCCAACAGATAACAAAGAAAGAGAGAGAGAGCTAGTGTGGGAGCCAGATCTGAAATCTGTGAGCCATTTCGTGAAGAGAAAGCCCGAAAAGAGAGAAAGAGAAAAGAATCTCAGAGAAGCCTGCTCGTGACTGAAGATTTGATTCCATCAGTTCAAGGATCAGATCCTGAATTATTTTGCTCTACTCAGAGCTACATCTTTTACTTTCCTACTTGTATTTCTTCTTTATTCATTTTCCTCTTTACCGTTGTCTTCCGATTCCCTGTTTTGGGTGTCGGGTTCCTCCTGTGTGTTCAGGAGAAGGGAGATTTGTTCTCCGACTATGAGTGACTAGGTGTCACTCATGGGTTCCTCCTGAGGATTCAGGAGAAGGGAGTTTGAACTCCGGTCATCCTCTGTAGATTCAAAGGAAGGGAGACTTAGTCTCCGGTTGCAAGTGACGGGTAGTTGCTCGTGGGTTCCCTCTGAGGATTCAGAGGAAGGGAGGTTGGACCTCCGATTCTAGCTCTGTGGGTAGAGGAGCTAGGTGTCTGGTTTTGTGGGTTGCAGAACCAGGTTGAGGTATTTGTCTCCCTTGGGTAGTCGAGCTGTTAGGCAACATCCTGTTGTAGACTGAGTCTGCGTCTTGCTTTTGCAAGGGAATCCTCACTCGGGTTAGAGTGAGGGGTGGATGTAGGCGGACTGGTGTCTGGCCGAACCATCTAAAAATCCTGTGTGCAGTGGTTTGCTTCATGTGATTGTTCCTTATCTTCTTCCCTCTTCATAGAATCTTCTGGTTGTGTGGTTAATTGGTTTATGTTCGCTGTATGGTCAGACTGAACTACATTCCCTTCAGTTTACAGCTAGCTCTTCATTGATCTGCTCTTCATGCGCTAAGTGGTTGTCTGAGTGTCTAATAGAAACACTATCTTAGGATGTTAAATCCTACGAGTCGTGTGATTGCCTTGGTGTGATTGTTCCCTATCTCCTGCCTCCTTCATAGGTTTTGTTTACCGTTCGCTTTGAGCGCTAGTGCAATTTTCATTTGTTTCTTAGAGTGGCATTTGTGTTTTATTTGGTCAAAATTTTCAAAAGATCCATTCACCCCCCCCTCTGGATCTATTTTCGTGTACCACCTATTCTAACAATTGGTATCAGAGCAGGTTACTGGTTCTACGGATCCAACGATCCGCAGTAGATCCTGCAGCTTCTTTGGTGCAATTTTCTGATTGCTGCCTACTACTTTGAATCTGATTGGTAATTGTCTCGATGGCTCACCCACCGGTTTTCAATGGCTCTAATTTTAATTCATGGTTTAGCAACTTGCGTAGCTACATTAAATTGATTGATCCTGATCTATGGAACCTAATCACTCACAATCCACATAGATTGCCGAAGGACAAGTCTAAGTGGACAGACATAAATAGATCTAGGAATTCTAAAAATCTTATAGCATTAGATTTAATGAAGGTAGCTACTAACAAGGCATTCCATTCTTGTTTTTATGAGTGCAGGTCTATAAAAGATATCTTGGATAAACTGAAGACTGCCAACAGAGGAAATGAAGATGAATGTCTTATAGTGAACAAAGCAGCAATCAAAATGAAGAGGAGGATGGTGATCAGGTAAATCATTTTGATAACTTTTCCCTAGATGATTGGGAGGATGCCTATGGTAATCTGTTAGAAAAATATGAAAGGGCATGTAAACAAAGTAAAATACTGAAAAAGAAATTACATGATGCTGTCAACTCTAATTCAAAAAAAAGAGTGTGAAATTTTGAAATCTGAAATTGATTCTCTTAGAAATCAGTTGAAAAGTTTCAACACTGTCAGTTCTGAATTAGAAGTCTTGATGTCTAAAAATGAAGTTCTTAAAAAACAAATTGAAAAGGCTGAAAAGAAACTTACCAATTTTGAGCATGGAAACAACTTAATTTCTGAGAAGCTTAAAGCCGTTAAGGTAAAAAATGGAAAAGTCTTGATGAAACTGAAAATCAAAACAGAAAGCTAGGAAAAGAAGCTGACAATTTTTGTTATTACAACTCTGATTGTAATACGTGTTCTTTCTTGAAAGAATTAAATGAAGCCCTCTCCTCAGACCTTGAATGGCTAAAAGACTTGATTGCTTCTCTCAGAGAAGAAAACAAAAATCCGCTAGATGAGAAACTTGAATTTGAACAGAGAGAGGAAGAACTAATTGAACAGATAAGTTCCATGTCTAATGATGAGAATCTTGCTGAACAGATCAAAGAATTAAGGTCTGAAAATGAAAAATTGAAAGAATTGAATACTGCCATTTCTGATAAATTACTGATTCTGAAAAAGGGGAAATTTGTAGTCACATCTGAATCCAAAAAATGGTTGATTCTACAAAAAGAGAATGAAGACTACAAATCGGTTAATGAAACCCTGAAAATCAGAATGGCAGAGTATGAGGAAGAAATGGTTAATTCTGAATTGTTAATAACTTCCCTAGAAAATCAAGTGTCTGATTTGAATGATTCCTTATCAAAATTTATGGAGGGTGGAGAGGGGGAATCTCATCACCCGTACGGAGAGGCCAAAAGAGGTCCAACCAGACCGAACGAGGCCCAACTCCTTGAAGTGGTAGCCCTCGGGCCCACTTAGTATAAAGCCCAAAAACTCACTTGGTACAAGCGCTTCCTAGGCGGCCTTCAGGTTGGGAAGTCCGAGCATCAGTTCGATCGGGAAAGCTCCCCCGGAGCCCCCTATTCCCTATCCCGACCATGAACTCATCGCTCGGGAGACCACTCCTGGGCAAGTGCCTATCGCTCGGGCTCACTTATGGAAGCTTAGTAGTACGGCCGTTGCGAATCCCTTAATGATAGGAAGCTCAAAGGGATAGGGGAGACCAAGAGTCCGCGTGCTATAAAGGATCCCGCATGAAGGATGTAACCCCCCTAAGACTCCTCTGCTTATAGGGATCAGTCGCACAATGGGTCACTATTTAAACTGGAAAAGCCCCACTACAAGAGGTAAGCCAGGCAAGAGCCAAAAACCCTGAGCAGGAACCACTTCACCTTTTGGTGGAGAGGGATCTCGCGCTCCCACCTTCCTCCTAGCTCTTCCCTTCGCATCATAGCTCTACTACTTTGCTGACTTAAGCATCGGAGGGTCTTCCCTGGGGATCTATCCCTGGGCACCTCTGACTCATTTCTCTTCTTGCGGTTTACACTTCAAGTGTACGTGGTCATCCTCTTCCCCGCTCAGGAGCAGTGCGAGATAGCCCCTCTTTGTCTGGCGCCGTCTGTGGGAAACGAACAAAGAGCCATCATGGTGTGAAGAAATTCTGGCAGGAGGACTGTTGGCGACCTGGGGAAAGCCTTGGTGACGGAAGACGACGCACCTTCTCTCCCCATGGAGAATTCTCCGTCAGGCAATCACGCTAATGAGATACCTCCATCGATGGCGGGGGAACAACTTCCCGACGGGAGCACCGACGCCCTCCAAACCCTCAACGCAAAACTGGATGTCCTCGTGGATCTCATGAGGGTCCGGCGGCCAGGGAGGAGAAGTCGCCGCTCCCCCGAAAGAGCCCCCTACGTGGAGATGCCTCCCAGTAAACGGCTAGAGGCCGTTTTCCCCTCCGGGGGCAGCGACTCATTCGCAACATGTCCGAAGGACCATCGCATGCCCCTCCCCTAGGGCAGGAAGCCTCCTCAACCCCGAGGAGGGAGAAGACCGGAGCACGCCGACCGTTTCCAGAAGCCGGGGCCCCCGAGGAGCGTCGGGACAGCATGCAAGTGCTCCCCCCCAGCCTCTCGGGCAGTGACAACCGGAGCTTGTTAGGTCCCATGGAGTGCAATCAGATCTAGAAGGGGGGTTGAATAGATCCTATTAATAAGTTTGGCCTATTTAAATCTTGACTCCTTAAAAACACAGACCACTCCTATAAGGTAAATGACTCACATAAGCACATAGTGCAGCGGAATAAACAGGAATGGAATAAGTAATAACGTTAAACCCAATGCCCAGTTCAGACAGGTCGACACTCCCAGCGGGCAGGTGACACTTCTTCAGCAAGATCCAGCTATGAAGTGAGCTGGGGTCTGCTCTTCAGGGCAGTGAGGTCAACACCTCTAACAGATCAGGCCAACACAGGTCGACTCTTTACTGAAGAGAGGTCGACACTTCTTTAACCACATTTGTGATCTTTGAGAGGTATAAGCCTTGGAGTGTAGGGATCATGAAGCCCAACACTAGAACATAAGAGGGCTTGCAACAAGCATGAGTGTGTGTATGCAATGTTGATCACTCAGAGTGCATATGTGTGTGAATGTAGTGGTGATCAACCAAGGTGTATGCGAGTCTAAGTCAGGGAATCTCTTAGCAAGACTTTTGCCTTGACGCCTGTATGCAAGGTTGCAACAGGCCGCTGTGGACGTCAAAAAAGAAGAGAAGAAAAGGAACGTCCCTGCGGCATAGACGTCTCGACACCCCGAGAGCAAGTCAAAGACGAAAAGGCCGAACTGACCTCGTACCTCCTCCAAGCAGGATGAATATATATACCCGGCGCTTCTCCACCCAACGAGAAGCCCTTCGGGCAGAAGAGGTGGCCCCAGCTCTCCAGTTGGCATTGCCGAAGGCCGAATCAGAAGAGGCTCGGGAAGGCAAACACATGGTCGACACACGCCGAAAATCACTTGAAGTCCTAAACCGAGGCTCGAAGGCTTCAAATTAAACATCTGGGAAGAGACGCATTACAGCTAAAGTACTACCAAGGGGCGGGCGCCCGTCCGAATCACCACTAAGCTAGGAAGAGACCATATGATGCTTAAACTGGCATGGTTGTGCCTATATGGCTTTAAACCAACGCGCCCCCCCATGGATCTTAAATCGGCGCACCCCCCATATACCACCAAAACTGGCGCGCACTTCTTATGGGTTAAACCCATTTGTGCTATTTCGACACGCCCCCCCATTCGTGCTATTCTGGCGCGCCCAACCCCGCGCCATTTTACCTCTGAGACATCCCATCCTACATTCGATCCCCTATTTTTGGGTGTAAACAGAAGGAACTTACCTGAAGTGGGTGAGCAGCCGGCTCCAGACCAACGTGCAACCGCTTGAGCTCTTCCTGCTCCCAGGAATGGAAGGCTTCGAGCTCCGCACCAGCCATCACATCTCCACCGATCGCCGTCGGCCAATCCAGGAACTGCACCATCCCTACTCTATCAGTGGCTCTCCCGGTAGGCCACTCAACTACTTCGAACACGAGGAAAGAGGCGACAGAGGTGAGCCGGAGGGGATAGAGCTTGTGCTCTCTTCCTCCCCCACCTCCCACTCATATATATAACGAGACGAAGAGCTGAAGAAGAGGGGTTCGGTGGGAGAGTTCGGTGAGAAGAGTTCGGTGGGAGGGTTCGGTGAGAAGAGTTCGGTGAAAGGAGGGGCTATCGCCGGCATTCGAAGAGAAGAAGAAGCTCGATCCCTCTGTGCCTGCAAGGTGAAGAAAAAGAGAGAGTGGGTGAGAGAGGAAAGGTGAGTTCGGAGGGGGAGGAGCTTGTGCTCCGTTCCCTCTCCCCCACTGGTGTATCTCCTTCTTCCCTTTTCGATGTATTTCCCTTCTTCCCCTTCAATGTATTCTCCCTTCCCTTCGGGACGAGCTTCCTTGTATTTTAATCTCCCCCTTTTGGTGGATGAATAAACAGAGAGTAGTTGAAAAGCACAGTGATTTACTTTTGTTAGCCTTCACTCCCCTATTCTCCCTGTCTTCTACTCGCCTAAGGTGATTCAAAGCCTGCTCTTCCATAGCATGGCCTTTGAAGTAACCGTATGAGGGTGAACATTCATGGCCATCCCATGGCGAACATCTACCCCATCGGAGCTCTCACATAGCTACAACCCATGAACTGTTAGAACCCCTTGAAGGCTGGTCCTCTGGGCTTCTACGTTCAACCATGGGACACCGGACTGCCGTTAGGCCACTCCGAGTTTTTGGGATCGTCCCGGAGTATTCCGTTTGACAATCCTTTATTTCACCCCAGCAAACCTCAGTCCGGGGGAGGTGCTACCCAATTTATGTCTGGAGCAAGAGCACACAGAGCAAACGAATGAACCACTCTCTGGGGACGAAAGCAGCATGTGTTTGAAGCCTCTGAATCAAGCTGAACCTCCAAGCTCCTGCACAACGAACTCCTTTGAACAAAACACTTGGATCTTCATGCTAAGTCACCCTAACAAGCGGTTAAAGTATATAAACTTCCTCTCTACAGACTTAATCCACCAATTGGGTGAACAAACTAATCAACTAATCAACTTGCATGTGAAAGAAAGAAGAAAAAGAAGCAAGAAGAATAAAAGAAAACCTCCAGAGATATTAATCCGGTGCCCCCCTAATCCGGCGCGGGTTAATCCGGTGCGCTACCCCCCCGCGCCGGATTAGCTTCACACTCAAATCCACTTTCCAAATCTTGGAATGAATAGTGCCCTGGCACCTCCTATTCTGGCGCCCCCCCTGGCATCACCTAATCTGGCGCGCACTCCATGAGAACCTCCTATTCTGGCGCGCCCCATTGTACCCATTAAACCGGCGAGCCCCCCTCTTCTTGAGCCTATTCTGGTGCGCTCCTTATTGCCTTATTCCGGTGCGCCCTCTCCTCTCCTAGTATCCCCTTATTCCAGCGTGCCTAAAAGAAAGAAGGTGATTAAGCAAATAAAAAAAATACTTCAAGTTAATAGAAAACTAATCAAAAGTATCCCCTTAATCCCCGTGACCTGACCGCACAGGTCGATCCGCGTGCGAGGGAATATGTTCGCGAGTTCGGGCTTCACACTTAACAATTCGCTCCCCCGGACTGTGCATGAAGAGAAATGCAATGATGCCCCGTGGTATCGGACGTGGACCTCGGAATCCCCGACATTGTCACGATCCGGGCACATCTTGGGCCGACAGTTCATCAGCTTGACCCACTTCCGCAGGGATCCGATCCCGCATCGACATTAAACTTGCCGTACATACGGCAGACATCCGTACGGTTTATCGTCGTCTTCGATGCTACTAATGCGGACTTCTGTCCGAACATGAAATGGTCCGTGAGTGACCAACATATACGTATCTATGAATATTTTACGCCCCAACGCGGGTTTGTTTAAACGTTATCCGAGATCTTTACTCTCGCTTTGTTACCATGAATTTCAGGCCGTAGGGCCCTTATTCCCGGCAATCAATCAAGGGTGTCCCCCCGTATGGGGGATGTAAATAATACCGTGACCTTTATGGCACGACGGGTTTTGGTCCCGACACGAACTACACAGTCGTCTGATTAGTCAGATCGAGCACCTGAATAAATCGTCACTTTGGTGACTGGCACGCCCATGCACTGAATAAACTCAATAAACAAACAAATAAAGATCTTAATAAAAAGTGCGTCCACAGCCGCCCAAATGATGTAGTCAAAGTGCTAAGGCCAATTAAAGAACAGATGAAATAGAAGGAGCAATATTAGAGTGCTTGAGTGTGCAAATGAGATAACCAAGATTAGGAGCACACGAACCTGTGAAATAGGGATAGAGGATATGGAACAAGCTCACAATGTATACAACCCACAACACAAGGATTTTAAGGTGGTTCGGTTGTTAGCCCACAACCTACGTCCACCCCTCACCAAACTCGGTGAGGCTTTCCAGCTGACACACAGCTTGATCCGCTGAGCAACACAGCTTGCTTACATAGCTGAGCAGCACAACTTACTTTCTGCTGACTAACAGCTTGAACCATCCAGAGGATCTGATCCTCTCTTCCTCTGAAACCACAGAGGGAACCCGGTCCCTAAACAGGGGATCGGAGAAGCTAGATGTATTGGTGATAGATGAACTGTAACAAATAGAAATCGAATACTGCAAGTGCAGTGGAGAATCAATTGAGACAATGTAGACACCAGCTGAAGGAGTGGATCAAGACATCAGAACTGGTGAGTGCAGCTACAAGATTGGATCCAAGGATCCTTTTCTTCAAGCACCGGTAGACTGTAAGATTTTTCTTCTCTCTCAAGGCTGCTCTCTCTTCTTCTTCTTCTCTCACAGCACTAGACTAAGTCCAATAGGTGCTGGGGATGCTCTCATGCTACTTAGGAGTATTCTTCGTAGATTGGTCTAGGGCGTGGCACTTTTTGGATGACAGCAGCCGCCGCTTCAGTTGAGTAAGCTTGGTATAAATAAGAAGACCAGTTGAGAGAGCCTGGGAGTATTGCACGCCAAGAAGTCTTCCTTTGGACCAGTGGATCAATGAAGTATTCCCTCCAAAGCTTCCTTGAAGCATGCGCCAGAAGGTGAGAGCTAGAATGTCTTCTAGAGTGAATGCCATGTGTGATGGTGATAATCAATAAGAGGATGGTGACCATATCCCATAACATTTAATGTGCTGCTTGATGTGATCTTCCTATTGGCTAGTCGCAGCTTTAAGTACAAGGATAGGTATGATGGCAGTCAGTGTGAAGGAGCAGACCAGATCTCCCTTTAGACATCATCAGATATTTACAATAACTCTCCCTCAGATATGGAGTCTTCTCATTCTGCTCAAATGTACTCTTCTGCGTACAATGGCTGGTTGGACAGCCCATTGGTCGACAGCAAGATGGTGGCAGACTGTGGAGTGTCCTGTTCTCAGTAGTAGACAGTATGGATAGGCAGACAGTGAAGACTTACATCGCAGCAGACAGAAGTGGCTCTTCCAGCTAGATTTCTGACAAAACCATCTCCAAAAGGTAGAAAAATGAGTGATAAGATGGTAGAGCAAGGGTCAGACCTTGAGACGCGGTCCAGACCCCAAAATCCTTAATTTTAATGATTTACGGTTCCTTTTTCTCTCTCTGGATGGTCCACTGATCTGACAGTTTATTGGCTTGAGGATTTCTGGAAGAATAAGGGTGTCGACCTCCTGTATGAAAAGAGTCGACACATCTTATTAGAATAGCCAATTGAGCACTTCCTGGAAGAACATGGGTGTCGACCTTGTCACGCCCCGAGAGCGGAAGATACCCGGAGACGCGTGCCGAGTTTATATCAATCATGTCAATCAGAGTATTAGTGTATTCGACACCAAAATCAGAGATGCGCAAAAGTAAAGATAACCCAATCCTTTATTCCTTCATAAGAACATGTCTATTACAAACCCTTGAAGTACTAACTAAAATAAAGGAAAAATATAAGGTTGACTCAAGAAAATATGAAAAAGACTAGATAACACGGAAGAAGCTCTATCTCTTTCACTCTTGATTTTCCCCATCCGTTTGAGTTCCCTCATCGCCGGACTTACCTGAAAAGTAGGGAAACACTAAGTGAGCGAACGCTCAGTAGGAAATTATATCTCAAGAACTAGCAATGGGTTTAAGTAATTACATCTTTCATGAATGCACTATAGCTATGCATGCTCGCATAAAATGACAAGATAGAGAGAGTGTATAACAATATGATAGCGACGAGAACTAGTCATGAACTTTCAAGAACTTATATCAAAAGCTATCAAGATATTCAAGCAGGTGTATTCATCATGTCATGTTGGAATTTGGCTATCACGTTCAAGCACGCAAGTATGAAATTACCCTTTTTCGGGTCACACAAGTCATGTAATATCAAGTCAAGTACAAGTACAAGATTTGTGGAATGTTCAATCAAGCTAGTCATGCACTTCGGTATAATGCCAATACCGTGATCAATCAACTCCCATGGGCACAAGTACTTTCGGGTGCTCCTCCCAGGACCAGATCGGGCCCTATATGCGCAGGCATTAATCCTGTATTTTAACATCCACTTTTGTGTATAGCCAATATGGAATTTCAAGAATAAGCTTATAGACATGTAGGATAAACTTTGATAGAATAGAGTCCAAAATATGGAACTTGACATAGACAGATGATAATAACAGTACAATCACGATTATCGATAAAACTAGGTGGAATTGGTTCCCTAACTTGGGTACCATGACAAGTAAGTATGGACATTCTTTATATAGAATTGGGGTCCACAAGAACATCATATTGATGTAGAATTGGGGTCCACAAGAACATCATAACAATGTTGATATAAAATTGGGGTTTACAAGAACAGCATAACAACGGCATGATAACCTCATCCCATTAAGAGAATTCTCATGATACACACTTTGCATAACATGAGGGCCGGTATACCATGTTTCTATAGAGTGACATGGAAAAATAGTGTAATGGGTTTTTATGGTACAACCAGCTCAGTCGGCCTTGAGGGAATCCAAGGCTGCGAGGAGACTTACGGAGGTCTCTATGACTAACTCGCTAGTCCAAAGGAACGGAATGTCCAATGGAGAGCTTGTATGTCAATGAGAATTGAGGGTAGTGCGATAAAAACATCATGAAACATGGGACTATATTTACGGAGTGGAAATATAGTGCCGATATATATATATATATATATATATATATATATATATATATATATATATATATATATATATATATAAAACCCTTCGGTTGACAGTAATCAGTGTAAAATAGTAATACAGAAAATAGCGACTTAAGCTAAGTCATTAATTATCCAATTAACGCCTTACTCAGGGGCGTTTATTCACAATTTGACGACGTATACAGCAGTCGTCCATTCTTTATTTCTATTTTACCAAAATTTCCAATATTATGGAATTTAACAAAAATGCGCCCTGGTCAGGGGCGTTACCTTTCAATTTGCGTCCTGATCAGGGGCGTCGATTCAATAAGAAACGCCTTTGTGCAGGTCGTTAATTAAATAATTTTCCAAATTTCAGATATTAAAATTTTCAGGAAATAGGTACATTGTCAGGACCAGAAAAATAGCAAGATTCAATCAGGATGAACATGCATTAGATTAGGTTCATGGTTTCATAGATATAGAATTTTAAACATGGGTAAATATCAATTTATATGAAATTGACGACTCCTAGGTAGGGCGTCAAAACAAGAATTAGCGCCCTGGTGTGGGTCGCTTATTTGAAATTAGCGCCCTGGTGTGGGTCGCTTATTATCTGAAACCACAATAAAACTATATGCATGTATGACAGAAGATATTATTAAGATATTAAGCTAGTTTGGGCTACGATCTTGAGAAAACCTACCTTGATTAAGATATGGAAGAAGAAACGTGAAGATTCGTGAAGACAAATGATACTCTGTTTGTAACAGAGTCTTCTGATCACCAGAAGAGGAAGAAGAAGAGGATGAAGAACCTCACGTTCTTCACTTCGACAGAGAGTTACTGCAGACTTCCTACAGAAGAAATAATGAAGATCATTAATCATATAACCTAAGGTAAAAGAAAAAGAGGAAGAACATTACCGGTTCTTCACTGTCGACAACAGCAACACAGAACGCCAAACAGCGGTCTGGGTCGAGTAGCAAGATATTTATAGGATTTTGGGGATCCTAATAGGGTTAGAGTTGTATTGGAAGTAATACTTCCATGATAGAGTCCTTACCATATTCCATCTTTGTCGTAGTTATCCAGAACATGCCCTGGATGGTCTCCTGGGTCGAACGAAACTCGAACTGAATTAACGTCTTAAGCGAGGGCGTTAATTTAAATTGACGCCTTGTCAAGCGTCGTTTATTGTATAAATCGCGTCCAGGTGGAGGGCGTTACATTTACTTCCCTTTTTGGCCGTTTGATAATTGACGCCTTGTTGTTTGGGCGTCCCTTTTTAATTAGCGCCTTACCTAGAGGCGTTTCTTAATGAAGTAGCGCCTTGACCAAAGGCGTTATTTCCATTCTGTCTTATTCTTATGCGTTTAGGCTTTCATCATCTATTTACTTATCTTTTATTTTAATTTGATTTATTTAAAAATCTTATTTTTTTCCAGGGTTGCTACACCCTCCCCCACTTAAAACAATTTGGTCCCCAAATTCAATAGTATATATAAGTGGAGAGTGTAGAACATATACCTTTAAAATAATTCTGGGAATCGTTTCCTCATGGATTCCTCGGTCTCCCATGTGGCTTCATGCTCGGAACTCTTATTCCATTGTACCTTTAGCATGGGAATAACCTTATTCCTTAGGGTACGTATTTCACGATCTAGTATCTTTATGGGCTTCTGTTCATATGTGAGATCCTGCTGGATAACTAACTCTCCATGTTCAATAATATGCGATGGATCGTGCACATACTTCTTCAACATAGATATGTGGAATACATTATGTACTTCGGACAATTGAGGAGGCAATGCGATGTGATAAGTAACCTCGCCAACTCTTTCCAGTATCTCGAAGGGTCCGATAAATCTTGGTGTAAGCTTGCCCTTAACACCAAATCTCCGTATGCCACGTCCAGGCGATATCTTGAGAAATACATGATGTCCAACTTGGAATTCAAGATCTCTCCTTCTTATATCGGCATAAGCCTTTTGCCTAGACTGAGCAACTTGCAGTCTTTCTCTAATCGATTGTATCTTCTCAGTGGTATCCCTTACCATGTCTGGTCCTAATAGTTGTTTCTCTCCAACTTCGTCCCAGCATAAGGGTGATCGGCAACTCCTTCCGTATAAGGCTTCGAAAGGTGCCATTTGTATACTTGCCTGGTAGCTATTATTGTATGCAAATTCCACCAATGGCAAGTGATCATGCCAGATTCCATCGAAATCAATGATGCAAGCTCTGAGCATATCTTCAACCACCTGATTAGTTCTCTCGGTCTGACCATCCGTTTGAGGATGAAAAGCTGTACTAAAGTTAAGCCTCGTTCCCAACGAATGTTGTAGTCCCTTCCAAAAATGAGAAGTAAAATGGGGATCTCTGTCAGACACGATTGAAATAGGAATACCGTGTAATCTGACTATGTCCTTGATGTATAATGCAGCCAACACATCGACTGACCATCGGCTCTTGATTGGCAAGAAATGCGCCGATTTAGTCAATCGGTCAATAATAACCCATATTCCATCATGTCCTCATTTTGATTTAGATAAACCCATGATGAAATCCATACTAATATTCTCCCACTTCCATTTGGGAATATCTAGAGGATGTAATTTTCCAGCAGGCTTTTGGTGTTCCGCCTTGACCTGTTGGCATGTGAGACAGCGCGACACGTAGTCCGCTATTTCCCTTTTCATGTTGAGCCACCAAAAATTTCTTTTCACATCTTGGTACATTTTGGTAGATCCTGGATGAATCGTGTACCTTGATCTATGAGCTTCATCTAAGATCTTCTTCTTTAACTCGGGACAATCCGGTATACAAGTCCTGTTTTGGAATAACAACCTTCTATCTGATGCTAATTGGAAATCAGATTATCCTTCTAGTTTGCCCTTAATTTCCACTAATATTGGGTCATCATCCTGAAGTGCTTGTATTTCAGTTAATAGGTCTGGATGAATGCTTATATGAGATAATGTGACACATTTGAAGTTCGTGTCCATGCTTATATTGATCTTAGAGAATTGCTCCAGCAACTTCCATTCTTGAATCATACAATTGGCTAACAGTGCTCTCGGCTTTCAACTAAGGGCATCTGCTACATGATTACCATTTCCGGGATGATATTGTATATTGAAGTCGAAGTCCTTGAGATATTTTAGCCAACTCCTTTGCCTCATATTTAGTTCCTTTTGAGAGAAAAGATACTTGAGACTCTTGTGATCGGAGTATACAGTAAACTGTACTCCATATAGATAATGCCTCCAGATCTTTAGTGCAAATACTACCGCGGCTAATTCTAAGTCATGGACGGGATAGTTCTCTTCATGCTTCTTTAATTGACGAGAAGAGTAAGCTATAACCTTTCCTTGCTGCATTAGAACACATCCGAGGCCAATGCCAGAAGCATCAGTGTATACCTCGAATTTCTCTCCTTCCATTGGTAAAGCTAAGACAGGAGCTGTAGTAAGATGATCCTTGAGAGTTTGGAAGCTTCTTTCACATTCCTCACTCCATTCGTAACGGATCTCCTTGCGAGTTAACCTCGTAAGTGGTGCGGCGATCTTAGAGAAATCTTTGATGAATCGCCTGTAATAGCCAGCAAGACCTAAGAAACTTCGGATTTCGCTAGCATTGGTCGGTCTTTCCCAATTTCTTACAGCTTCAACTTTTGATGGATCTACTGATAAGCCATCCTTTGATATAACATGTCCGAGAAAAGTCACTTCCTCAAGCCAGAATTCACACTTGCTGAGTTTTACATATAATTGGTTTGCCCTCAATATTTGTAATGCAATCCTTAAATGCTCCTCATGCTCTTCCTTGGTCTCGAAATAAATCAATATATCATCAATAAAGACCACCACGAATTGATCCAAATAAGGCCTGAATATACTATTCATTAACTGCATAAAGGCAGCAGGGGCATTCGTTAGTCCGAAAGGCATAACAACAAATTCATAATGGCCGTACCTGCTTCTGAATGCAGTCTTACGAATGTCCTCATCCTTGATTCTTAACTAATGATATCCCGACCTAAGATCAATTTTGGAAAAGTGCTTGGATCCCAAAATTTGATCAAACAACTCATCGATTCTCGGTAGTGGATACTTGTTCTTGATAGTGAGATGATTCAACTGTCGATAGTCGATGCATAACCTCCTGGATCCATCTTTCTTCTTTACAAATAATACAGGCGCTCCCCATGGGGAAGTACTTGGTCTTATGAATCCTTTCTTAATGAGTTCCATCAATTGCTCCTTTAACTCCTTGAGTTCAGCAGGTGACATTCTATACGGTGCCTTAGAAATTGGACCCGCACCAGGAACTAAATCGATGGTGAAGGCCACTTCTCTTTGTGGGGGTAATCCAGGCAAATCTTCCGGAAATACGTTCGGAAATTCTTGTACCACCGGAATGTCTTCTATCTTAGTTTCCTTAGCCTCCTTAATCGTGACGAATGCAAGGAAAGATACACATCCTTTCCTGATGAGCTTGCTAGCTCGGAGAGCCGAAATAAGAGGGGTTTTGCTTCGCCTGTTGGGGCTAGTAAAGATCAGTTCTGGAAATTCCTCGAAAGTAACCTTGCTATTGCGGCAATCGACCGTTGCCTGATATTTAGATAACCAATCCGCTCCTAGTATGACATCATACTCCTTTAGATCTAAAAATATAAGATCAATAGGGAGATTCTTACCATGAACCAATACTTCACAGTTCTGGTAATGGTGTGTAATATCAGTCTCGTTTCCTAGAGGAGTATACAAGACTAATTTTATCCATTCCGGTTCTAGGGGTAACGGATCAGCGAACTTCTTGGAAACAATTGAATGTGAAGCACCAGTATCAATTAAGACATATGCAGACTTGGAACAAACTTTCAATGTACCTTCTACTAGTCCGCCTTCTTCTTCTTGTTCGGTCTCCTTAATTGCATGAAGATGAGCATTCTTGGTTACTGGGCACTTCCCGTCCCCGGCTTGATCATTAAGTAATGGGCAATCGGGAATTCGATGATCGCGACTCCCACAGCGGAGACATGCTCCTAGTTTCCTCCAGCATTCTTCTGCTCTATGGCCCGCCTTGTCACAATGCTTGCACACTATATTTGATGGGGTAGTGGTGATGGAGAAGGGCTTGGTCTTCTTAAACTTCTGATCTTGTGAGGAAGTACCTCCATTGCTAGGCCTCTTCTTGAAGTTGGGTTTAAAGGAACCCGAACTTGTAACTTGTTCTTTCTTGTCCTTCCCACGGATTCTATCAGATAGTTCCATGGCGTCTTCTAATAGCTGAGCTCGGCGCACAATTTCTGAGTAGACCTGGATATCCATTGGCACCAGCTGGGTGATATATTGGGGCCTGAGCCCATTTAGGAACCTCCTAGCTTTCATCTTCTCGGTGCTAACTAAGTGCTTAGCATACCGAGATAATCTAGAAAATTGGGCCTCGTACTCGGCCACTGTCAAGGACCGTTGCTTCAGTGCAGCAAATTCTGCAACTTTCTTTTCCTATACTCGGTCCGAAAAATATTTAGCGTTGAAATGTTCAACGAATTCTTCCCAAGTAACTTGGTCTTGATTTAAAGTAGCTTCTATTGATTCCCACCAGCATCGGGCATCCCTTTCCAACTGAAAGGTAGCGAATAAGACTTTATCTTGATCCGTGCACTGCATAACATGAAATATACGTTCCGTCTCCCTGATCCAGTGCTCTGCGTCGTCCGGATCAGTAGAACCCGTGAATTTAGGCGGGTTCATGTTTTTAAAGACTTGGTGGAGACTTCCGGCTCGTTGTGCACCTCCTTGTGCTACTTGTTGCAGCACCTGAGTCATGCCTTGAAGTGTACGCTGCATGTTGCGCCACTGAGCACGTTCGACAGCCATCGTCCTACAATTACAATAACTAGATTAATACGTGATCTCATTTAGAAGCTAGCATTTTTATGTTAACTTTAACCCTTGGTTCTACCCAATCTCACTGGTTAAAGGTTTGAACCTATCCTTGGACTTGGGTTTCCTAGGGATTGAATACCCTATGCTCTGATACCACAAAAACTGTCATGCCCCGAGAGCGGAAGATACCCGGAGATGCGTGACGAGTTTATATCAATCATGTCAATCAGAGTATTAGTGTATTCGACACCAAAATCAGAGATGCACAAAAGTAAAGATAACCCAATCCTTTATTCCTTCATAAGAACATGTCTATTACAAACCCTTGAAGTACTAACTAAAATAAAGGAAAAATACAAGGTTGACTCAAGAAAATATGAAAAAGACTAGATAACACGGAAGAAGCTCTATCTCTTTCACTCTTGATTTTCCCCATCCGTTTGAGTTCCCTCATCGCCGGACTTACCTGAAAAGTAGGGAAACACTAAGTGAGCGAACGCTCAGTAGGAAATTATATCTCAAGAACTAGCAATGGGTTTAAGTAATTACATCTTTCATGAATGCACTATAGCTATGCATGCTCACATAAAACGAAAAGATAGAGAGAGTGTATAACAATAAGATAGCGACGAGAACTAGTCATGAACTTTCAAGAACTTATATCAAAAGCTATCAAGATATTCAAGCAGGTGTATTCATCATGTCATGTTGGAATTTGGCTATCACGTTCAAGCACGCAAGTATGAAATTACCCTTTTTCGGGTCACGCAAGTCATGTAATATCAAGTCAAGTACAAGTACAAGATTTGTGGAATGTTCAATCAAGCTAGTCATGCACTTCGGTATAATGCCAATACTATGATCAATCAACTCCCATGGGCACAAGTACTTTCGGGTGCTCCTCCCAGGACTAGATCGGGCCCTATATGCGCAGGCATTAATCCTGTATTTTAACATCCACTTTTGTGTATAGCCAATATGGAATTTCAAGAATAAGCTTATAGACATGTAGGATAAACTTTGATAGAATAGAGTCCAAAATATGGAACTTGACATAGATAGACGATAATAACGGTACAATCACGATTATCAATAAAACTAGGTGGAATTGGTTCCCTAACTTGGGTACCACGATAAGTAAGTATGGACATTCTTTATATAGAATTGGGGTCCACAAGAACATCATATTGATGTAGAATTGGGGTCCACAAGAACATCATAACAATGTTGATATAGAATTGGGGTATACAAGAACAGCATAACAACGGCATGATAACCTCATCCCATTAAGAGAATTCTCATGATACACACTTTGCATAACATGAGGGCCGGTATACCATGTTTCTATAGAGTGACATGGCAAAATAGTGTAATGGATTTTTATGGTACAACCAGCTCAGTCGGCCTTGAGGGAATCCAAGGCTGCGAGAAGACTTACGGAGGTCTCTATGACTAACTCGCTAGTCCAAAGGAACGGAATGTCCAATGGAGAGCTTGTATGTCAATGAGAATTGAGGGTAGTGCGATAAAAACATCATGAAACATGGGACTATATTTATGGAGTGGAAATATAGTGCCGATATAGATATAGATATATATATATATATATATATATATATATATATATATATATATATATATATATATATATATAACCCTTCGGTTGACAGTAATCAGTGTAAAACAGTAATACAGAAAATAGCGACTTAAGCTAAGTCATTAATTATCCAATTAACGCCTTACTCAGGGGCGTTTATTCACAATTTGACGACGTATACAGCAGTCGTCCAGTCTTTATTTCTATTTTACCAAAATTTCCAATATTATGGAATTTAACAAAAACGCGCCCTAGTCAGGGGCGTTACCTTTCAATTTACGCCCTGATCTGGGGTGTCGGTTCAATAAGAAATGCCTTTGTGCAGATCGTTAATTAAATAATTTTCCAAATTTCAGATATTAAATTTTTCAGGAAATAGGTACATGGTCAGGACCAGAAAAATAGCAGGATTCAATCAGGATGAGCATGCATTAGATTAGGTTCATGGTTTCATAGATATAGAATTTTAAACATGGGTAAATATCAATTTATATGAAATTGACGACTCCTAGGTAGGGCGTCAAAACAAGAATTAGTGCCCTGGTGTGGGTCGCTTATTTGAAATTAGCGCCCTGGTCAAGGGCGTTGCTTTAAAAATTGCATAGAAACATCTGAAACCACAATAAAACTATATGCATGTATGACAGAAGATATTATTAAGATATTAAGCTAGTTTGGGCTACGATCTTGAGAAAACCTACCTTGATTAATATCTGGAAGAAGAAACGTGAAGATTCGTGAAGACAAACGATACTCTGTTTGTAACAGAGTCTTCTGATCACCAGAAGAGGAAGAAGAAGAGGATGAAGAACCTCACGTTCTTCACTTCGACAGAGAGTTACTGCAGACTTCCTACAGAAGAAATAATGAAGATCATTAATCATATAACCTAAGGTAAAAGAAAAAGAGGAAGAACATTACCGGTTCTTCACTATCGACAACAGCAACATAGAACGCCAAACAGCGGTCTGGGTCGAGTAGCAGGATATTTATAAGATTTTGGGGATCCTAATAGGGTTAGAGTTGTATTGGAAGTAATACTTCCATGATAGAGTCCTTACCATATTTCATCTTTGTCGTAGTTATCCAGAACATGCCCTGGATGGTCTCCTGGGTCGAACGAAACTCGAACTGAATTAACGTCTTAAGCGAGGGCATTAATTTAAATTGACGTCTTGTCAAGCGTCGTTTATTGTATAAAACGCGCCCAGGTGGAGGGCGTTACATTTACTTCCCTTTTGGGCCGTTTGATAATTGACGCCTTGTTGTTTGGGCATCCCTTTTTAATTAGCGCCTTACCTAGAGGCGTTTCTTAATGAAGTAGCGCCTTGACCAAAGGCGTTATTTCCATTCTGTCTTATTCTTATTCGTTTAGGCTTTCATCATCTATTTACTTATCTTTTATTTTAATTTGATTTATTTAAAAATATTATTTTTTTCCAGGGTTGCTACAGACCTCCTGCGAGGTAAGTGTCGACACACCATAGTGAGATAGCCAGTAGAGCGCTTCCTAGAAGAACAAATGGTGTCGACCTCCTGTAAGGTAAGTGTCGACACTTCTTAGTAGAATAGTCAATAGAGCGCTTCTTATAAGACAAACGGTGTCGACCTCTTGAGAGAGACAGGTCGACACATTCCTTTGACCTTCTTTGGGTAGATGGTGCTTTGGAACTGCGTGCTCCTATCTTGACTTGAATATGCTCAGACCTTGATGCTTGGACCTTGAGAAATGCTCAGACTTGATTTGAGTGTGAACCTTTAGCAGTTTGCATGGACCTTGTCTTGCCAGAAGGTGAACATGCACAGACCTTACTTGTTAGAAGGAAGCATTTGCACAGACCTTCATCAACGTGCTTTAGACTTTGTCTTCATATGTGCATGGACCTTCTAGTGTTGAAGGAAGAATGTGCATCGACCTTGTATCACATGGATGACAACTGTGCACAGATCTTTTTATGTGCTGGCCGGAGGTTGCACCGACCTTGATCTTTATAAGTGCTTAGCCCTTGGTTCATTGCAATAGATTCTTGCACCGTCCTTTTTTAGCACAGGACAAAACCTTAACTTGTGCTAGCAGAAGTTGCACCGACCACGTCTTTCTTGGTCCCTATGTAATGGCTGCAGTGTCGACACATCTGTTGTTGGAGTCGACACTTCTCTTGTGATACTTCAGTGTGTGTATCATCTCCAGTAGTTGCATTTGCCTTGACTTCATGGATTTTTGTGAAACCATGATTCTGCCTTGATTCTTATGCCGCCTAATGTCTCAATCTTTGTGCCGATGTAGGCTTGACCTTGATGCCTGTGTATTTGTAGCTATCAAATTTAGGTCAAACTATATTAATGAATCATAGTTAAACATTATTGAAACAAAAGTATGTTATACACAAGCCCAACATACATAGTCAGACATCATCAAAACAATAGAGTACACATGTCATACACATGCCCAACATTCTCCCCATTTTTGATGATGGCAACTATGAACTATGAGTCATTATGATGTCCAGCTTTGAGTCATTATTAGTATATTGAAAGTCAAGGATTAAAAGGATGTAATCATGAATAAAAGCGCAATGACCTTTGACATTCAATGATTTTCTCTCCAGATAATTTTCTCCCCACATATTCTTATGCAAGTGTTCAAGACTCTATTCCTTATACATTCCTTTAATGACACATACAAATCTCTCCCCCTTTGACATCATCAAAATATCACACTAGAGAGAATATATGGCATAAATAGGAAGGTAGGATTTAAGGAAATTACAGCACACCAATTGTTGGAAATTATCTGCACACCAAGTGCTTGGAGGGAGCAACTTAAAGTGCAGCAACCTGAGATACCTTTCTGAAAGACATGGTTGTAGCAGTATGAAGCAATATAGCAGCCAAAGAACACATTTTTTGATTTCAGATTTTTGAAGATTTTTAGTGGTTTTCCATTGTTCAGACTTTTTGGGTTTTCTATGCAATGCATGGGAATGCAGAATGCAAGATATGTGTGTACGAAGGTGAAGAATGCAATCCACCTAAATGCATGAAAAATTGAAACTGGTTGAATTTTAACCATAATGCCAATGATGTTAGGACTTATGTCAGATGCCCATGGATGATTATTCATGTTGTTATGTCTAAGGGATTATAAAGTTATACACACACAACAATGCTAGCAATGACTGATGCAAATATGTCTCATGCAAGGCAAACACCAATGAGCATCAAGATTTGATATTTCAAGAAGGAATGGCATGCTCTGACATTAATTGATAGGAAAGTTATGATATCTAATGTTAGAAGTCATCAAGGAGCATTGATACCATTTGTCTAGAGAGGGCAAAGATCAAGGGATATAGAAAGACCGCTTGTCTTTATAGAAGATGAAGGTTCTTTAACCTGAGACCAAGTTCATAAATCAGAGTTATGGAATTTTAGAATTTTTAGTTATAGAACCCGAATGGACTAGCCCTTACTCTTAAATTGGTTTAATGTTAATGAATCCTGGCCTACTCAGTAGAATCACATGAAAATATTTGCATTCAAGTTTGATAGAGATGAACCAAAAATTCATATCAAAGTCAGATTAACCTCCTCTTATCTTACTCATTCAATTCCATTGGCTCCTTTGAGAGATACTCTAAAAAGTATTGAGATTAAACAAGCATGAAGACTAGATGGAATTTTAGAATTTCAATAGATGTGCATTTAGCTTTTGCAATCTCAACCATAATATTCATTGAGTACAGGAGAAATTTTTACGAGCATTTAAGTCTAGTACATGCCTCATGTCCGTAAGGACACACGTTGTTTAAATGCAAGTATCCTTAGGTAATTGGTATGACTGACTATCATTCCACGGATTGAACAGAGATAGCAATGTCACCTCATGACATATCGGACCTCATTTCCTTGATGAGGAAACATATTTCTCAGCAACTAGGCCATTGCTTTGCCTTGATTTTTCTTTTTATAACATTGTAGAGTTAACAAGGGCACTTCATGACATATCTAACCTCAATTTCTTTATGAGGAGATATATTTCTCAATGAGACAATGTCATTGCTCTGATGATTTTTGCCATTAGGAATCTCACAAAATCAGATTGTTTAAAAACAATACTTAGACAGAAGTTTCTCGATCATAAAAGCCTTGTACTTAAAATAAACTTTCAGATTTAAAAAGGCATAACCGGTCAACAATCATGAGAAACTAGTTTAAGTCTATTAAGCCCGAACATAAACATTTTCAAGATATTTAGACTTCAAGACATAAGAAATCATTAACGTTAAACCAAAATCATTCATGTTCGAGGCCGTCACAAATCTCTATAAAGGAATATTCTTCTTGAAGATTTACTCTGATATATAATCTTAATAACAGATAGAGAATCCTCCAAGAAGTTCAGGTGATTTGAATCTCAAGTTGAACCACAAAAGGATTTTAGTAATATGGTGCAGTGGCTTGGTATAAAAAATAGAGTGTTGAATGAGTAGTAAGCAAGAATAGATGATGAACACTCCCCCTTTGGTTATGGATTGAGCTCAGATTGGTATGAATGAGATATATACAGCATATGCAAGGAAGTGTCGACACTTGCACCAGATGGTGTCGACACCTGAGCTGAGGTAGGAGGCATTTTTCAGCCATGCTGAACAGAGAGGTCGACCTGTTTGACTGTATGACAGAGTTTTGACGGATTTTCAAGAAGAATAAACTCCCCCTGAGCATGTGCATGGAGTATGCAACCTATGTTTTAAGTGAACACATGATGCATGAAAAATGATGCCATTTTGGATCCTTTTTAACATTGAATGTATGAGACCACAATATGATGCAATCATGGATTGTCTGAAATACATTCTAAATAGACATGCAAGTTGGTAAACCATGAAAAGCATGAACTCCCCCTGACTTTGTGCATTGAGTGTCTGAATACTGAGTGCATCACATGTAATGGAATCAATGCAGGGAATTTGATGAATTATTCATATGAACATCTAGACTGTTCTAATGATGGGTTGACCTTTGGTACCTGGCGGAGAACTGAAGTCTTAAGACCACCTCACGCATGATGTGGGTTTCCAGATAGAAGTGATTTGTCCTTCTCCCAGCTTACCATTTTATATACTAAGAGGTCATGCAGAGTTGGGTCCCTTGATCATGAAATGCATGATATGGCATGAAATTTCAAGTTGATGCTCAAGGACTACAACACATCCATATGTAATGCATTTCTACCCTTAGGTGCAAACTCTTATACTCCCCCTCTGTCCAATGCTCATGGAAGTTGAGACAAACAATCAGCATGTTATTTGTCCGTGAGGGTGATGATTTGAGATATATGCAGCCATGGAAGGCATCATCAGTAATAATGATCATGAATGCTAAGCAAGAGGTTCACATGACTGTCAAATGATAGAAAGGATCAATCAGCAACTCAATCATCAATTTGATTTTATCAACATGACAAATTTTTCATGGATTGCAAAGCTGAATTAACTGATCTATGGTACAAACACCATTTGATATACCAGAGGTCAACCCGGTGAAAGCAGGTAATCTAGCTTAGATGTTCATCTCACACCATGGGGGTTTTTTCAGCAGTTCAGGGAGACAGTTTCTTGCATGATTTATTGATAACAAGACCACTTTATAATGCAATGACTACAATGCAAGCCTATCATGCAAAGGTTGAACACATAAAAATTATTTACATACCTGTGCCTTGAGCATTTATTCCTTTGACCATCCATTGTTCAGCTCCAAGGCACCCTACATTCAAAATTCTCATTTGAAATTTTTAGATAACCAAGCTTGCTTGGGTCCATGTTGGTTAGCAGCAGTTCTAGCAATTGATCTTCTTTTCTTTGCTGCCTTCTGGTTACCCACTATCATCCAGGGACAATAATTGGATGTATGTCCAGATTCACCACAATAGAAGCAACGCACAGGGTGTTTACCATTTTTTCTGTGCACATGTGCATTGTTCCATTGCGAGTGAGCATATATACTGTTATGTTGATCATGAGAGTAGCTCCTACCTCTCAGTCGCCAGCAGTCCTAGACTGTGTGGCCAATCTTTCCATAGTGGTAGCAGCAAGGAAGGTGATTTCTATTGAAGACCATGGGGAGTGTCGTCCTATCCGAATGGAAGTGTCGACTCTTCTGATTCCCCATGCGGTTCAGTGCATAGTTTTGCTGCATACTTCCTTTGCCATAGTTGACCTGTCTTTTGCCCTTGATTTCAGCAGTAATTCTTGAATCCTTTCCTGCTCTTAGTTCATCATTTTTCAAGGTGAGACAGTCATGTACAGTGTGACCAAGCATGCCACAATGAAAGTGATGAGGGCATCTCTCAGCGCTCTCTTTGGCTCGGTTCGCCTGCATCATTGTGAGGAAGCTTGGCTATGAGATCACATATTATTTTCCTTTTCTTTGAGTCATATCTTATGTATTTTCCTTTATTGAGTCATGTTGTTTTAGTCATTTCCCTTGTTATGCTTAATTGGGCCTTATTACCTTAGTTATGGGCCCATTAGGTTGAGTCTAGGATATGCTCGGTCTTTTGTCTAATTGTCAAGAGTACTATGGTCATGTAAAGAGTGGATGCCTATATATAGGCCCCATCTCCCCTCATGTAAAAAACTTTTGATGAACCATTTGAATAGAAATCTCTCAAGTCTTTCTCCCACTAAAGTTCTTCCCTCTCTATCTCTCTCTCTCATTATCTCTCTCTCTCTCTAAGGGGTTCGCCCCATTCTCTCTCTCCTCCCCCTCCCAACCACTTTCTCTCACTTCCCCTCTCCTAATAACTCTTTCCCTAGTCCCCACACCCTTCCATTAACTCACCCCAACCCCAAGAGCTTTCCTCCAATCCACACCCCACCTCCCAACCCCCAACTACCCCTCTCTCCTTCCCCAAGCATCCCACCACCTTCCCAAGGCTGAAATAACTCCTCCCAAGGCCCAAATTCGAAATTCCCTCCCCTCTATCATCCCCCCCACACCCTAGGTCGACCCAAGAAGACTCCCCTTGGTCTGGTCACCCCCCTCCTCCTCCTCTCCATCCCACCCTCTCTCTAGTGCACAACCATCCCCCATCACCACCTCCAGCAGCTCCAGCCCCCCTCAGCCCCATTCCTTCCACCCTAGCATCCCTGGAAGTCCCAGCCACGTCCTCCCCTCTTCCCCAGCCATCCTCCCCCTTGCTGAGTTGCCCCACTCCAACACCATTTGCCACCACAAAGTTGCAGCTCCATCAGCAGTTCGCAGGCAGCAAGTTCGGGTCCTGGAAGAAGCATCGTCTCCGACCCTTCCCCTCTTCTTCTGGTGGCAAGTCATATACCGCTGGAAAGGTCGTCCAGAGATCTTTCTAGGCAAGGTGGTTTCAACTTTGTCCGAGCACTGAGCTGTCCGTGGGAGCATTTCTTCCTCGACTGCGCAGAACCACTCAGGTAGAGGACCAGAGCTGCAGATCCAGTTTGACCACGGCCTCTCCCTTGCAGGTCTTGGCGTACAACTTGGCTGGGAGCTTCCCCTTCAAGTCCTCTTCAATCCCCAAGAAACAGAGCTAAGTTTGGATCTGGGCATGAAAAGTTACAAATTTTCTATTCCAAGTGTGTCTGGTCTGTGTGCCTGAGACAGAACCGACCCACCTCTACTGTTTGGGTTTTCATGATCTGCTCTGACATTGGATGACAACGGCGTCAGTCCCCACGGAAAGAAGACTTGACCACGGTTTCAACAGTGCCTGTCTCGCCTCCAACCGAGTACAGATAAGTTGGTTGCACCTTCTTCTTCCAGCGGCATCATCCTGAGAGCAACCAGAACCAGCGAAGACTAGCCCCGTTCCAGGTTTTGCCCCGCCCGGCGACGTCGTCACGAGCTTCCACAAAAATTCAGGCGGCATCCTGGGTCAGTCAGTAACGTTTCGGAACCAATTTCAATCAATTCTGAGTTCATTTGAGTCCGTGGCAGTGCCGACATCAACAACATGTCAGGCTGTTCCTGAAGCTAGCAGAATCGGCGCAACTCGGCAAGTCAGTGTTATCTCTTAGTTTCCCCACCCCGCCTGGCCGGCTGACAGCCCCTCCCTGCGTGGAGGTAGTGTTTGACTGTAACACATTAATCCCGTCCCCTTGATCCACCCTCCTGAGAGAGGAGTAGTGTTGTACTCTTAAAGTTTTCAGGTCAAGCGGCATCGACGCGGCGCGCGGGTGCGTACCCACGCCTCCCCGCTCGCCCTCGTCTTCGGTCGGGATCGGTGTCTTCACACCGATCAGGTGAGTGACTGGACCCTACCTGGTTATTCTATTGCTTTGCTAATCTAGTATTGCTTCTTATGCCCGTCGGTCGGTGAGTTAGTGCTCGGTCCTGTTATTGCTCGATTTGTGTGCCTACCGTGGATCATGAGTGAGAGCCACCCAACCCCACGCCTCGGCGTGCCGGCTGCCCACGAAGTTGGGAATTCCCAGACCCTTAGGGGTCAGCCTAAGTCAATCTAGTCCCTTGAATATTAGGGTCCCACCTCGGACCCTCGCCATCATCCCCGGCCCCACCGGGTGATCGCTTGAACCGTACGAGTGAGCCACTAGTGTGAGTCCATTGATAGTGCTTGTATGCTTGTGGATCTAAGTCCTAGGTTCAACCATTCTTTCATTGGCATCCTTGGGCTGTGCCACATCAAGTGGTATCAGAGCGGTCATAGGCTTGTCCTTACAAGTCTAGTCTTGGGTCGTCTTCACACTAAGTCATTCATAGGTGCATTCGCACACCCGTGCATAGCCCACCCAACTTTGCATGACCACCCGTAGTAGAACCCATTATCAATCCAACCCCTCCTCTTCCAACATCACAATGAATCCCAATCCCCAAGCGAATCCCGCCCACAATGAGCAAGAGCTCCCCGATCACATGAGGTTTCTTGTAGAAGGTATGACTAATATTATGGGGCGGCTTGATGATATAACGGCCCGGCTTGAACAAATTGAGGAAAATAGGCCTGCCCCTAGGGCAGGAGATAGGAGGGAACCACCCCCACATATGGAGCCAGCCATAGGAGAACTCAACCTTGACCACCCTCCCGATCCGGAAAGAGACCCACCCCCTAGGAGGAATGAGAGACTTTCCCGGGACAACCCGGATGACCAACTTATGAGACTTGTGAAAGTCGATGCACCCACCTTTGATGGGTCTCATCACCTGAGCGTCTACTTAGATTGGGAGGCAGCCATGGACCAATATTTTGATTGGTACCCAATGACCGAGGATAGGAGAGTCCGGCTTGCAAAGATGCAACTTACCAAATTAGCTAAGACTCATTGGATGAATGTTGAGGCATTAAGGATAGTTAGGAGGGAAGCTCCCATTACCACATGGGGGACCATGAAGGAACAACTCAAACTCAAATATGTCCCTCCCTCCTACCATCAAAACCTCCTAGATGAGTAGCAAGCCCTCACCCAAGAGTGGAAAACTGTTATGGAGTACATTGAGAAATTCGACTACTACCTCCTTAAGTGTGGAGTCCAAGAGGATCCCGCGGTCACACTCTCTCGTTTTAGAAATGGGCTTCAATTTCACATAAAAAAGGAACTTTTCATGCATCAAGGAACCACTCTAGAGCAAGCCTATCAAGTAGCCCGGGATGCCGAGAAATTCTCTCGATACACCCGAATGGTTCCCCCTCGGGGGATGGACCCCAAAGCCATGGCACCTCGGACCAACCCCCCACCTCCTCAAAGAGGTCTCCTACCCACCCCCATGGGAGCTCCTCCCACCCGGGCCTCCCCTCTTAGTGGCGCCCCACCACCCCGCCCCACAAGTGGGCCCCTAAACCCATCTCCCAATAGGCTTAATTCGGCACCCACTCCCCCTCACACTAAGGTTGCCTCAAACCACCAAAGTGGGCAGCAATGCTTTAGGTGTCTTGGGTATGGACACTTTGCCAATCAATGCCCCACCAAGGGCGCATCTAACTTGCTCATAGAGGAGACAAACCCCCAACCCCAAGCTGAATTTGAAGGAGAGGTTGAGGTATATGAACCCTCTCTCGAATGGGAGGATGAGTATGAGAACCACTACATGGAGACCAACCAAGAACAACCCCCTCCACCCACCGACCCTCACCTTAGAGTGGTTAGGTGCACCCTCACTCAGGCCCGAGAACATGATTGGAGAAGGAACACCATCTTCCATACCTACATCCGGATAAGGAGTCATGCTAGGAAGGTCATCTTGGACAATGGGGGTTGTGTGAATGTGGTGTCCCCCGACACCGTCAAACTTCTAGGCCTCACCATAACTTCACACCCAAAACCATATCAGGTAGCTTGGATTGATGCTACATCCGTACCCGTTAGCACCCGTTGCCTTGTCCCCATCACCTTTCAATCCTACCAAGGCCAAGTTTGGTGTGACATTCTACCAATGGAAGTAGGGAGCATACTCCTAGGGCGGCCTTGGATCTATGATGTAGATGCCACCTTCCTTGGGAGGATGAACACTTGCATTTTCACCCATGAGGGGAAGAGAATCCAACTCAACTCTTCACCACCCCGCCCCCTCCCCAAGAAGGTACCTCCTCCCCTAGGGGAATCCTCCACCCCTCCCTCTACCCCAAACCCCACCCCATCCAATCCTAACTCTAGCTTAACCATTGGGACTACTAGGAGCCTACACCTCATCACTAGGAAAGAAATTGAGAAAGAAGTCAACCAAGGAGGACAAGTGTGTGCCATCATCATTTGCCTTGCGGAATCCACCCCAACCAACCCACACCTAATAGAAATTCAACAACTCCTTGAGGACTTCCATGATGTGTTCCCCGAAAAGCTTCCGGATAAGTTACCACCCATGCGCGATGTGCAACATGCCATCAAACCCAGCTACTTTTGGAAAACTCTCTGGCATCTGATGGGAACCCTCCTCAAATTCTCCACCGCTTACCATCCTAAAACCGATGGCCAGACTGAGGTCATCAACCGAAGCCTTGGGAACTTGCTCCGTTGTCTAGTAGGGGACCACCCTGGGAATTGGGATCTCCTCTTAGCTCAGGCTGAGTTTGCCTATAATGATTCTGTCAATAGGTCCATTGGCAAGAGTCCATTTGAGGTAATACATGGTTATAGGCCTAGAAAACCTTCAGATCTTATTCCCCTTCCCCCACATGCTAGAGTGTCAGTCTCAGCTGAGTCCTTTGCACAGCATATCAAAGAGTTACATGATGACATCCACAAGCATATAGGGAAAAGTAATGAGGCTTACAAAAGGCGGGCATATGCTCATCGGTGCCACTGCGAGTTCCAAGTGGGAGACTCGGTGATGGTGAGGACGGAGCGGCTCCTTTCGGGGCCTGCCTCCAAGTTGAGGGCACGAGGGTCGGGACCCTTTCGAATTCTGAGATGACTAGGTAGTAACGGTTATGAGCTGGACCTACCTGAGGGTTTTGGGGTACACCCTACTTTCAATGTAGAAGACCTGGTACCCTACAAGGGCCCCGCGGTGGAACCTAGCAAGGAACTTGAGCCTTTACCCTCCCTTGAGAGAGACACCCACGGTGTGACTCTACCTCCTAGCTTGAGAGGCCGACGTGAGCAAGTGGAGGCAATATTGGATGAGCAGAGTACCATTACCAGGAACAGGGTATACCAGCATTACCTAGTGAGGTGGAAGGGCCATCCCCCGACCGAGGATGCTTGGGTGAGCCGGGAAGACCTACTGCGCCCTACCACAGTCAGACAGACCCATACTTGACGGGGTCAAGTTCTCCCCACCCCAGGGGATTTGATGAGGGCATCTCTCAGCGCTCTCTTTGGCTCGGTTCACCTGCATCATTGTGAGGAAGCTTGGCTATGAGATCACATATTATTTTCCTTTTCTTTGAGTCATATCTTATGTATTTTCCTTTATTGAGTCATGTTGTTTTAGTCATTTCCCTTGTTATGCTTAATTGGGCCTTATTACCTTAGTTATGGGCCCATTAGGTTGAGTCTAGGATATGCTCGGTCTTTTGTCTAATTGTCAAGAGTACTATGGTCATGTAAAGAGTGGATGCCTATATATAGGCCCCATCTCCCCTCATGTAAAAAACTTTTGATGAACCATTTGAATAGAAATCTCTCAAGTCTTTCTCCCACTAAAGTTCTTCCCTCTCTCTCTCTCTCTCTCATTATCTCTCTCTCTCTAAGGGGTTCGCCCCATTCTCTCTCTCCTCCCCCTCCCAACCACTTTCTCTCACTTCCCCTCCCCTAATAACTCTTTCCCTAGTCCCCACACCCTTCCATTAACTCACCCCAACCCCAAGAGCTTTCCTCCAATCCACACCCCACCTCCCAACCCCCAACTACCCCTCTCTCCTTCCCAAGCATCCCACCACCTTCCCAAGGCTGAAATAACTCCTCCCAAGGCCCAAATTCGAAATTCCCTCCCCTCTCTTATCCCCCCCACACCCTAGGTCGACCCAAGAATACTCCCCTTGGTCTGGTCGCCCCCCTCCTCCTCCTCTCCATCCCACCCTCTCTCTAGTGCACAACCACCCCCCATCACCACCTCCAGCAGCTCCAGCCCCCCTCAGCCCCATTCCTTCCACCCTAGCATCCCTGGAGGTCCCAGCCACGTCCTCCCCTCTTCCCCAGCCATCAGCCATCCTCCCCCTTGCTGAGTTGCCCCACTCCAACACCATTTGCCACCACAAAGTTGCAGCTCCATCAGCAGTTCACAGGCAGCAAGTTCGGGTCCTGGAAGAAGCATTGTCTCCGACCCTTCCCCTCTTCTTCTTGTGGCAAGTCATATACCTCTAGAAAGGTCGTCCAGAGATCATTCTAGGAGAGGTGGTTTCGTCTTCGTCCGAGCACTGAGCTGTCCGTGGGAGCATTTCTTCCTCGACTGCGCAGAACCACTCAGGCAGAGGACCAGAGCTGCAGATCCAGTTCGACCACGGCCTCTCCCTTGCAGGTCTTGGCGCACAACTTGGCTGGGAGATTCCCCTTCAAGTCCTCTTCAATCCCCAAGAAACAGAGCTAAGTTTGGATCTGGGCATGAAAAGTTACAAATTTTCCATTCCAAGTGTGTCTGGTCTGTGTTCCTGAGATAGAACCGACCCACCTCTACTGTTTGGGTTCTCACGATCTGCTCCGACATTGGCTGACAACGGCGTCAGTCTCCACGGAAAGAAGACTCGACTACGGTTTCAACGGTACCTGTCTCGCCTCCAACAGAGTACGGATCAGTTGGCTGCACCTTCTTCTTCCAGTGGCATCATCCTGAGTGCAACCAGAACCAGCAAAGACTAGCCCCGTTCCAGGTTCTACCCCAGCCGGAGACGTCGTCACGAGCTTCCACAAAAATTCAGCGGCATCCCGGGTCAGTCAGTAACGTTTCGGCACCAATTTCAATCAATTCTGAGTTCATTTGAGTCCGTGGCAGCGCTGACATCAACAACCTGTCAGGCTGTTCCTGAAGCTAGCAGAATCAGCGCAACTTGGCAAGTCGGTGTTATCTCTTAGTTTCCCCACCCCGCCTGGCCGGCTGACAGCCCCTCCCTGCGTGGAGGTAGTGTTTGACTGTAACACATTAATCCCGTCCCCTTGATCCACCCTCCTGCGAGAGGAGTAGTGTTGTACTCTTAAAGTTTTCAGGTCAAGCGGCATCGACACGGTGTGCGGGTGTGTACCCACGCCTCCCCGCTCGCCCTCGTCTTCGGTCGGGATCGGTGTCTTCACACCGATCAAGTGAGTGAATGGACCCTACCTGGTTATTATATTGTTTTGCTAGTCTAGTATTGCTTCTTATGCCCGTCGGTCGGTGAGTTAGTGCTCGGTCCCGTTATTGCTCGATTTGTGTGCCTACCGCGGATCGTGAGTGAGAGCCACCCAACCCCACGCCCCGGCGTGCCGGCTGCCCACGAAGTTGGGAATTCCCAGACCCTTAGGGGTCAGCCTAAGTCAATCTAGTCCCTTGAATATTAGGGTCCCACCTCGGACCCTCGCCATCATCCCCGGCCCCACCTGGTGATCGCTTGAACCGTACGAGTGAGCCGCTAGTGTGAGTCCATTGATAGTGCGTGTATGCTTGTGGATCTAAGTCCTAGGTTCAACCATTCTTTCATTGGCATCCTTGGGCTGTGCCACATCAGAAAGTAATAAACATTCAATTTATGAGAGGCATGGTAGTCATCATGGGTTTTCCTGTCGTGCATGTTACGACTAGCAGACTTAGGTTTCTGTTTTTGCATGAGAGCCTTCTCTTTCTGCTTACCAATTCATTTTTGGTTTTTCTGAGTAGTATGCGGTATTGAGAGGTGGTAAGAAGTGCTGGCTTCATTCTTACGCTTGACAGAAGTGATGTAGGCCTTGCTTCCGAAAGATCGTTGGTTTTTGGGTTTGTAACCTAAATCTTCCTCATGATGACTTACTCTTGTTTCCAAGAGTCTGTTCATGATTTCCTTATCCTGCATACACTTAGACAGAGAGTCATTTATATCTTTGATTTCATTCTCCAATGAGGAGACGTGCAGCTTGGTTTCAGCGAGGTCCTCCTCACACACAGCCAAATGCTCATTGTGCATAGCATTAACCCCCTTGTAATTTTCAATCTCCATTTGAAGTTCATTCAGTTTTTCAGAACTATCATGGGCAATACCCTTTCCCTTCTCATAAATGGACAGTCTTTCAAGCAACATGTCATTTTGTTCTTTTACCATTTTTATTTCTTCAATCAACCTTTTATCAGGGATTAGCTTGTCCGACATGGTTTGTTCATTAGAGATTGATTTATGTTGGTTTTGAAGTTGTCTTATGATTTCTTCCAACCTAGTGATTTCAGCTTGAAGGATTCTATTTTCATCTGTTAGGCATGTAATGGTTTGCTTATTCACATCCAAGTCAGAGATGAGAGTGTCATTTAGCTCTTCAAAAGCTGAACAATTGTTACAGAAAGGACTTTCATTTTGACGGATTAGTTGAATTTTAAGTTTTTGAACAGTCTCTTCCAACCTTATGATTTCTTCTTGAAGGATTCTGATTTCTTCATTTAGACACACGATGTTTTGTTTGTTTAGATCCAAGTCAAGGGCAAGACTATTGTTGAGCTCTTCAAGGTTGGAACAATTTTCACAAGCATGACTCTTACCTTGACTATTTTTCCTCAAATCCTTTTTCAATCTTTTTTTTTTCAGATTTCATCTTTTTGTACTGCTCGATCAACTGATCATATGCACTCATAAGTTTTTCAAAAGTAAAGTCTTCAGAATCAGAGCTTACCTAAGATGAGGATGGATTGCTTGACTGCTCTGATCGGTCAGCCATAAGGCATTGATGCTCTTGATCTTCTTTCTCATGGATGTTCATCAACACCTCCAGAACTTACTTAGCTGTGCTGTAGGTAGACACAAGATCAAGTAATCTGTCATCAACCGTAGCTTTGATTAAATTGAGTGCAGCAAGGTTATTGTTATGTTTGGTCTTATGTTCAGCTGACCATACATTTGAATCTGATGGCAGCTCATTTGGACCAATGTATATAAGGTTCCACAATTATGGATATGTGAATTTGACATAGACGTACATTCCTCTCAACCATATTGAAAAATCTGAACCATCAAAAATAGGTGGAAAAACCTTTGAAGCATGTGTAGCAGATGAAGCCATTTTCTCAAAATGCACTGGGATCTTTCCCTGCAGATCGTAGGATCTGGGAATAGCAGAGCTTAGCTCTGATACCAATTGTTGGGTCCCATGGAGTGCAATCGGATCTAGAAGGGGGGTTGAATAGATCCTATTAATAACTTTGGCCTATTTAAATCTTGACTCCTTAAAAACATAGACCACTTCTATAAGGTAAATGAATCACATAAGCACACAGTGCAGTGGAATAGATAGGAATGGAATAAGAAATAATGTTAAACCCAATGCCCAGTTTAGATAGGTTGACACTCCCAGCGGGTAGGTCGACACTTCTTCAGCA